>OX377204.1:95767616-96239295 GCA_947396885.1 Heligmosomoides polygyrus polygyrus | reverse complement strand
CCTGAGTGGGACGGCTGCGAATTTCTGACAAAAAACTCTCCAAACGCCCACTCTACGAGCTGTCGCGCCCAGTCGATTGATAGGTTCGATCCTATATACATTGCGCACAGCGCACTCCTTAGTCTCGCCGGACAGAGTACAGCAATTCCTGAGTAGGGCGGCTGAGAATTTCTCATAAAACTCCCTAAATGCTCACTCTACGAGTTGTCGCGCCCAGTCGATTGATAGGTTCGATCCTATATGCATTGTGCACGGCGCACTCTCAGAGGATTCCTGGCATGAGAAAACACTTTACGCCATGCTTCAGATGCTCCGAGAACATGCAAGTCCTGGAATATAAGCTTCCCCAGTGGCAAAAAGTCTCCTCCAGACATCTTTGACCACCCACTGCGAAAATGCGGTGGTGTGGCAAATTTGTATACATGGTTGTGTAGATCTCGAAGAGACGAATCGAACGGTACCATCCGTTTCTCAAAACACCTCAAATTAGAGGAATTGTGGGCATGTAACGGTTTTCGACGCCTTGCGGCCGACAACTCGTCCGCGGCTGGCCTTCTCAATGGAGCGCAAGTTTTCAATTTTGGCCATTTTTGATCTTTCGTATGAAATGTATATACCAAACGATAGAGCTCAATCTCCTGAGCTCAGTCGTACCCTTGGTTTTTCAAATGGACGACTTTCGGCCGAGTTATAGCAAAAAGACGCAAAAACCGCAAAAGTGCGGTTTTTTCGGCGTCTATTCAAAAGACGCGTCCGGTACTGTATAATATTGAAGCGAGCTACTCGGGCAAATTTTGGTTAGTAACTGAACATGAACTGGCTCGAATGCCGTTGGTTAGTAACCGACCATGAGAGGGATTGAAACAGAGCATGAAAGGAGGCCACGCCCCCGCAGCAAGTGTTGCTACTGGCCGAGGGGCGTGGCCTCCTTTCATGCTCCGTTCCAATCCCTTTCGTGGTCGGTTACTAACCAATGAGTTTCAAACCAGTTCATGGTCGGTTACTAACCAAAATTTGTCTGAGTAAGAGCTTGTTCATAGTCTGCGACAGATGCCCGCGCAGAGCATGCAAATCGATCAAAACCAAGTGATCGCGCAAAATCTCTCCACAGTCCAGTGTCGCACTCGTCGCTCCCGTCGCCTGTCCATATTCTACGAGCCTTCTCGTCGCATTAATCGCTTTGCTCCCGTCACCGTCTATGAACAGCACTATTACATACCCATTTTTTCAGAGCCATCGCTCGGAATTGATCGATTCCCTTGCTTTGCGTTCTATTCGTCCCTTTCCTCCCATTGCGGAACATAAGCAGGTCCTTAGGTTCCGCAATGGGAGCGACGGAGCGATTTAAGTATAGACGCGCATGGTTATAAATCCCGTTTATACTTCCATTGCGGCGCAACGCGATGCCATGTACAGAGGCCAAATTGATTGACCACGTCGCTCAGCGTCGACGCCACCCGGCCAGGATGAAATGCGCGAACCCGCGACCAGTCGCGGCACTCAGCGTCGGATCGCGTCGCTCTCGAAATCGGCGTGATGCGACTGATCGCGGTGGATTGGGATGAGGTACTGCTGTTCCAGTTATCCTTTAGGGCCCATTTATACTTCGACGCCGAGCGACGTATGGTGGCCATATTGATCGAGCGAGGCGATCGATCAATTTAGCCACTATACATGCCATCGCGTCGCTCGGCGTCGGAAGTACGAACGGGTCGTTACAGTGGACTCGGAAATGTGTGCACCATTACATGTGTGGGAGCATGCACCTGTGCGTAATTGCGTGATCGCGTCGCTGGCTGTTCGAAGTGCTGATCGTCGTCCGAAACAGCGTGACGTAATGGGAAGTATCGCTCAGTTCGAATCGCGTCGCCCGGCGATGGAAGTATAAACCGGGTATCAGGGCTCGTTTAGTGTGCGCGCGACGCGCGACGCGATGCATGTGTGGTGGCCAAATTGATCGAACGACGCGATTGGTCAATTCGGCCACTACACATGGCATCGCGTCGCGCTTCGCGCACACACTAAACGACCCCTTAGACCTACGTTTATACCCAGGCTACCAGCCGTCTACGCCTATCGATTGGCCACCCGCCAGCATGAATCGATGTTGAGTGTAATGCTTAACATCTTTATCTTTATCTAGAGATGCACATTGCATAACATGCGCGTGAGATGAATTGACAAAAATCAAACCTAAAAATATTCCTAAGAACTATGAACATACACAGAGAAAAAACTTTAAAAAACTAAAAAAACTATCATAACTTCGTGCCGTAAGCGACGAGAATAGAAGCGACTGGTCGCTGAAGGTTCCATCGATCTTTTAGGCAAAGCTTCATATCGATTTTTGGCGGGCTATGTCCCGACATTAGGCCCTGTTCATACTTCGCGACAGCAGCGACAAGAGCGACGAGAGCACAGCGCGCGGAAGTATGAACGGGCGACAGCAGCGACTGGAGCGACTAGAGCGACTAGAGCGACTGGATGGACAGCGCCGGCGCTCAAGTATGAACACTTTTCTTCGGCGCGCGCTCGGTTTTAATCGATTCGCATGTTTTGCACGGGCGACGGGAGCGACGAGAGCGCGGGCGGAAGTATGAACAGGCGACCGCAGCGACTGAAGCGACGACCGGAGCGAGAGCGCCGGCGCTTGAACACTTTTTGGCGGCGCGCGCTCGGTTTTAATCGATATGCATGTTTTACACGGGCGACGAGTCGCTTTTGTCGCGAAGTATGAACAGGCCCTTAGTCGATTTCTAAGCATCGCCCGGGATAGTAGAAGCCGTCGTCGCGCGTACCATGGACTAATTCCTTCCGGAAGATGATAGCTTCGACGCAAGTGAAAAAAGTCTATGGAAACAGAACCCATAAAAATTTCACTTTCAAGTGGTTGTGTAAGAGATTTGTGGTAAACGTCCCTCCAGCTATCGCAGCAGGTAGACTTCCATGCACTATTTTCACTTAGGTGTACAGATTTACGTTCTGCGGCATTCCTAGACGAGACTACCCACCCCCACCGACTAGGAAAACGTCGATCGGTTAATCCACCCCGATGGCGGGCAGAAAACAGATCGAGTGCCTGCGTCAGCAAAT
Source organism: Heligmosomoides polygyrus polygyrus (assembly GCA_947396885.1). Lineage (NCBI taxonomy): Eukaryota > Metazoa > Nematoda > Chromadorea > Rhabditida > Heligmosomidae > Heligmosomoides > Heligmosomoides polygyrus. The sequence continues at coordinate 96,236,202 of OX377204.1, read as the reverse complement.
AGTTCGAGCGTTTTTTCACTCCGTCGGCCTTCACCGTGCCCCAGTTCCACGTTTTGTCACAAATCTGGCGCACGAGCGCACCTCGCGCGCGACCTTTGTGTTCGTGTTGAATACCGCCGGCGCCGTCGGTCCTCTGACACTCACTTCATCTGCTTTGAGGCAAATCTGTGGTGACCGGAGCTCTAGTCTCTTCTAGCAACTTCAGTTGGTCTCTAAACGTCTCAGAGAGCGTGAATTTGTCTAACCTTCTGAAATCTATACCTTCATAAATCGCAATTTTCAATCTGTTTATCACTTTCCTTCGTCTCATTCTGATTTCCGTTTACTGGTTGTCTGACTGTCTGCTCAGTGCTCTTCTATTCTGGTTTCTATTTATACCATTTTCACGACGAACTGGACACTTTTCAAACCAAACTGGACACTTTTGACGTCAAATTGGACACTTTTCTAAGCCAGCTTAAGACTTTTGAAATCAAAGCAAACTCTCCCAAATCGAAATGAGCTTCTTCTACATTAAACTAGAGCCTCTTCGAAAAGGTTAGGATAATTTTTTTGTCCAAGGAAAATTCTTGAATGACTTATTTGGATCTCAAATCACTTACCCAATAAGTGGACACTTTGTTTGAAATTTTATAAGTCTCATTGTTTTGTAAAAAATAAAGGTTTATAACTTGTTTTAAAGCGTAGGAAGGCGGCAATTTTGCTGGTGCCAAAAAAAGAGGTTGCGCCATGCCCTAGTCCAATACATCGCGATTTTTATTCGATTGATAGCAAATCTTCTGTTTTATGGAGTTTCACACATACAAAAGATGCAACATAAACAGTTGTAAAAAACACACACACATATATTCTCACTTTGATGCCTTATGTAGGCAGCATTAACACTATCAACCAAATAAAAATCGCAGCGAGTTTTACGAGCACATGGAGTAATCCGGTCTTTTAGTGCACTATATAATTGCTGCTTTGTTGCTGCTGTTGCTTCGCTTTAAAACGAACTTTAATTTATTATTTTTTCTCAAAAAAATTTCATAAAACTAAAACTCATTCGGGTAGTTTTCCTTGAACAAATAACTAAATAAGTGCAACAATAATTGTCTGTAAAAATTTTATTTTTGAGAAAAATAAAAAACTTATTTTGTTTCAAAACTCAACACGTTAGAAATCATTTAGTGTAAAAAACAGATTGTGCCATGCACTCGAAATGTTTGTTGCGAGTTTTATTTGATTGATAGTGTAAATGCTGCTTACATGACGCACCAAAGTTTTGCTAACAATCGAGTAAAAATCGCGACGTCTTCGAAGAGTGTGTGACGCGATGTCTTTCCCTGACACTGAAAAATTGCCGACTTCCTGCTCTTCAAAATAAGCTATAAACCATTATTTTTCCTAAAGAAATAAAGGATAAGGATAAAGAACGGCGTTACTCAATTCCTTTTGGGATGCGCCACGCATTCTACTTCTACAGGATGTCGTGGAGGCGACTTGAATACGTATTTTGCCATACAATGACTTGCGGTGGCCAGCCGATGAACAAGTCAGCGCTCTATCCTTCCCAGACATGTCCGGTACCAATTCACCGACCCCGGAGGGATGGAGGGCTTGGTTGGCCTGGGCGGGAAATCCGGACCACGAACATGGTATCGGGTGCAGACGACAGTCGGCGCCTCCTCCCACTGTGCTACACGCGCCCATAAAAGAATAAACATTTTAAAAATGCTATGTGTTCACTTATTGAGTCAGTGAGTTAAGAATTCAAAAAAATCACTAAAACTTTCCTTGAACAAAAAATTAATCTAACCATCTTGGAGAGTATTTAGTTTAATGTAGAAGTTCATTTGGATTTGGAAGAGTTTGCTTTGATTTCAAAAGTCTGAAGCTAACTTAAAAGAGTGTCCAATTTGACGTGAAAAGTGTCCAATTTGTGTAGCTTCTCCCTAGAACGTGACTAACGCCGAACTTTGGGCTTTTCTTCTTTCGCTATTACATGAACATTTCACATAAATCAATGGAAAGCCAACCACACAACTCGGTGACCCTACCGTGAGCGCAAAATTCGTTCCGGTGTTGATTGCCAGACACTGCACGGAGGAGTCAGATAGCGACAGCGACTTGGTGTACGCCCACCACATTAGCACGTTGCTCAAGGCGAAGATGGCCAGCGTCATGGCGAACATCTAAATCTGCAGAGTAAAGGTGGAATAGAGGCAATAGGAGAACCTCGTGCGTTTCTGCTCCTTCACACAAACGACATCTTAACGTGAAGTCTTTATTTTGACCCCGAATGTGCTCGTTTAGATTTGTAAGATGCTAAGTTTGATTTCAAAAGGTCAAGCTTGTTTAGAAGACCGTCCAATGTAATTTGACTAATGGTGCCACTATAGTGCAGGTGTCGTGCTGGTCCTGTCGTGAAGATGCATACTGTAATGCTGTGAAAGTGTGTCACCCTAACAACGACTTTTTGAATGTACGACTGCACCGTGAAATGCCACAAGGATTGTCTCGAATGTCATCTTTTAGTTAGACCCGTTCTAGTGATGTTAGGGTTTACAGCTGTAGCCTGACTTAGGCCTCGTTTATACTTCCAACGCGGTGGCACTCCTCATTAAACGCACACAACAAAAAACTGCGGACGAGTTGTCGCGGTACGGCCACAAAATCTACACCGCAGTCTTTTGCTGTCTGCGCCCTCCTATCTTAGAGACCGCGTCGGCGCCCATGTTGACATTCGATCAGAGCCCGCGATGACACTCCAAGCGAGTCGTGGTACAGTGGATAGTGGCGTTGTTTCATGTGAGGAAGGTTATGGTTCGGTTCTTCTGCGTTGTAGCATTCTTGGATTTCAACTGACTATATGACATTTGAGGGGTTTCGACGTCTACACAATTTTGAGGCGTTTTTGCGCATTTTTCCAGCCGTATACGCTTGCCTGGTTCTGCGCTCGAAGAGCTTATAATGCCTGGAATGAAGAATTTCGCGCTCCATCACCAACGTCCGTGTTCGACTGTTTGAATTTTTACCTTTCGCGCCCGAACAACAGGTCCGAAAACTCGTCCGCAGTTTTTGCTTGGGTGCGTTTAACGGCGAGTCGCGATAGCATGTATAGTGGCCAAATTGATCGACCGCGTCGCTCGATCAATATGGCCGCCATATGTAGCGTCGCGCCGCTCGGCGTCAAAATATAAACGGTCCCTTAGGCGTCGTTTATACTACGACGCCGAGAGAAGCGACGCTATGTAAAGTGGCTAAATTGATCGACAATGCAACGGATCAATTTGGTCACTACGTATGCCATCGCGTCTAAAGTACAAATGGGAGCAGGAATGCTCTATGACAACTAAAATTTGATGGCAAACTCTATTTTTTATTCCGCATTCCACATTTATTCTGCTGTGAGCGACTTCACCTATGTATTCATTGCGACCTCCCAAAACGGACCTCATATTCCTCGCCGCCGGCGTAGCGACCGAAAGCAAATTTCGACGAAATCGCTGCAGTCGCCCCACATGCTCCAGCGCCTGCAGCGTAGAGAAAGACCTTCGGCGCCATTCACTGAAATCATCTGAATCGGACTACAGAGAGTTTAGCGAAAACGCACAGAGATGTAACGCCTAGGTCATAGTTTATACTTGAATCGCCATGCTGTGCGACAACGTGAGAAGCGTCGTTATCGATTAGTCAGCGCAATAGATCGATATCGATTACTGCCGCCTCGTGCAGTAGCCCATTCAGAGGTCTGTTACTGCGATTCCACAACAAAACTGCGTCCACTGTATTTGAATATTTCGTTACTTTGATGCGTTTTTTGCGCATTTTTCCAGCCGTAAGCGCTTCGCCACTCGAAGAACGCAGAACGCAGCCGCGGACTCGGCGAAAGCAGTTTCCACACGGGCAGCTTGGATGGCACACACCCTTGAGTCCCTTCCCTAGCCTGGTGCGGACCGCCAGCCCCGTTGCTGGCAGTACGCGCTTCAGCCACCATGGCTCTCTCCATTCAAACGGACCCCCGCTGCAAATAGCCGCGATCTAGTTAACTTGCCCCAGTAAGTGTAATAATTTTTTATATTTTTTGAGAAAATAATAAATTAAAATTTGCCTTAAAACATAGCATAGAAGCAAGCATATAGCACATTAAAGATCAAGCCTGTTCATACTTCGCGATAGCAGCGACTAGAGCGACAAGAGCGACAGCGCCCGAGCTCGAGTATGAACATTTCTCGGCAGCGCGAGCTCGGTTTTAATCGATTTGCATGTTTTGCACGGGCGATGGGAGCGACGAGAGCGCAGCGCGCGTGGCGTGCGCGGCGTGCGCAGCGACAAGAGCGACTGGAGCACACACCGGGCTTATGTATGAGCACTTTTCGGCAGCGCGCTCCCGGTTTTCATCGATATGCATGTTTTGCACGGGCGACGAGTCACTCTTGTCGCGAAGTATGAACAGGCCCTCAGATCGCGTCATGCACTCAAAAAGTTCGCTGCACCGTTTTTCGATTGATAATGTATTGAAACGCCACATACATGAACCATCAAAGTGGAATATGCGTGTTCCATACAGTATTTTTTGCTGTATCGTTAACAAGTGTCAAACTCCATGCAAACAGAAATTCTGTTACCAGTTGAATGAATAAAAACCACAATGTCTTGGAAGAGGGCACGGCGCAATCTCTCCTTTTGACACTAAAAAGTTGGGCACTATTGTACTTTACGGACTCCAGAGGACGAAGAGAGGTCGAAAAAAAATTTTTCGCCAAATCTCGTCCAGGGGGTTATTTGGGGTGCTGATCACGAATCTGACATCCGTTTTTGAAATTTCGGCCGACTACGGTAGGTTACGGTAGGTACCGGTGACTAAGGCTGTCGAGGTCATAATCACCGATTTCGCCAAAACTTCGCCTATGGGGGTTATTTGGGGTGCTGATCACGAATCTGACATCCGTTATTCGTTTTACACTGGAGTTTGGGCGCAACCGGTGACCATTACCTTACTCACCGGTACCCACCGTAACCTACCGTACTCCAGCGTAAAACGAAAAACGGATGTCAGATTCGTGATCAGCACCCCAAATAACCCCATAGACGAAGCTTCAGCGAAATCGGTGATTATGACCTCGACAGCCCTAGTCACCGGTACCTACCGTAACCTACCGTAATCGGCCGAAATTTCAAAAACGGATGCCAGATTCGTGATCAGCATCCCAAATCACCCCCCTGGACGAGGTTTGAGCGAAAAAAATTTTCGACCTCTCCTCGTCCTCTGGAGTCCCGAAAGTACAATATAGCGCCAAAAGTTGTCGCCTTCTTGTGCTTTAAAATAAACTTTAAGCCACAAATCTTCTTTAAAAAATGAGAATTTTATAAAATTTCAAACAATGTGTTCACCTCCTGGGTAGATGAATTAAAACCTCCATGAAAATCATTAAAATTTTCCTTGAACAGAGAATTTGGGACTAAGCGGGCTCTGGTGCTGTACACCAGGGCCGGATTCATCAACGACTATCTCGTGGGTATAGGGAGTAGAGATATCCACGGTGGAGCCTGCGTCTCTGACTCTTACCTTATATCCACCTGACTCTGTATCTTACCTCTTCCCCTTATACCCCGCATACCCACGGGTTTAAATGTTGATGAATACGGCCCCGGTAAGTTAGATCACCCACACTCCGAAGTTCTTTCCCTTGCCTAGTTCTAGAGCACGAAAGCCGTGTTTATTTGAGTGTTCATTTGAGCACTGCACGATCATGGTCTTATAAGCCTTGGTTTACACTTGCGTCACTGTCCTGCGCGGCACGATGGTCGGGATAGATATCGACCGGGCGGCGCGAAAAATCGATATCTATGGCGATCGTGGTGCAAGTATAAACTAGAGCTAATGGAGCGGGCACGAGACCGCTTAGCACCAAAAATTATTCTAACCTTTTTGTAGAGTCTCTATTTTAGTGTAGAAGAAGCTCGTTCTGATTTGGAAGAGTTCGCTTTGATTTCAAATGTCTTAGAATAGTTTAAAACTGTCCAATTTGATTTGGAAAGTGTCCAATTCGACGTGAAAATGGTATATCTTGAATAAATTTGCCGGGAATAAAGTGTAGGGGTGCCCGAACTATAACACTTTATGGTCGATTTATGGTGATTGGTCATTTATACAATTTTTCAGTCAAGTTGCACACTTTTTATTTCAAACTCGGCACTTTTCACGTTAAATTGGACAATCTCATAAAGAAATTTGATATTCTGAAATCAAGGCGAACTGTTCCAAATCGAAATGACATTCAGGTCAAACTACAGACCCCCCGAGATGCTTAGAGTAATTTTTTGTTCAAGGAAAACTTGGTAGTTTCTCTTAGAATTTTTTTAGTTCCTCTAATAAATGTAAAATTTTTATAAACAATTCAAAATTCAAAGAAAAAATAGTAAAGTGCATTTAGTTTTAAATAGCAACAAAATAGCAATCATCTGGTGCAAAAGACTCGATCGCGCATGCACTCGAAAAGCTCGTCGCGATTCTTGCTTGATTGATAGTCTAAGTGCTGCTTACATGAAGCAGGGGTGCGAGAACATGTTTTTTTTTTGTTGCAACTATTACTGTGCCACCGTTCACATCTAGGATCACTCCACGCATACAGAAATTTCGCTATCAATCGAATAAAAACCGCAACGATCCAATCGAGTGCATGCCGCCGTATTTCCTTTTCATATAAAAAATGATTATTGCTTTCCTGCGCTTCGAAACTATTTTTAAATCATTATTCTTGAAAACAAAATTCAAGAATAATCGGGCGGAGTAGGTAGATTGAAAAAACTGGAAGAATTATGTTATCTGATTATCTGAAGACCAGACGTTCAGTGGCCTATCGGCCGCCAAAACCCGAGAATAGAACAACCCCAATCTTCCTCCTTTTTTCTTTGGGCCTTCTTACAGTTAAAAAAGAACTGGTTTTACTATATAGATTAGTGCAGTGGGATATGATAATGCAGAATTTTGACTGCGCAAATGAAGCCCATCCACCCTCCATCACATGCACGCGATTTATTCTCCGAAGCGCTCGTCCTCTTGTGTCGAGAAACAGGTAATGAAAGTTCCAATCCGGTGCTTAATCAGCAAAATCATAATTTAAATTAGTCGGTATTGGGCGACACCGCTTACTGCCCGACGGCAATAATACCCCTCCGAATCTCGTGGTCACTCTCTCTCTACCCCTCCCCCCCCCCCTCCCGAAATACTTCCTTTCCTATGTGCTGGCAAAGAAACGGAGTGAGAGTCAAGCGCGCAAATGTGACACCGAGTACCGATCCACGTGTCACTACGTTGCCACGACGTCTATGACACTCCTTCTGCGTTCTGAAACACGTGTCACGACTTCTGTGAGCCGTCTCCTGAAATCCGACACACGCTGAACGATGTTGAGAGAGAATGCTGCCCCCCCCCCCTTATTCATGCACCCCCCTCAAATGGTCCCCCTTTGTTGGTCCTCTCCTACTGGTCGCCCTTACTCGGAATCTCTACGCAAGTTGAACGACGTCTTCAGCACGTCTTTTGAATCCCTATGTACGTTGAACGACGTCTTCAGCACGTCTTTTGAATCCCTATGTACGTTGGACGACGTCTATCGCAGGTCTTCTGAATCTTGTGACTCACGACGTCTAGCAGAGGTATTATGAATACCTACACACGTTAGGATACTGTTATACTCCCGCGGGAGCATCCGCGAAACGTCCGCGGACCAATGGTGCACGGCGGAGGCGGGCGTGGCGAGGCGCGGCGATTGGCCAGGTGAGGAGTCTCGGCGCGATTCCCGCCCTTCCGCGGATGCTTCCGCGGGAGTATAATTCAGGCCTTACCATTAGACGACGTCTTCAGCACGCCTTCTGTATCCCTACGCACGTTGGACGACGTCTATCGCACGTCTTCTGAATCTTGTGGCTCACGACGTCTAGCAGAGGTATTATGGACACACGTTAGACGACATCTTCAGCACGTCTTTTGAATCCCTACGCAAGTTGGACGTCTTCAGCACGTCTTCTGAATCCAGACGCACGCTGAACGACGTCTAAGGCACGCCTCCTGAATCCCTACGCTCTGCTCTCCATTCCCGATTCACACACTGACGCATTGCCCCTTGAACATCTCGTAAACTTGGACTATCAGCAGCCAAGGATATAGTTCGCCAGCCCATGGTTAAGCTCAAAGAGAGCCCGGCTGGCATACGCCGCACTGAAGTAGGCATCTTTTAGCTTCAGTCCCCCTCACCGTGACGGACACGTTACATTAGCCGATTATATATAGTAGAATATTATCCGATTTGAAATGTGTCTAATTCGACGTGAGAATGGTATGTCGTATTCTACGCTCTTGTCTTCTGTTCTTCAATTTGTTATGTTCAACGGCAACATTTCAAGTTTAAAAGATAGAACGGTACTAAGCGGACTGGTGCCCGCTGTACACCGACAAGGTTAGTTAAAAGGGGGTAAGTCAGATCAGCCACACCTCGGAGTTCCTTCCCTTGGATAGTTCTGTGCTCTCCTCCGCGTCAGCGAAGAACTCATAGCTCTATGGTGAGGAAATGTAGTTCCAGCTACAACAACCGACCATCCGCCTCACCAATGGATCAGTACCACATCTCTGCAATTCTAGTAGACAGTCAACGAGAAATGGTGGACGACTGCGTTCGGCAAAATTTAAAGGACATCGCTGACGAAAACTTGCGGCGTCCCGACACGATCAGCCAAGTGCGGGAAGTTTGTGGCGCGCAATCGTTTAAAAGCGCTCGCCGTGAGTGCGCCATTTTACGAAAATCATCGGGGGAGCGGTCGTTCAGTCTCTCTTTCCTGGTTTTTCACGTTTCCTTTTTGCTTTCTTCGCCCATTTCTTCATGAATTGATGGGGAAGGAGTTGTTGGAGTCGCTCAGTTCTAACAAGGATGTGGGACGATTCTGTAGATCAGTTTAGGTGGGGTGGTTATCTAGCGCTTCGATTGTTTTCTCATCCTGGAAGTTGATCCTTTCGTTGGCGTGCGTTAGTATTCTCAATTTGCGACCTGTTGAGCATAGGGACATCAGTGAAATCACTTCAAAGATTTCCCTTCTTGAAGGTGCACATAAAGGTGAGAAGTTGAAGCAATAGACGGAAACCCCGTATTCAGATCGGAAAACAAATGACCTAGCTAGTGCTCCAGCGTAGAATTTGAGTTGGAGCACGCTTTCCGTGGTCGGACTTCGCGAGATACGCATGCGTCAACTCCTCTATATATTAGGGGGGGGGGGGCAGAAGTAATGAGACACCCCATGCCATGTCCACATATCTCGTGGCTGGAGTCTGGTTTTGTGCTTGTCGTATTTGTATGTTTGTATGCTACTTACCGAAGGCCACCTGAGAAGTTACCACTTCCGCTCTTTCCAGAAGCATGCCAAAACCCCAGTCTGACGAGTCGACCTGTGTCGCGCAAATCTCCCCAATTCCCAACCCCGAGCAGCCTGGGTTCAATATTCACGCAAGATGAGAAGTACGTCTTCTATCTTAACCCTGCCAAGCAGCGAGTCTGGGTGAAGCCTGGTGACCTGTTACCGACCTTCGTTCGGCGAGATGTTCACGGCGAGAAGCATCTTTGGAGCTTTTGGGTCTGCGCCCATGGATCGGTTTACCGGAAGCTGTTTCCCAAGAGCACTACGACGAACTACAAGGCCATGGTGAACGAAATAGAAGAGATGGGCCGGCGACTCGCTCTTATTCATTCGCAGCGCTTCCAGAAGGTTCACCTCTTCGACAAAGCCGCACCCCATCGGGAACAAGTAACCACGAATAAGCTTGGCCAGCTGGGCTACGTTGACATGCCTCACCCACCGTATTCGCTGGACATCTCTCCATGCGACTACCACTACTTCTTGAGCATACAGGACTTCCTAGTCGGAAGGGACACAAGAACCGAAACAGTCCTTGACAACCATGTCGAGCAGTTGATCAACACCAGGCCCAAGCAGTTCTGGAAGGATGGGATCAGGAACTTTACTGAGCGATGGCAGCAAGGTCCTTGCCCTTAATGGCAAATACATGCCTCAGCATCGTTGAGTTGTAATTGAGTTTTAGAGAGATAAAGCTTTTTTTTTCATTTTGTCTCATTACTTTTGCCCCCCCCCCCCCCTAATAGTGTGTCATATTTTACTTACTAGCAAGTTGCCAATGGTCCGTCAAACTAGTATTTTACCCGACATTATTTTCGTCATCACATAATGAGGGTGCAAGTTTAGAGAGGGGGATTAGTTCTGTTTCACTTTTAGCGCTAAGCCGTCAAGCGTAGATGCCGCTCTTCTGCCGTAGTGTGTATGTCACAGTGCTTGACGTTTTAACGTAGGCCTAAGTTCCAGAACAAAACTGGTGAATTTTATGAAGGAAAGCAGAGGTGGACTCCGTCTTTAGACTAGCAGCTGGACCTGTACTAATAAAAAGTGGGCAGTGGTGGAAAATCGGGCGCAATAGCTTCATTCGCTTATCAAAATGTGGTAGTGGCACGTAATGGTCTATCGTTGTGGAGAGGAGACAGTTTGTCCGAGAGTTCCAGTAGCGGCACTATTGTACTTTCGCAGCTCCGGAGATAGAGGAGAGGCCGAAAAAAAAACTTCGCCAAAACCTGGCCTAGCAGGTTATTTGGCGCACTGATCACGAATCTGACATCCGCTTTTGCAATTTCGGTCGATTACGGCAGGCTACGGTAGGTACGGTGACTATGGCTGTCGAGATCATAATCATCGACTTGCCCAAACTTCGCCTAGGGGGGTTATATGGAGTGCTGATCACGAATTTCCTTTTACGCTGGAGTACAGTAGCTTACGGTAGGTACCTGTGACACAACATTAGCGTTAAAGCAGAACTCTGTAATTCCTAGAATAACAGTACTTTTCTTGCCCTGACAGTGTTTGGAAAGCGAGTTGCTTGAGAGAGGAGTGATTGCGGGACTTCAACGTTTTCACTAGATTTTAATTTTAATTACGCCAGCCCAGCTCTTGCGATACATGAATGTCGCCTCGTTGACGTTTTAGGGCTGGAGAAAGATATCTTGCTTACATTTTCTCTAAGGGCGCATGTAGCACAGTCGGAGGAGGCGCCGGCTGTCGCGTGCACCCGACACCAGGTTCCTGGTTCGGATTTTCCGCGTAGGCTAACCAAACCTTCCATCCCTCCGGGGTCGGTGCATTGGTACCAGACTTGTCTGGGAAGGATAGAGCGCTGACTTGTTCATCGGTTGGCCACCGCAAAGTCATTGTATGGCCAAATAAGCATTCATGTCGCCTCCACGACATCCCGTAGAAGTAGAATGCGTGGCGTATCCCAAAAGGGGTTGAGTAACGCCGTCCTTTATCCTTTTTGTTTTATCCTACTCTAGTTCGAAACGGCAGTAGATCATAAAGCTCTGCTAAATCCATACCGTCCTTTCTCTGAAGGAGTTTATGGACAATACACGCATCTGCAATCTTCCTTCTAGCCCGTAATAGGGCAATACAGCGCCTCTAACCATCCTTACCATGACTTGCAAAGGCGTTCTGCGCTTTTCAAGAGTAGCTGTGTCTTTGCGTTTATAGGGGCGAAACTGTAGTGCAGTGCTCGACGTAGGTCTTACAAACGTTTTGCCATTGGTACTTTAGGCGGCTTTGAAGCCTTTCTTATGGTCTGAACGATTGTGCTAGAATAGTGAGCTTTAGTATGTAAAAAAGCAAAAAAATCGCCATAAGGGTGCACCCCCCCCCCTCCCAATCTCCCATTCCCGTATTGCGCCTGGGGATCATGGGTCGATCTCTGCGACGTGGAGAGCGTAGATCTGGTATTGCTTTCGTACACACCTCGTATGAAGCGTTTTTTTACGTAACTTTTCGCAACACCGCTGCTTGCTATGCTTGCAGCAGTACAGTTATTGTACAAGTTGCTATTGCAGGCATTAATCAGCTACTAACTCAGCAATGGTTGCTCTAAATCAGGAAACGCTCGCCGTCAGCTCAACTGACGAGACTAACAACACAGCTGTCGCTGCTGAAGAGGTGGACCTGCCCGAGCTGAGCACTGAGCAGTGAGTTTTTCTTCATGAGACGTCTGGAACTTCCTACGTAGAAGCCTATGGGCTGATTATTCAGACAAAAGTCGGTTAGTAACCGAGCAAATGGCTTGGAACAGATTTACTGCTCGTTTTGAACCTTGTCGTGTCTCGGACACTAAGTTGGTTAGTAAGCGACCATGAAAGGGTTTGGAGCCTAGCAGGAAGGGCGGCCACGCCCCGCTGCGCAATTGCAACACGTCCTGCGGGTGCGTGGCCGCCTTCATGCTTGGTTCCAAGCCCTTTCATGGCCGCTTACTAACCAAATTAGTGTCCGAGACACGTCAAGGTTCAAAACGAGCAGTAAATCTGTTCCAAGCCCTTTCATGCTTGGTTACTAACCGAGTATATGCACGGAGTCTGTGCCACTAGTCTGCGGAGCCTGACATGCAGTTTTGCATTAACACCATTAAGTGTGGGAGGAAACATTTCGAGGTTTCGTCTGTTATAGAGCATGCATGGTTTCTCGTTTAGGAAGAAGGAAGCTCTAAAGGACCTACTTGCCCAGGGAAAGCGCGACTTGAGAGCTGGAGAGTTCGAGTCCGCCGCTGACAAGCTGAGCACATGTGCCAACTATGCGTGAGTATCCTCCTCCTACCTAATAGTCCCTGTTCAATCCTTAACTGTTCGAATTCCAGGGTGGAAGCGTACGGTGTGTTCGCCGGCGAGTCGTTTGAGCCACACTACTACTATGGTCAATGCCTCATTGAGTTGGGACGTATCGAATCGGATGTGCTAAAGAACGCAATGACCGACATGCCGGAACCCGAGGAGGATGACGGAGAGGACACGGAGAACGATGCCGAGGAGAAGGACGGTGATGATGCTGACAAGGACGAGACAATCGGCGACCCAGAGAGGCTCACTGGTATGCTGGTTGGTTCTGTTGAGGAGTAAACGTAGTCAGTTGGCAGTGCCCAGGGATAGGGCAAAGAGGCGCGAGTTTAAGGGTTGTCCAGGAGCAGTGTTCAAATTTGGTGGATTTCGGCATAGAGTGAGGCTGATGGCTATTATGCGTCGAAGACGTCTACTATTGATGGGATCGAGCGCTGATTTAGGCAATTCGGCTCCATCATTTTTTAAGCTCTGATAGATGTAGCATGTGGATAATGGCATTTTTGAAAATCTTGGATCTTATGGTGATTCAGAAAAGTCGATTTTCAGTAGAACGATTCGGATAACGGATATGCGTGTGCCTTCCTGCCAAGGCATGGTGTCTCACTGAGTATTACTCGGATCAGATAGCGGATATCCTACTCGGATAGGATGTATCCATATGATTATTATTTATTCTATTCTATCCCTTTTGATTTTTCTATTTTCCACGGAAAAGCGATGAATTCAAATGTTTTGAAGAGCAGAAAGGGAGAGATCATTTAGCTGCACAGGCATATAGTGCAATGAAAGTAGAGATTGGACCATACGCTCTACTGATCGTCGCGACATTTGATTGATAGCAAAAATCATGGAGTAATACCGATGTATGCGGCACAACAACAAGTTATAAAAGCACACAAACACACATAACCTCAAACTGGTGTTTCAAGTAAGCACCATTTACACTGTCAACAATATAAATACCGCGACGATACAGTCAAGCGCATGTCGCGACCCCTTCATTTGATATACTGCATTATGCGCTTGGCTGTATCGTCGCGGTATTTATATTGTTGACAGTGTAAATGGTGCTTACTTGAAACACCAGTTTGAGGTTATGTGTGTCTTTATAACCTGTTGTTGTTGTGTTGCATACATCGGTGTTACTCCATGACTTTTGCTATCAGTCAAATGTTGCGACGATCAGTAGAGCGTATGGTCCAGTCTCTACTTTTATTGCACTATATGTCTGTGCGGCTAAATGGTGTCTGCTCTTCTGCTCTTCAAAACGTTTGATTTCATCACTCCGTGGAAAACAGAAAAATCAAAATAAACAGGACGTTCACTTATTGGGGCAGGTGAGTTTTAGAAGAATTTGTAGACAAAAATTCGGGCAAAATTTTGATTTATAAACTTCGAAGTCTCTACTATAAATGGAAGAAACACGTCTTGATTTGAAGGGTGTTCCGTTTGATTTGAAATGCGTCAAGCTTTATTGTAGGGGTGTCTAGTTTGATTTGAAGTGCCGAATTTGGTTTGAAACGTGGCCAGTTTCACTTGAAAGTGCTATATATCGTCAACTATAGCAGCTCAGTGTGATACAGCTCACTTGGTCGGTCCTGAGAGACTTAAAACCCGACCAAACCGCCTTCTGTCTCGACAACTATGTCTCCCAGTGCCCTGTTGCAGAGAGTGAGAGGGAAGAGATCAGAGAGCAAGTGGAAGAGGCGCTTGCTGAGAATGCCGTCGAGCTCGACAAAGCTCAAGCTGCGGCGGCCAGCGGTGATAGTGGGGAGAAAGTTGAGACTGAGGCAAAGGCAGAGGCCGAACCAGCACAAAAGTTGGAGAAGGAGGCCGTCGAGGAAGAGAGCGTCAATGGTAGCGTTTTTACTCTTCGTCGAGCCATAGGGTGATCCTGTTACTTATCTTGACTATTATGACAGAGGCCGAAGCTGCTGCTGAGGTCACCGATGAGGCGGCGGTCCCCGACGTCGCGGACTCCGCGGCCGAACCGGCATCTGCTGAGGAGAATGCCGAGAGCATGGAGGATGACGCCAAGGAGGATGGCGAAGCTGATGAGGTTCCGGCTGTTTCTGAAGGTGAGGGTTTTTAAGGAGCTGTTGGGCTGGTGGGCATTCCACTGTTTTTCAGCAACAACGGTGGAGATAATGAACCTAAAAGACGCCCTTCGAGGAGTCCTTTCTTGGCATGGGCTCTAGTAGCTCATTGTAAACAAGTTCAGTGGAAGAGTGGTGTGATATAGTTTGATAGGATTCTCCTTTTTCCTTCTAGAATTGGTCCTATAAAGTCCATTCTGCTAAGGCCAGTACTCCTAATGAGATCTACTCAGTTTCTGTGAATGTTTGGTGGACCTTATATCACCACGAGTTGAGGGTTGAGGAGTTCAGGTCCTTTAGGGGCTCATGTTCACAGTAAAAGCAATTTCGTGGATCTGAATTATCTGTTTCTGAATTGATCACAGGTGTTTTTGGCAGCTAATGTTCACTATTTTAGAAGCCGAAGGTGAAGCTAAGGACGACACCGAAGAAGAGCCGAGCAATCTTCAAACCGCATGGGAGGTTCTAGAGGTAAGTAGAAGCGTTTTATATCTTTTTAGGGATTCTCGGAGTTGGGAGGTTGTGGTGTGCAATACTTCTTCGTGTAAGGGCCTGTTCATACTTCGCGACGGCAGCGACAAGGGCGACGGACGTAGTGTGGTGTACGTAATCGTCCGTCGCTTCTGTCGCTCCCGTCGCCGGTGCAAAGTGTGAACAGGGAGCGACTGTGGCAGCGCTCGAGTATGAACAGATTTCGGCGACCATCGCTCGGTTTCAATCGATTTGTCGTTTTGCACCGGCGACGAGTCGCTTTCGTCACGAAGTATGAACAGGCCCTAAGGCCTATGGTACACTCCCGCGTCGCTCCAGCGACGAGCGCGGAGAAACTGTCAACGGCGCGCCCTCGCTGCAGTGGCGGACGGCGCAGTGGGGCGCGGTTGCCGGTTGACGCGCCATCGCTCCCGCGATGCATCGCAGAGCAGGAGCACCTCCGCGCATACCCCCGTGTGACGGCCGTCGCAGCCCGTCGCTCGTCGCAGTGCACTGCACTGCGACGAGCGACGGGCAGCGATGGTCGCGGAGGAGGGAGCGCTGTCGTCTATGCACTTCAGCTCACTTATTTCGACACTTCATTGGTTCGTGACCATGACTCACCATGACTCATTTTGGGTTTTCTCGACGGCTTGAACGACTCGTTTTTTGAGAAGGTGTTTTTCGAGGCCGATTTTCTCACTGCCGAAACCTTCCTGGCTAAACTTCACTTTCCGGAAATTGGGCCACAACTGGGACGTTTCCGTGCTAGTCACGTCACGAGAACCCTCTCGTGCCGTGTTGAGCACAGAAACGTGGGTTTCAGTGCCTGAGGGTGGAATGAAAAACGAAAGAAATGCATGAGTGGCGGAACTCCCCCCCCCCCCCCCCAGCCAGCTAAAACATGACATCGACGAAATACCGTCGAAAACCACAATCCTACAAGGGTTTACGGATCAGATGACGATAAAACAGGAAAACGCGAAATCACGAACGTAACGATCGACAAAACAAAGAATACAAGAAAAAGATGCACTGAATCAGCTGATTCGCTAAAATTCTGCAGAAGTCTCCGTCTGCAGAACTGCCTGAACTATGTCAGCCTCAGCGATGGCGATGGCTTGCGACGCGCATCGCGAGCCGTCGTGTCGCTGTGCACTCCCGCGTCGCAGCAGCGGACGGGAGTATACCATAGGCCTAAGCGATGTATTGTCGTTGTAGGGAGGACATTGTAGAGGGTGAGTAGTCTCGCGTACGAGCGGAGAAAATGATTCGGGAGTTCCGATGTCGTTTCTGTGGAACAAATTTCTGTGGATGATCGTTAGGTTCTGCTGCCCCATTCTTCTCTTTCGGATAAGACCGACAGCGATATAATGGAGTTAGATCGTCTGATAGGACATCCAGAGGGCTGTCTGTCCTCTTTTGGAGATGCAAATTTGTTCAATACTGACCTTTAGAGATCCTAGATCCTAGAGAGGCATAGCATTCTTAAACTTCAATCTTTATCTCATTTTTGGCGGAACGGTGCTACCTTACTTGGTAAGAAGCTCTCAATCTTGGCAAATAATCTAGGTGCTATTTTTTGCGTCGGATGTATCCTATCTGCTAGGAGAGCCACGCTTTCGCGCTCTTTTTAGTGTGGAGGTCTCCTCTTTGGTCGACACCTCTGTTCATCGTCGTCATCCTTATAGGTGGCCAGAAACATCTGCGACAAGCAGGAACCAACGAAAGAGTGGGAGCTGAAGAAGGCTGATGTTCTTTTCTCTCTGGCGGAGTGCTCGATTGAGGAGGAGAACTACAAGCAGGTGAGTGAGCTACACGACGTCAACTTCGCCGCTCTAATGGCAGTGAGAATTGTCGACGTTTTAGGCTCTCGACGACCTGACAAGTGCGCTTCAAATACAGCTGCTCCATCTGCCAGCTGGTGATCGTGTGACTGCTCAGACCTATGTCACCTTTGCCCGCGTTTACAAGCTAGATAAGGAGTTCACATTGGCGTCCGAGCACTACCAGAAGGCCAAGGAGTGCCTGAAACTACGTATTGGTTTGTGGTCTCCATGACTTCTTGTCGACTACAGTAAAACGAGGTGTTTCAGAGGCGATCGAAAAGTCCATCGGAGAGATGACAGAGGCCGAGAAGGAGATGGAGAAGAAGAAAGCAGAGTTGGAGAAGGAGCTGGCTGATTTGAAGGGCCTTATCCCAGATATTGACATGAAAATCCAGGATGCTGATGAGAGCGCTGCCACGCTGGAGAAGGTATGGAGGGATAAGTCTGGTTTTGTCGATGCAGTAATCCTAATTAGGAAATCATTCGTAACGAACGCACAGGATACACTCTACAATTGGCGTGGTTGTGAGTGTATAGTGCAATTTATACACAGAATTCGAAGAAAAGAGAGAAAGTGAAGCTTTTTTTTTAGGGAAAACTCGAATTTCAAACGCATTTAGGGGTTCACCTGGATTAGGGAAAAATCGTCTTCTTACGGTAGTCGAAAATGATGTGCACGTTGAGCAGTTGGTCACTTTCATAGCGGATTCTCTTCTCCACAATTCGTAT
Organism: Heligmosomoides polygyrus polygyrus; assembly: GCA_947396885.1. Lineage (NCBI taxonomy): Eukaryota > Metazoa > Nematoda > Chromadorea > Rhabditida > Heligmosomidae > Heligmosomoides > Heligmosomoides polygyrus. The sequence continues at coordinate 96,218,385 of OX377204.1, read as the reverse complement.
ACGAATTTGCCCAGCTTTCCTCAAGAACGGCAGGTTTTATGCACAGAATTCACATGGAATATAGCTTCTGTAAGGAAAGTCGTGCTTTCTCTAAGAACTTAGCAACTTGGGGGCTGATTTCTGTGCCGTTAGATTGGTAGACCTGGATCCTTGTTGCCGTCCTCGAAGACGAATTTACATGGTTCTCCATCAGCGGAGTCACGACTGCGCAGAGCTCGCATTGCTCCAGACTACGGAGTAATCGAATATGATCCACACAATGTTACACACAGGCAAGCAGCTCTCCACTTTCATTGCGAATCCTCAGAACATCCTTCCTAATTCGTATAGTTGCCGAGTTAACCTCTTAAACGGTGTGACTTATCCACAAAGTTCACAGGAAAAGCACCTTGTGTAAGGGAAACCGAGCATTTTCGAAGAACCAAGAGGCTTGGAGGTTGTCTTCAGTGACGTTAGATGGCAACAAAGATCCAGACAGAGAACTCAAGTCTACCAATGATTTCTTAATCTTCCTTGACTGGCTGACTTCAGTGACGTTAGATTGGCAACAAATACCCAAGTCAGCCAGTCAAGGAAGATTACGAAATCATTGGTGGACTTGGGTCCTCTGTCTGGATCATTGTTGCCAATCTAACGTCATCGAAGTCAGCCTCCAAGTTGCTGGGTTCCTTGAGACCGCTCTTCTCTTCTTACAGAAGGTGCTTTTCCTGTGAGCTATGTGAATAAGTCGTACAGTTTCGGGCGTAAACTTGGCAACTGTGCAAATTAGCGAGGATATTTTGAAGATTTCCAACGAAAAGCTTCTTGCCAGTGTATAACATTGTGTTGATCAATACTTCCATGTCCTCTCGTCTTGACACCTCGATGCTCCATCAGCGGAGTCACTACTGCGCCGTACTATTAAGGCCTCAGACTACAGAAAAGCTTATTCCTACAGTAACCGAAAATGATCCACATAATGCTTATACTTTTATGCCACGAGGTTGTTGGGTAGAACTACCTAGTGGCCAGACGTTTCGAACGTCTCGTCGTCTTCAGAGGTACGATGCTCCACCATCTGAGTGAATTCGACCACCACTCGACGTCAGTTGAACTAGAAGCGAATTCTTAGCCACCAATTTCGCTACTGGTCCAACTGACGCCGAGTGGTAGCCGAATTGCTACACTCAGACGGTGTAGTATCGTGCCTCTGAAGACGACGAGCGGTCGAAACGTCGGGCCAATAGACAGGTTCTACCCAACAACCTCGTGGCACAACAGTATAAGCATTTTGTAGATATTTTCGTCTACTGTAGGAATAATCTGTTTCTGTTGTCTGAGGCCTTATTACTGCGGCACAGCCGTGATTCCGCTGACGAGCACCGTGTAGGGTCGGCTTTCAACGGAAGGAAACCTTTGCGCGAATGGTTGATAGTCTATTAAGATGATTCCTGAAGGCTACTGGAGCGGCTGGAACGCTTCAGAGGAACGCCTGTTGGTATCGTAACGCATGCACTAGGTAGATGTACTACGGTATTTACTAGACTGTTTCTAGGCCAAGGAGGAGCTGAAGTCGGCATTCTCGGCCACACTTCCTAAGCTGGCGCATGTAGATGATAACGCTCCGGTCAACGACATCTCCAACATGGTGAGTTGGAGGAGAATGGTCTCTGAATACGCCCATTGGGTTGCTTAACTCTGTTTCACTCTCAGGTCCGCAAGCCGACGAAGAGGACGGCCGAGGAGACGGCTCAGCTCGAGTCGGAAGCCGAGGCAGCCAAGAGACCGAAAGCGGACGTCGAAGAGAGTGCCGCTGTCGACACCGCCACAGCCTAAGCGACCGCTATGATCAGAAGAAGTGGCGATCTCATGTGTATACTCTCTCACCTCGCATCTCCCACGTTATAACCAAGTGCAGCAACCACTACTGCCTGTCGCCGTTCCGTCGTGTTTAATCCGTCATCCACCTAATCTCGGTTTCGAAGCGTGTACCATTCGTTCATTATCACTCCGTTCATTCACTCATTCCTTACTTCCTTCATTCATTCATTAATCGGTTGTTATGAGAAACGCAAAGTGTGCGCGGCGTTGTTGTGTAATAAAATCATTGCATGTGGAATTCGAGTGAAAATAAACAGGTTTTCCTCTGAGTATTTTTTCTGGCTTCAAATGCGTTACCTAAGTTTGCTTTATACTCCTGTCGCGGTGGGAAGCTGGGAGCAATCGATATCGATTAGCTGACGCGGTCGCTATCGGGCGCGCGGCGACTAATCAAGGAGTCAGTGCTTTTCCAAATAAGGTTGCACTGAGAGGTGGCGCCTGCAGCTCGACGGGGCGCTTACCCTGGTTTCATGCGATAGGACCATGGGATACACAGTTTTCGCTCATTTGTTGAGTGGCCCACCCGACTAGGAAAGCGCAGTGATGTGATTGGCGCTTCCCCAAGTGGGGATACACTGGAGTCGAAGAGAGATGTGGGGTTTGCAGTTAGGATGGAGGTGCTAGAAGGCGACGTCCGCTGTTCTGTCATGTTTTGACGTGGACGGAGCGTGGCGTCTGCACATTTCATTTGTCTACGGTATGCCTGCCCCGCCCGACTAGGAAAACTGAGTAACGGGATGGACGTTTTCCTAAGTGCAGACACACGGAAGGCGAATGAAACTGTTGTGTCTGCACTTCGGATGGGTATCGTGGGCGTAGCAAGTGGTGTTTTAACGTAACAACGCCATATGGTCTGCAGTTTACGCTCATCTACAACCTGCCCCACCCGACTAGGAAAGCGCAGCTGTGTGACGATGGCGCTTCCTTAAGTGCGGATACATTGGAGACAAGTAGTAATGTGGAGTCTGCAGTTCGGATGGAGGCGCTGGAAGGCGACATCTGCTGTTTTGTCATGTCTTGACGTGGACGAAGCGTGGCGTCTGCAAATTTCATTCATCTACGGTATGCCCCCTCCCGACTAGGAAAGCGCAATGACACAATGGGCGCTTTCCTAAGTGCAAACACACAGAAGGCGAATGAAAAACGGCGTCTGCAGTTTGGATGGACGTCGTAGACGTGGCGTGTGCTGTTTTAACATGGTAACGCCATGCTGTCTGCAGCTTTCGCTCATCTACAGTGTGCCTGTATCTGTTTGTTTTATCATGGTTGAACATGGTAAGACCGTAAGATCAACAATTTCCGCTCAGATGAACCAGTACCCCGCCCGACTAGGAAGGCGCAATGGGATTGTTCCTTGCAGACACACTGGCGTCGTATGAAAAGGTGACGTTTGCAGTTCGGATGGAGGTGCTACACAGAGCGCTTACCCTGGTTTGATGTGATAAGGCCATGGTATACGCAGTTTTCACTCATCTATATGGTGCCGCCCCCGAATAGGAAGGCGTAGTGGTACGCTAGCGCTTTTTAAGCGGGGATACACTGGAGACGAGCAGACATGTCGCATCTGACTTCGATTGGAGGTGCTAGACACGGTATTTGTTTGTTTTACCATGCTTGGATATGGCCATGGTAAGGCCATGAGGTCAGCAGTTCTCACTCAGATGAACCAGTACCCCGCCCGACTAGGAAAGCGCAGCAGCGAGATGGGCACTTCTTCAAGTGCAGGCACACTGAGGTGCGCGGAAGAGTGTTGTTTGCAGCTCCGGTGGAGTTGTTGGAAGGCGATGTCCGCTGTTCTGTCATGTTTTGACGTGGAGCGAATGTGGCGTCTGCACATTTCATTTGTCTACGGTATGCCTGCCCCGCCCGACTAGGAAAATTCAGTGACACAGTGGGCGCTTTCCCAAGTGCAGAAACCCAGAAGGCGAATGAAACTGTTATGTCTGCACTTCGGATGGGTATCGTGGGCGTAGCAAGCGGTGTTTTAACGTAACAACGCCATATGGTCTGCAGCTTACGCTCATCTACAACCTGTCCCACCCGACTAGGAAAGCGCAGCTGTGTGACGGTGGCGCTTCCTTAAGTGCGGATACATTGGAGACAAATAGTAATGTGGAGTCTGCAGTTCGGATGGAGGCGCTGGAAGGCGACATCTGCTGTTTTGTCATGTCTTGACGTGGACGAAGCGTGGCGTCTGCAAATTTCATTCATCTACGGTATGCCCCCGCCCGACTAAGAAAACCCAGTGTCACAGGGGGCGCTTTCCTAAGTGCCACACACACACACACACAGAAGGTGGATGGAAATTTGGTGTCTGCAGTTGGAATGGGCATCGTGGTCGTGGCATGTGCTGTTTTAGCCTGGTAATGCCATAAAGTCTGCAGTTCTTGCTAATCTGGGGCAGGATTTATCAACGACTAACCCGCGGGGGTAGGGGGTAGAGATACCCAGGATGGAGCCTGCGTCTCTGACTCTTGCCTTGTCTCTACCCCTTACACCCCGCATACCCACGAGTTTAATCGTTGATGAATCCGGACCCTGCAGTACCCTCCCCCTGCCGACTAGGAAACCGCATAGGAACGACTCAGAAGTTCAAGAGGTCAAGCAGCGAGGATCCATATCCTAGAAGTCGTTCTCCGTGCGTCCAAATTTCGAAGATGTCTCCCATTAGTCAATATAGTAGGTGCATTCTCTGGAAGAGAGTGATGGTATGGCGTGTATGACGCTCTTCGTATCGCTGTCTGAGGAGTCCCACTGGGCTACTTTGGCACGAGAGTGGGGGCACTAATGGCATTAGCATTGGCATTGCATTGCTTGCCAATGCTAATGCCATTAGCTCTGGGTACGTTCTCCGTACGAGCATTGCCAATGGCATTGCTCGTACGGAGAACGTACCCAGAGCATCGTTGATTTATGGGCGGTTCCATAAATCAACGATGCTCTGCGTAGGTTAAGAAGGGATGCGGGGCGAAGTGCAGCGTCTCTCAAACGGGTTGTATTGGTGCAACTTCTACATAGTTTGAGCACGTTATGGAAGATTAAGTGGTCTAGGCTACTGGCAAGGAATTGATAGTGAATAATGACCCTTTTGGATAAGTCGAGGTTCTAACTCGTACTTTAAGGGCAACAATGGAGCACACGGCAGGACAGCTTGCTTAATCCACGTCTGCCCCTCAAATGCGGCCCTTATGTAGACCCTCTCGGGTCATTCAAAAATTGGCAGGGAGGCTGCGTGGTTGTCAACAAGGAGAAGTGCACCGCAGCGCACCAACCTTGCCGGTATCTGACGGGCCGGTGCATCGTGACGCACCTACCCAACAGAGGACTGGGCCGCAATACCCAGCGCTAGCCGCGAAGTCACAGGCACTCTGCTCCTCACGGCTAAGCCGTCGCTGTCGACGCAGTACTGCTGGCCTCACCGCTCCCTGGGCAAGCTGTACTGCTGCTGTGGAGGAGAACCCGTCCGCTAGTATCGTTTCTCCGTAGGAACTACAGGATTGCGAAAGAAACGTCTAGTGCAGAGGGGTCTGTGGTTAGGGCATCATGCGTCATGGTGGCGTGACGAAACGTTCTGGCATGTGTCCATGTTCATCTGCACTTCATCGGGGCATTTGAAACGAGGGAATCCTATAAGGGCACAAGGCGAAAGAGCAAACTTCACCAGATGACCGTAAGATGAGACAGCAGAAGCGAACGGCTCTCTTCTGTTCGGCTGAGATTTCCTTCTTCCTTTGGTTGCTTGAGCATGTGACAAGAGGGATGCCATCCTTTTAGCTCGCCGGTTATCTTACATTTCTTCAGAGATGCTGTATGAGCGCGGCCGAACTTTTAAGTACCGCCTTGTGTTGAGTATGACTGGGATTAGCGTGAGCGCTTTCTATTCGTCGACAGTGCGACCGACAGTGCTCCCTCCCAACCCCATCCCCCCCCGACTAGGAAGGCGCCGTTGAAACAATGAGCGAGCGCAGTTCGCCGCCGTCGGGTACGATTAGTCAACGCGCGCTCACACAAGCAGCACATTCAGTGGGCGTTCTCGTCGAATGGTCGAATCGACGAGCGCTGAACAACGGCAGCAGCAGCAGGAGCAGCAGCAGCAGAAGCTTCAAGACGACGTCATGATTCCGACCACGACACGATGTATTCCGTTGCCTCAGTTTAAGGAAGGCGCTAACGAGGTGAGCAGAATGGTTGATTGCTTTTTGGGGAGTTTTTACGGCCTAGGATGAGGTATGTATTCAGCTGATGAGAGGTTTTGTAAGCGTGTAGACAGTTTCTGGGGCTCAGCATTGGCGTTGACGAGGTTAGCCTATGCTTACCTTACTTTCGAAGAAGAGTTCTTTGAATAGAGCCGTCCATCAAGTGTTCAAATGACTTCACAATGCCAATATGATCTTGCAAGGAACACCCTGTTAATCCATTGAAGGTCTTTTCTACTACACCCCAAAATTTCGATTTCGATTCAACTTAAACGGCACAGATCGGCTCCGCTGTGGCGATATGGAAGACCTACTGTAGAGTGTACTGTAGAGATCGTAGTGTTTCATGCCAGATGTCACAGTACGGACTCGCATCAACGTCGACCACTGTGATCGCTTTCCATAAGTATTTTTGGTTCTTATAGCGAGCCCATGCGCTTAAGGAGAACTTCAGAATGTGGTCCCTCCAACACCCGTTTCAAAATTGACCGCACCGTGCTGTTCCTTCTCTTGCTTGGTGTCTGCTCTCCTCCGTGTCAGCCAGCCAAAAGCACTTGTTTTGCGAGCATGGGCCCTTTCCCTAAAAGCACCTTTTTTATTTTCGTTTTCGACAGCATTGAGTAGAGAGTGATAGGATAATTCATATGTCCTTGCTATTTTTTGATATTTTTCAAATTTTTATGTATTTTGACCAAACCAACCTTATCACCTGTATCACCTGTCGTCCCATTGATCATCGACTTGCTCGAGCGGGCGCCAGCAGCGTCTCCATTCGTCCCTGTCGCGTGCCAGAGTGCTCCAATGGATCCTCCTCGCTCGAGGAACACGAAGAGTGTCATATCTGTCGTTCGGGACTTTCACGAAGAAGTCCGACCAACGCGTTGGTGGACGTCCTGGTGTGCTCTTGACATCCCGTGGAATCCAGTCGGTGACGGGTCCCGTCCAGCGGGTGTCTACGAAGCGCATCATGTGGCTGGCCCCACCTAATTTTCGACAACTTGGCCCACGCGACAGCGTCTCTGATCTTCGAACGTCGGCGAAGCTCGGAACTCCGGAGGCCTTCTCTCACTTGCGTGAATCGTGTCACTCCGAGCATCGTCCTCTCGATTCCACGCTGCGCGACGCTGATCGCGTGTTCATCCTGCTTTCGTATAGCCCAGGTCTCTGAGGCGTATGTTAGGGCAGGAAGAACAGTGGAGTCGAATAGGTGGGCACGGAGTCGGACGTTCTTCGTCTTCTTCGCGACTTCTTCGACGCTCTTGAAAGCTCCCCAAACCGCTCGTTTCCTCCTGCTCAGCTCCGGCGCTAGGTCGTTGGCCATATTGACTTCGTGACCCAGATACACGTAGCTGGAGCATTCGGAGATGTTCGTTCCGTTGAGCGAGAATGGGGCATCAGAAACTTGTCCGTTCCTCATGAACATCGTCTTCGTAAGGTTCAGCTGCAGTCCAAGTCCCCACATACACGATCGAAGTCGGCCAGCATTCGCTCCGCCTGGCTGATGCTCGGTGTTATGAGCACGATGTCGTCAGCGAAGCGAAGATGGTGCAGTTCCCGGCCGTCGTCTTTCACTCCCATGTGTTGAATTGAGAACCAACCTTACTCGTCGAAACATTGCCCATCTTTCTCGATGACTGTCCTCCATTGTTCCGGCAGGTATTGGATGCTGTGGCGATAGAAATCCGGGGGTTCCGACTCGAAAAACTGAACAAAGTCGGACCTGATATCTGACCAGAACGCCACACGAGCTTCAGATGCAGACCATGAGTGTTTTCTGGGATGTTCGTGGTGTTGTGTACTAAGAGCTTCTCCTTCTGGTGCCGCCATTGACAGTCAGGTGGGAAGTGATACAGGTGGTATTCAGTTGGGGCAAGGTCTGATGAACAGGGTGGGTGGGGGATCACTTCCCATTCTAATAGCTGGAGCTCTCGGCGGGTCATTTTTGAACTGTGCGGTTCTGCACTGTCCTGTAGGAAATAAATCTTGTCGAGTTCCTGGCGTTTAATTTGAAGAGCATGGCTGAGCTCTTGTAGTTGATCGCAGTACACCTGACTGTGAATGGCGGCACCAGAAGGAGAAGCTCTCTGTACACAACACCACGAACATCCCAGAAAACACTCATGGTCTGCATCTGGAGCTCGTGTGACGTTCTGGTCAGGTATCAGGTCCGACTTTGTTCAGTTTTTCGAGTCGAAACCCCCGGATTTCTATCGCCACGGCATGCATTCCCTGCCAGAACTAGGGAGGACAGTCATCAACAAAGACGGGCGATATTTCGATCAGTAGGATTTGTTCGATCAAATTATATAAAAATTTGAAAATATCAAAAAATCGCAAGAACATGTGAGTCAGCCGAATATGTTATATTTATTCGTACATTTATTTATGCACGCTAAGGGATCCCGCAATCACAGAGCTATTGCCAATCAATCTAACATCGAAGAACACGATAAAAAGAAATCTAATTAAAAGAGTTAAAAAATACATTTAGCTTTTAGTCAAATTCTCGCTCTGAGATTTTAGGCGGCCTGGCGGGTTTAGGTAAACAAAGTAAACAAGGCAGATAACTGTGCTTGGCCGTACAATAAAGGATAGCGGTTGGCGATACTCAACTGCTTAGCGGGGTGCGCCACGCCTTGGAGGCTGTTTGAATGCGTTGTCGGTCAATACAATGACTTGTGGTGGCCAGCCGATGCACAGTTCACTGTTTTATCGTTCTCAGACGAATCGGGGAACAGTCCACTACCACGGAGGGGTGGAACGTGTTGAGGGTGGGATGGCCAACCCCACCGATCTGCTGATCGCGCCCCAGGACGAAAAGGGAGGCCATCTCTCGGACCGACCCATCGACCTCTCCAACCCCCGACACATCGACCTCTAAGCCCATATGTTAGCCTGTTGTTGTTTTTTCTCTAATAAACAGCTGTTATACCTTCCTGATTGCAATTAACGGGTAACGCCACTTTCGACATAGTTGGCCTAGGCGGAAAATCCGAGCCAAGAGCTTGAATCGAAGTGTACGCGACAGCCGGTGCCTCCTCCGACTGCGCTACCATGCGCTATGTAGGTAGAATACGCGTCTAGGGGTCGGAGTCATCAATGACTTACATCACTTCAACCGGCCTATCGCTCACCGTATCGCTTGATAAGCCGCGCTATCAGGGATTTCGGCTGTAATTTTCGCTGTTAAATGGCTGTAAGGCGTTGATAAATCGGGCCCCAGGTTGCCTTTGCTATATTTCGACGAAGTAGAGTACATGGCGCATCCTAGATAGCACAGCCATACAGTCACCTTACGCTGTATTCTGTCGGAGGTCTCGTCATTCGTAGTCGACTCGTATTTATGTAGCACATGCGAGAGCCCTTGTGTCCACATAGAGACCGATTACACTTCTGGGGTCAGATGAAACCCAGAGCTATTCAGATAGAAGGGAGAGACATACCAATGATGCGGCATTCATACCTTATCCAGGCATTCAAGGGTTTACTGTTAGTTGCGGGTTACTCGAATATTCACATAGGTATCTCCGCATTCTCATGAGGATTTCTTCACCTATACCCCGAGCGTGATATATTCGGCCTCAGAAGTCATCGTTGACGTCTACTACCACAACCAATTGACCTGCTGCACCACCGCGGATTTCTTTGGGAGAACCTTTGACTGCCTCTTTACTTCAGGAGTTCCTGTGTCTCCAGGTATTTTGCGCAGCTGCTTGGTTAAACTTAGCTTGGTATTCAGTGGCCATGATGACCCTAGCGGCTAGAAGACTCTCGGCTGTGTTATCTGGTTCTTTCGTAGCGTTTTATTAAGGTTTGGCGAGGTGGTGCATGACTACAGAGTCTCTGTTTGTCTTCGTGCACATTCTGTAGACGTCTCTGTTTGGAGATTTTCTTCTTTTCATGAAATTTCAATGTATTTATTATTCCCTGAAGCTTTAAGTTCTCTCACGTTGGGCCTTTATAATCGATTTTGACCTCTACAGACAAGGAATCGCTGATTCATTTTCAAAATTTTCAAAAATTCACCGAAAATCCTTGACAGTACGTGAGACAAAGTCGTGCTTCATGACGCTGGAATTGAAAATTTTGAGTCCTTTTTCCCTTTTTTTGTTGAATTTTGGGTTTTCATAGTTGCTCTTCTGTCAACGCAGCTGTGACGATGGTCAGTCTATCTATGCAGTGGCTGTGGAGCGTGAAGTGACATTGTTACTGGGTAGTGGTCGTGTTCTGCTACGGCAGGATGTGCCCTACGATATTCGCCAGGTACGTTTAGTCGATTAACTTGATGCTTCTTCAATTGTTAGCTGATTAAAGGCTCTCTTTTGTGGATTTATTATGATTTTCGTTCCCAACAGTTGTAGATGTTTAATTATTCAGCTTTTTCCAATATACTCCTTGAAAATCAACAAATTTCCATCATTTTTTACTCGTACAAATTAGATGGCGCAGTCGAAGGAGGTTCCTGGTTTGGATTTCCAGCCCATCCAACCAAGCCTTCATCCCTTTGATATCGGGGAATTGGTACTAGACTTGCCTGGGTAGGATAAAACTCTGACTGACCACTACAGGCCACTGTATAGGCCAAGCACGCATTCTAAATGCCCCTACTATGTGCTCTAGAAGAAGATGGCGTGGTGCATCTTAGAATGGATTGATTAAGCCTAGTCCTTCATTCTTTATTGCCTTTTATAAACTAATAATAACCAGCGATGAGTGTCAGGCGAATGTCTGAAGGGGAAATGGATAGTACTACGAGAATCTCCACCCTTCATATGAGCTACGGGCACTCGAAGGCGGGGTACAGTAGCGCACCGTCAGCACGTGCCCACGTGCGTGCGCGCTGGTGTATGGGACGTGGCGAAAGGATCTGCAGGTAGCTCAGCAGGGTGTGACACTGCTTCACAGATGCTAGGCAAGATGATCGATTCCCGTGCTATGCACTATTTTTGCATTTTTTCGTTAACGCTGCCTCCTTTACCAATTTGCTTCCTACACATCTCCTACACATTTATTTCACTCTAAATCGTCAAATAAGGTCCAGATTCGAAAACGGTGACCAAACATTTACCATTAATCACCCCTACCTACTGTAACTTTCCGTACTCCAGCGTAATACGAAAAACGGATGTCAGATTCGTGATCAGTACCCCAATACCTCCTCCCCTCTGGGCGACGCTGTCACTCGTACCTGCTGTGGAGTCACATTTTAACATTCACCGAAAACTGAGAAAAAAATGGCCGCCTTGTTTGAAGTTCGAATGATTTTTGCTCAAGAAAAATGTTAGTATAACTTTCTTTGAAGTTGTAGTTCGCTTCCCAATAAACGAATAGGTTGTTTAATTTTTTTTTATAAAATTCTAATTTTTCTCAGAGAAGATGATAGCTTAAAGCTTGTTTTAAAGATCAGGAAGACATTTTTAGTGCCAAAAAAGAAAAAAGAAAAGGAAGAGGGATTGCGCCATGCCCTCGTCCAAGACGCTGCAATTTTTGTTCGATTGATAGCAGAATTTCTGTCTGCACACCTATAGGCGATACAAGAAACAATTATTAATGAGACCATATCCTCATTTAGATGCTTAATGTAAGCAGCATTAACACTACCAATCAACCACAAGCTTTTGGTGTGCATCACGGCGCGATCTAGTTTTTCTTTCACTATATAATTGCTTCATTGCTGCGTTTTCAGACAATTTTTAAGTTATCAGTCAAAAATAAAATAAAATCTGATAAAATTTTTATTCTTATTGGGGCAGTAGAACTAGAAAATTTCAAAAAAATGTTATACCAAATTTTTCTTAAGCATCTGAGAGGGTCTGTAGTTTAACCTTCCTGAAGATCATTTCGATTTGGAAGAGTTCGCTTTGATTTCAAAGTTCATAGGCCAGCTTAGAAGTGTCCAATTTGACACGAAAATACTATACATACTTTCGTTTTTGCTGAGGCATTGAACCCAAAGAGATCCGTGCCCCGAAGTTAGGTGCAGTATCACACTGTCAGCGCTCGCCCACGTGCACACGTGCGCGAGCTCTGATGTATGGGACGTGGTGAACGGCGCTGCGGCAAGTGTATCGGTGGCTAAGCTGGGTGCGATGCTGTTTCACAGGTGCTAGGCCAGCTGTTCGACTCCCGTGCTATGCACTATTTTTGCATTTTTTCGTTAACGCTGCCTCCTTTACCAATTTGCTTCCTACGCATCTCCTACACATTTATTTCACTCTAAATTGTCAAATAAGAGTTTACTGTGAGCTGCGCTTCACTGAATTTTCTCACTTTCTGCATTACACAATGTTTTTCAGCAAATGCTAAACATTGACCTCACCGCAGGTACGGGTAACTAGTGCTGGCGAGGACATAATCACCGATTTCGCCCAAGCTTTTCCCAGGGAGGTTATTTGGGGTGCTGATCACGGATCTCACATCCTTTTTCGCTATGTTACGCTGGAGTACGGTAACTTACGGTATGTGGGGGTGAGTGAGGTGATGGTCACCGTTTTCACCTAAACTTTGTCTATAAGGGGTATCGGAGGTGTTGATCACGAATCTGAGCCTTATTTGACAATTTAGAGTGATATAAATGTGTAGGAAACAAATTGGTAAAGGAGTCAGCGGTCATGAAAGAATGCAGAAATAGCGCATAGCATGGGAATCGTACATCTGGTCCAGCACCCGTGAAGCAGCGTCGCTCCCTGCTGAGTCACCGATTCTCTTGCCGCAGGGCCGCTCGCCACGTCCCATGCTTCAATGCGCGCACGTGTCCACGTGGGCGCGCGCTGACAGTGTGATACTGTGCCCCAACTTCGAGTGCCCGTAGCTCTTTGTGTTCAAAGACTCAGCAAAAGCGAAACATGTTTTTCTACTATATGAAGGGTGGTGATTATCGCAGTACTGTCCATTTCCCACGTTCTGACATACTCCTGAGACCCTTCCCTGGTAAGAATAATGTAGTGGAAGGTGCATTTTTAAGAGTCAATTATTCAGTTCTACTGCTCTTGTTTTCTGGTTCAACCCAATAGATGACCTACTCACGTTAGTCGGGTATTCATTCGAAAGCTGACTATTATAGCCCTCCCGGAAGCGTTACCAGTTCCACTTTTTTCTGAACATGCTTCACTTGTTGAAATTGAACACCTTCCAAGTCAAAATGAACGCCTTCCACATTCAGACTTACTCCGTAGTCTTCAAAGTCGAATCTAGAGATGCACTAAAACGATAAAATAGATGAAGGTTTTCGTTAATAATCCCCATTGCTGGATGCGTCACGCATTCTACCACTGTGAGATGTCGTGAAGGTAATTTGAATGCGTATGTGGCCTATATGGGCGCGTGTAGCGCAGTCGGAGGAGGCGCGACTGTCGCGTGCACCCGATACCAGGTTTCTGGTTCGGATTTCCCGCTCAGGCCAGGTGGCGATGTCCGTTCCTCCACGTGGTGCCACTGGAAACTGCTTGCTTTGCAAGCCGAGCCAAACACGGACATTCGAATGCAGGCGACAGGCCCTAGTGACAGGCCGGCCTACGAACATTTTGTGTCACATCATATGGTTGATGGCGTTTCAGACTTCTCGAGATAATGCTACGGCGTCCGCGGGAGCCGACGCGCACTCGCAAAGCCCGGCGGGTGTGAAAAGTGTGCGAGGGTCCCTGATGCGAGGACGGCATCGGGGGCAACTGAGCTAGTCCGAAAGTCCCGTAACGTAGGCAAGACCCGCGTAGCAACGTTGAATGTGGGTACGTTAACGGGCCGCTCGTGCGAGTTGGTAGAAGCACTGGAGCGAAGAAAGATAGATTTCTGTGCGGTGCAGGAGACGAGGTGGTCCTGCAGCAAGTCAAGGGACATAGGACGTGGCTTCAAGGCCGTTCTATGTGGAAGTCCCAGGACCACCAGTGGTGTCGGTGTGATCGTCTCCGAGCGTTTCCGTGACGCGATTGCAAGCGTAGAACGTTTCGATGACCGCTTGATGAAGATTGTTGTCGCCGTAGAAGAGCGACGATGCCATTTCTTTTCTGCGTATGCTCCGCAGACAGGCTGTTCCGAGCAAACCAAGGACGAGTTCTGGTCCCTGCTTGATGAGAAGACAGCGGAAGTACCGTCACAAGATATGGTTGTTGTGGCAGGTGACCTTAATGGTCACGTCGGAGCAACGAAAGACGGCTACAACTGTCATGGTGGTTTTGGATATGGGTCGCGCAACGCCGATGGTGAGCGTATACTTGAGTATGCAGACTCACATGAGCTCACCATCGTGAACACCAAATTTCGAAAGCGTGACTCCCACCTCATCTCGTTTTATAGCGGGAATGCTAAAACGCAGATTGACTATGTCCTTGTTAGGCGTCGCGACCAAGGCCTTGTCACAGACGCGAAGACCGTGCCGTATGAGACGGTTGCCACGCAACACCGTCCACTGATCTGCTCGCTGAAGATCACACCTTCGAGGTGTAAACATGTCGAGCGATGTGGGTCGGCTAGAATCAAATGGTGGCGACTGAAAGAGAAGGAAGCGGCAGTTATTTCTCGCATTCGGTTGCCGACAGTGACAACTGTCGACGAAACCTGGAAGGACGCTACTGATGCGATAACTCGGGCTGCACGCCTTGAACTCGGCACAACGAAGCCTGGACGACGCTGGGTCGACAAGCAGGCATGGCTGTGGACTGATGATGTCAGAGAGAAAGTCCGGGAAAAGAAACGGCTCTATCACGTGTTTATCGGTGATAAAACAGTCCATAATTGGCGGAACTATCGAGAAGCAAAGAAAGCGGCAAAGAAGGCAGTGGCCGCTGCTAAAGCCGCATACTACGCTGATGTCAGCAAAAAATTGGAAACGCGCGATGGTGAGCGTTATATTTACCGACTCGCCAAAGCTCGCTGTCGCCAAGCAGAAGACATTGAGAAGTTCTTTGGCATTAACGACGAGAGCGGTCATCTTCTGATGGATCGTAAGAGGGCTGTGAAGCGATGGCACGACTACTTCGAGGAAATCTCGAATGTAGAATTTGAACATCCTGCTGTTCCTTTTGCATCAGCTGTATACGGTCCCGTTCAGAAGATCACAGTGAGCGAAACTGAAGCAGCCCTGAGGAAGATGAAGTCAGGCAAAGCCACTGGTCCCGATGACCTGCCAGCTGACCTGTGGAAGTCGAAGGGCTGGTGCCCTGCTGACTGGCTGACTGCGTTTTTCAATCAGGTTGTTGCTGAGAAGAAAGTGCCTGAGGGTTGGCAGCAAAGCACGACCATCCCGATTTGGAAGAAGAAGGGCAGTCCTGCAGACTGCGCCAGTTACCGTCCAATTCGTCTTCTTTCGCACACCATGAAAATCTTTGAGCGAATTGTCGACGGACGTATCCGGGATGTCGTACAGCTTTCCACGAATCAGTGTGGTTTCGTATCTGGCTGTGGCACCGTTGATGCAATTCACGCCGTTCGTCTTCTGCTAGAGAAGCACCGCGAGAAACGGAAACCGGTGCATTTTGCCTTCCTGGACTTGGAGAAGGCCTTCGACCGCGTTCCGCGAGATGTTATATGGTACGCGTTGCGACAACATGGTATCCCTGAAGAGCTTATTGAGTGGGTGCGCATTCTATACTCTTGCCCAAGGAGTCGAGTGCGAGCGCCAGCGGGCACCTCGATGGAGTTTCCCATCTCTGTAGGGGTGCATCAGGGATCTGCGCTATCCCCACTGCTCTTCGTGGTCGTGATGGATGCAATCTCACGAGATCTCCAAATGGCGGCACCTTGGACGCTGCTGTATGCTGACGACGTCATGCTTGCATGTGAAGACAAAACCGAACTCGAGCGACAGGCACAGGCGTGGTGCGATCGTTTGGCATTGTTCGGTCTCAAGCTAAACGTCAAAAAGACGGAATACTTGACGACGGATGTGAATGAGCACGGATCTATTAAGATCGATGGTACTGAGCTCTCACGAGTGACATCTTTCAAGTATCTTGGGTCAACAGTCACGTCCGATGGCAGCTTAAAGATGGAGGTGAATGCGCGTGTGAGTGCAGCCTGGTCCAAATGGCGCTCGCTGACTGGGGTGCTTTGCGACAGGACAATACCTGAGCACCTCAAATCGAAGGTTTATAGAACAGTAGTCCGCCCAGTAGCGACGTACGGTGCTGAGTGCTGGCCCGTGACGAAGGAAGTTGAAAGCCGCCTCAGTGTAATGGAGACGAAGATGCTACCGTGGACGTCTGGAGTTACGCGTTTGGACCACGTTCGTAACGACACCATACGACAGAGGTTCGGTGTCGCCCCGATATCCGAGAAGCTGCGCGAAGCTCGTCTTCGATGGTACGGCCACGTCCTTCGCGCTAATGACGACACCGTGTGTAAGATTGGCCTGAATCTTGTGGTCCCTGGAAAGCGGCCCAGAGGACGCCCGAAGCAACGTTGGCTAGATACGTTGCGCTTGGACTTAGAGATGGCTGGTGTGCACCCTGATCAAGCATTTGATCGGGAGAATTGGCGTCACCACACCAGAAGAGCGGACCCCGCCACCAAGCGGGACAGACGCTAATGAAAATGATGATGATGATGATGATTTCCCGCCCAGGCCAACCAAGCCTTCCATCCCTCCGGAGTCGGTGAATTGGTACCAGACTTGTCTGGGAAGGATAGAGCGCTGACTTGTTCATCGGCTGGCCACCGCAAGTCATTGTATGGCCAAATACGCATTCATGTCGCCTCCACGACATCCCGTAGAAGTAGAATGCGCTGACGCATCCCAGAAGGGATTGAGTAACGCCGTCCTTTATCCTTATCCTTATCCTTATTTGGCCTATATAATGAGTTGCGATGGCGAGTCTATGGAGAAGTCAGTGTTTCACCCGTTCCAGACAAGTCTGGTACCAACTCACTGACCCCGAGGGAAAACAGGGTTTGGAAATGGACGGGAAATCAGATCTGATGACTTGAAATCGGGGGTTCGAAGGGGCTAGTACCTCCTCTGACTGCGCTACTACGCTCCTTATAGGTGTGGAGCTGTTTAAGAGCAGTATTTACCTACGATTCTCTCTGATTCGCACACATTGGTGTCTTAGGGTACTCTTTTTATAAATTTACCAATTTTTATAAGCAACCTCTCCCACGCAGTTTAATAATTTATTTATTCAATACGCTACATAAGGTAGACATCAGAGAAGAATACGATCATTCAACAGAACCAGCTTATAACATAAAAGTCGATACCTAGCTTTGCGTCAAAAAGTAGAAGAACAAGGAGGGATTAAATTTGCTGCTTTTTTCAAAGGAAGCAATAAAGAGCCTGCTCGACAAGTTGATGAGTTAGACCTCAGGCTCATTTTCGGAGTGTTATAGATGATTTTTGCTGAGCTACCTCGAGTTTTGGAGAACGGAATTCGATAAAATTTTGAGCTGTTCATTTTTAAGATCCTACTCAGATTTTAAAAAACAACAGACATCTTTGGCTTTTCGGCGAGATTTCAGAAAATGCAATCCAAGGTCTTGGTTTCTGTGAGACGAGTGAGGCAAGCTCATGTAGCTGAACCCATTCAGTCTTAAGTAAAGCCTCCTTGTGAAATTTCTCTGCAGTTTTTCCAATACCTTTGAACTCGAAACACTCCGATTTCCCTCCCATTTTCAGCTGCTCTGGGTCGTGTTCCCGCCGTCGAAAAGCGAAATAGAGACGGCCATTACTCAGGAATTCTTTTGTATTGTTGGGCTCCGCGACATGACGTTTATTGCTCTCAACGACTCTCATCCGCTGGGATTTCGTGTGCAGTTCGATGTAAGTCCAGGTGGCATTTCGGGAGTGTTTGGAGCTTTGAAATCGCCTTTCCAGATCCATGCCGTGTATACGACGAAGTTCGGGCTGTTGGTAGAGCGAGACCTGTCCTACATGGGTGCTTCGGCCGAGGATCAAGTGTCTTTGTATTCGCTGTCGCACCCGTTAAATGAGCTATTGGCGGTGATATTCAAGCCGCGAGGTACGTTAAAGGGCCCAAGGAGTATTGTAGAGCCCTCGTGACCATTATCAGTGCCTCAGATTCGCTGACACAGTGGCTGTTCTGCTGGGAGAAGTCCGAGTATAGGATTATCGGAGCGGAAGATGACTTTCTGTTGGTCTTCGACAGGCTGAATGAGGTATCATCATCGGTGTTCTGACTTGTGCTTCAACACACAGTTGCCAACATCGGCTATGAAGGTGTTTCTTCTTAAGGTTCATAGCCTGATGCGCATTCGCATCACCTCTGAGCATGAGGTGCAGTCGGCCATTGAACTGATGGAGAAACGACGTACTGAGGTGACGTCCGCTCAAGGCACACCTGTGGTGAATCCTGACTCTACTCCTATCAACGCTCATCGCCTGCAGAGTGAGTTCCGCTAGCTAATTGCACATCGATGGGTTCTTATATAATTATTATATATTTTTATTATTTTTATTTTTTATAATAATAATTATTATGTATATATATATTTTCTAAGTCAAATTGTACGCTTCATTTTATTTATTTTCCAATTTTTTCCAAACCAAAACGGCTTTTCGCACATTAAAATAGGCACCCTCCAAAAAGTTTAGAATAATTTTTGTTGATCGAAAATTTAATATGTTCGTCTTTAAAAATTTTAATACAGCTGTCCTAATAAGTGAAAAAAATTTTAAAATTTAATAAATTTTTACTTTTTTCAAGGAAGAAGAGCGGGCCAAATTGTTGAACCGCTTTTTTGAAGGCAGCAATCATTTGGTGTACTAAAAGACGGGATCGCGCCGTGCAGTCGACCAGATTGTCGCGATTTTTATTTGATTGATAGCAAAGATTCTGTTTGCAGATGTAAACGGTAGAACGAGAATTTTATTTATTTAAAAAGAATTTTAGGATCTATCCTAGTCCTGGGGGCCACATAAGTCAAAAGTATTATATGTTACAAATCCACATGATACTTGACTAGCGGCTCCTACAGAACAACATGAGACCTAAACAAGAAAAGTCATGAAGAAAAAAAAACGAAAAAATTACATTTCTTGCGGTTGTAAGCAGGCAAAGTTATGTGCCCTCCTCACCATGTTAGATCCTGGTTATGACATGTCAGGCGGCGGTCAGCACGCAGTATGCGGCTTCATACGCCCTCCCCACCATGTTATTAGATCCTGGTTATGACATGTCGAGCGGCGGTCAGCACGCGGCATGCCTCCATTCCGTCGCTCCTTGTCTGCCGAGACGGTTGTAAACCGCGGCGATTTTTTATTTTTTCCTTTGTTCGCTCGTTTTCGGTTTCTTTTAGGTTCTATCAATTAATTTTGTTGCCTACTTTTTAGTTATGTGCCCCCCCCCGGACTAGGATAGATCCGAATTTTATTTATCTATTTATTTAAAAAACTCACTAATATTGTTTTAATTAACGCTATTTTCGCTATCAATCAAATAAATATTGTGAATATACAGCCGAGTGCATGGTCCGATATCTACTTTTAAAAAACGTAATGATTGCAGCCTTTATGCGCTTTGAAACAAAATTTAATTCGTTATTTTCCTTAAAAGATAAAAATTTTATAAAATTTCAAAGTAGAATTTTCTAAAAATTGTAAGCATAAGAACATATTAAATTTTGTTTCGACAAAAATTATTCCAATGTCTCGAGAGCCTCTGATGTATTTCTGAGCTTTAAAACAAAACAAAATTCAGTTCATTATTTTTCCTTAAAAATGATATTTTTTTATAAAAGTCTAAGCACAAAGTAGAATTTTAAAATTTTAAGCACAAAGTCACCCTAAATTTTGTTTGAACAAAAAATATTGCAAAAGTTTTGGAGAGTCTATAGTGTCTCTCGGCGCTTTAACACAAAATTTAGCCATTATTTTTCCTTAAAAAAATGAAAAAATGCAAAATTTTAAGCATCATGCTAAATTTTTGTTCGAACAAAAAAGTTTTTAAAAAAGCCTTGGAAAGTCCATGGTGTCTTTCTACGCTTTGGTTCTTTCTGCGCTCTAGAACAAATTTTAATTCATTATTTTTCGTCGAAAAATAAACTTTTACAAGATTTTATGCTTAAAGTATAATTTTAGAAACTTTTAATCATAAAGTCATACTCAGTTTTGTCTGAACAAAAAATATTTTAAAAGTGTTGGAGAGTCTGTAGTGTATTTGTGCGCTTTCAAACAAAATTTAGCCATTATTTTTCCTTAAAAAACTACAAAATTTTAAGCACAATGTCATGCTAAATTTTGTTTGAACAAAAAAAAAAGCTTTAAAAAAGCCGAGGAGAGTCTGCGGTGTCTTTCTTCGCTTTAAAACAAATTTTAATTCATTATTGTCCTTGAAAAATAAAAATTTTACAAAATTTTAAGCTTGAAGTAGAATTTTCTGAAGTTTTAATCATAAACGCATGCTAGATTTTGTTTTAACAAAAAAAATATTTTAAATGTTCTGGAGGGTCTCTTGTGTATTTGTGCGCTCTAAAACAAAAGATATTCATTATTTTTCCTCAAAAAAAAACTGCAAAATTTTAAGCATAGAGGAGAATTTTATACGATTTTAAGCATAAACTCATTTTAAATTTTGTTTGAACAAGAAATTATTCTAAAAGTCTCGGAGAGTCTGGTGTATTTGTGCGCTTTAAAGCAAACTTTAATTATTTTTTTTCTTAAAAAATAAAAAAAATTCAAGCGTAGAGTAGAATTTTATACAATTTTAAACTTAAAGTCATACCAAATTTTGTTTGACCATGAAATTATTCTAAAAGTTTCGGAAAGCCTCTGATATATTATGGGAGAAGCCCGTTTTAATTTAGGAGATGTTAAGCTTGATTTTGTTAGCTTTGCTTTTGTTTAGAAGAGCGTCCAAGTTGGTTTGGAAAGTGCCCAATTTGACGTGAAAATGCTTTATATCTCCACCGATTTCCAGGCTCCGGCACCTCCTTGGCAGCGCCTCGCATCCACCCCACTTCTTCAGTGGCTCCGGGCGATTCTCTCATTCGCTCGGTGCACACCCGCTCCATGACGGCTCGTCTGGCCCGTACACGATCGTTCCCTCATCCGCCGCATGCTCCGCCAGCGGATAGCCCGGCGTTGTCGATCTTCTCGCCGATGTGAGTGAAGCGGCTGCGTGACCTGTAGCGGCGTAACCATTGCAGAAGTCTCTACTTCAGGTCTCTTGGTGGCCATTCGGAGGTCGCGAACACGACCATCTCGCAGGTCTACGATCCAGTCCATCAGATGATAACTCCCAAGTTGGTGCTCTAGTAAATTTTGTGCCGTAAGGTCTGCAAGGTTTTCTAAATCTATTGGTTTATACATCGTAGCTAGATCTGAACGGCTTGCGCTATTCGCTCAGACTGCTTGCTTTTCAAGTTCTTAAGAAATTCTACAGTAGAACAGGAAAAATGATCTCGATATTTCTATGCCTAACGGGGTTCTGTTAAGTTTCAGTTTCAGTTTCACGGAGCGACGTCGCTACCACCTCTATTAATAACTGAGCGGAGAAAACGGCTTTATTCTGCTAGTTGAGCATGCAGTTCACTAAATATTATGCAACGCGTACTAAGAATACGCGATCTGGCACGAGATCGGCTGGACCGGTGCAGCTAAGGACTAAAAAAAGGACTAAAAAATTCTATTCTCATTTTTTGCAAAGAATTTCTAAAATTGACCACCTTTTGTTCGCATTTCTCGGCAAGAACTGCGCCTTTCGTGCATTCCAGCACGGTTACCTGACATAAGGTTTTCCCTTCTAGTCGTATTTTCTGCACGTAGATTCCTTACTCTTCTTTTGCCCACGAAATGGAGAAAGATTCTATCGTTTGAGTCATACGGAACTATCTTTAACCGGTTGTTACGGGTGTTTTGTTGCGATCAAAACTCTTGCGCCAGACGGGACTCGAACCCGCATCTTCTGCTTTCCGGGCAGCGATGTTCGCCTTACACCACCGGCGCTGTTTGACCGCACGTAACATCCGCGATATCAGCGGCCGGCCCATCCCGTATCATGGGTGGGTGCTGACAGACCTCGAGGATATCGCGGGTGTTACGTGCGGTCAAACAGCATCGGTGGTGTAAGGCGAACATCGCTGCCCGGAAAGCAGAAGATGCGGGTTCGAGTCCCGCCTGGCGCAAGAGTTTTGATCGCAACAGAACATCCTGTAACAACATCTAGCCTCTCTACCAGCCGCTCCAGGCTTAAGCAAATGTGTTAAAATATCTTTAACCTGTTGCTTGTGATTCTAGATGTGCTATGGTTCTATTGTGAGCTTGGTTATCCTTCTATGCTTACAAGATTTGTTAGAAATTGTTTATTACGGCCGATGTTCCGACTAAGTCGTCTTCTTCACGACCTGAAAGAAGTTCGAAATCCTCCCGTCCGTGAAGCTATTCGGGTCAGAAACGTCATGTCCACAGTGGTCGATATAAACTATTTCCAAGAAAGCCAGGCGGAGAACCCAAATCTAGTGAACTAAGTCACTGATGTTTCGCCAGCTCAGAAAGACCGACTTAACTGGCCGCGGTGGGGCAAGTGAAAACCACTGGGTGGTCAAATTCTCATTTTTTCTCTCACTTGCTCCATGGTGGCCAGTAAGTCGGTCTTTCTGCGCGGGTGAAATATCGGTGAGTTAGGTCACTAGGTAAGGATTCTCGCCTTACTCTCTTGGCACTGGCTGATAAAGACCAAGGTGGACATGAGGTTTCTGACCCAAACAGCTCCACGGACGGGAGAATTTTGAGCTTCTTTCAGGCTCATGGACGGGAGAATTTCGAGCTTCTTTCAGGCGTTGAAGAAGACGATCTAGTCGAGACTTGTGATGTAATAAGCAATTTCTAACAAAACGGGTAGAAGGATTAGCAAGTTATAGGAAGACAACCAGGTTTAAGGGCGTCAAACTTGTGAGCTATTAATCAACGTACCTTTAATGTGAGCGTTTCAGAATACAGAAGTTCAGCCGTGAACTTCAGCGACAACCGGATTTCGATTTGTTGCTGGCCGAGCTGTGCCTTGATTACGTCTGGACTGAGCCTTCAAAGAGGGACGTTTCTGGAGAGATTGCTACTAAGGTCAGTCTGCTCTGGAAGTTCTGTCGGTCAGTCCAAGTTTGGTTCCTCTTTCAGATGTTCATCTCGCACAATGTGCTGGCACAAGAGTTCCTGAACTACTTCGTCGGCAGCGTAGGTCAGTTGCGCTCGATCCGCGCTGTGCACACTGTGGGCAACATTACGACATCTGGAAGCATGTGCACGTTGGCTTGTCGCGACGCAGTTGCTATCAAGGTGAGTTTGGAGGTTGAAATGACTTAGGATTGAGCCAGCCAGTTCAGCTTTTGTGGCTGACGATAGAACTATCTCAGCGGTACGCCGGAACGGTGAGAACAAATTCAATAGGAAGAATCTCCTTCCTCCAAATAGTAACAGAACATCTTTTCTTGTGCCGAATCCTTGGGGCAAACTAGTAGGAGGCGCCGGAATTTGTAATGGTTAATGTTCCGCAGGATCGAGCTTAGCACGGCGCCGCAGGGAACTGGTGACGTGAGCTGGATGGCGCAGAGGTAGTGGTGCTGCTTCATGATCGTGACATCAAGGGTTCGGTTCCCGAGCTACGTCGAGTTTTTGCACCTCTACCATAGCGTCGGATTTCCATAGAGTTTTCCATATTTGAACGTTTTCTGGAGTTTGCCGCTGTAAGATGTTTTCACAACTTATTCCTTGTCCTACATCTCGTGATGCATCAGGATTGTTGCAAACAAGATACGACGACATATGAAATACCTTCAACATCAATGATACACATTCACAAAGTGCATGAAACAGTAAGACCGGTCACAGTTTGGGCAGCGTATGGAGACATTATTGGTGCATCACCAGATGTTGACAAGGAATAATTAGTGGAAACATCCTACTGCAGCGAACTCCAAAAAAAGTTCAGATATGGAAATCCCTGTGGAAATCCGACGCTGTGGTAAAAGTGCAAAAACTCGACGTAGCTCGGGAACCGAACCCTCGACGCCACGATCATGAAGCAGTGCCTCAACCTCTGCGCCATCCAGCTCACGACACCAGTTCCTTGCGCCGCCGTGGTGAGCTCGCTCCTGCGGACCCATTACCATTACGAATTTCGGTGCTTCCTACTCGTTTGCCTCAAAAATTCACAAAAAACAAGAAATGTCCTGTTGCTAACTTGAGGGCTGAGATTCTTCCTGTAGTAGTCGTTCTTATCGGTTCCGGTGTACCGTTGAGACAGTTCCCTTGGGAGATGTTCTCAGCTGCAGTCTGGTCAGACACTGTAGATTTCAGCAATATCGATCCGTAGCGCTACCTAGTCGATACCTTGAGCTTAGGTCGTGCCCTTGTCTATAATTTGTGAATAGACGTGCCTTGGGCCCCGTTTATACTTCGACGTCGAGCGACGCAACGCCACGTGTTGTGGCCACATTGATCGGGCGACGCGATCGATCAATTTGGCCACAATGCGTGGCGTGGCGTCGCTCGGCGTCGGAAGTATAAACGGGGCCTTACGGGTATAAATCGTGTCGTAAAAGTGCGACTGGGGTACGTAGACCTGCCCAATCATCTTACTAGATACAGACTTTTTGGTCGAGTTTGCCAGAGAGTTTTCTTAACCGCTTCTTGCATTATTTGTTTCACACACATTTGACTTCAGTCTGCTGCTACCGGTAAGATTCTGAAGTTTTATGTTTTCTAACACCAAATCTTCTGTTTAGGGTGGCGATCTTACGGTGGTGCTGGAAATGGACAACTCCGTAGGCCTGTATTCTGGACACACGAAGTGTGCTGTAGCAGTAATTCCAAGGGTAACAGATTCTCGGTCTCTTCAGATTTCCTTTCTACTGAATATGACGTCTATTTCAGTTCTCTATTAGTCCGTCTGTGAAGCTTCACTCGGCTGGAAACTCATCCTTTGTGATACAACACGAAAGTCGTCTCACGAAAGCCGTGCAGCTGACGATAGTCGCGGTGCCGCCGGCATTCACCAATCCTTTAGGTGAGATTAGCGAACTGTTGATGATTCTGAGAAGCTTTCTAGTGGTACTCCAAAATTGGGATTTAATGTTTTAATGCAAAATTTGCTAAATACGAAGGTCTGGTCATCGTTTCTTTGATGAAGAAAGACTTGTATACCTTAATTCTGTGTTTGGTTTAATTACCCAAGTTTGAGGTACTTTAGAGTGGGCTTACTGCTATCGATCTGAGCTGCCGTTGTAGGTATCTGTCGACTCGATTTTCTCGTACTCTGTTGCTATCGTGCTCCCGATATTCAAAAATGATTAATCTTGACCTTTATACAATTCTGCACACATTGCAAATCAAAATTGGACACTCTTCAAGCCATATTGGTACAAAACGTGATGAATTCAACGTGGAAGTTCTATATTTCAATGTGAAAACTGTCATATTGCTGTATGCTTTCCTTCTGTGTGCCGGAGTTGATACTTTAGCTGCAAAGGCAGCACGAAAGCCAACGATATCGATCGTGTACGCGGCGTAATCGATAGAGGTGGTTCTTATATTGCAGGGCGGAGCAGCAGATTAGATATACCAGGTCTAAACGGCAGATACACTAACAGTGATAGCCTTACTAACCCTATTCCTAGTCACGCCGTCCTATGAGCTCATCCTAAACTAAAGAAATGTTGGATAATAAAGGGAGGAAGGTTTATTCAGTGGAGGATCGCCTCATATGACAACATGACTAGGAGTAGTGTCAGTAAAGCTATTGCTACCTCGTGTATTTGTTTTTTAGCTCTAATTTATACTCGCGCCGTTGCGCGACGCGGCACAATGGTCGAGGTAGATATCGACCGGGCGGCGCGAAAAGTCGATATCTATGGCGGTCGTGGTGCCGCGCCGCGTGGAGGCGCAAGTATAAACTAGGCCTTAGGCGTGGGATAAACTTAGCGCGCCGTTTCTCGCGGCAGCAGATGAATCGATATCGATTACGTCGCGTAGGCGATCGATATCGCTGCATTTCGTACTATCTACGCTGCTAAAGTATAAACCCCGTCGTAGAGAAAGACGGCATACAGCAAGATGATAGCTTATATTTTCCATTCAATGGAGGAGGATGTATTTAGTTGAATATGGCCCCATAATACGTTTGTTCAGTTCAGGCCGATGGTTACAGCACACTTTTACAGCGCGTGAGCTGTTCGCGGCGGTGGTCGATGTGCTTCCTCGTGAAAAAGCCATTCATCTGATGCTGGAGTGGAAGACGTCGAGTCGAAATTACGAGAGCGAGCTAGACCTAGCTGTAGCAGAACCTCAACTACACGCAGCGATGCGGTTTATACTCGAACAGACGGGTATTTTCATAGAGAAACATGAGAAGCTGCCGGGGAAAAAGGTTAGTTTTTAGTTCTCTTCGATTAAGAATTCTGGATTCTATTTTGCATCAGTTGCTCTACAATTCGTGTTTTTATTTGTCTGAAGTTGATTGACCATTATTCTGCATCGATGGTTCGACTGATTCTTGATGCCTTTGTTTCATGAGTTGATTTCCTATCCGACTTCTGTAGCAGTCAGTCTTTCATGTATGTATTCGGTCTACTCCATTTTCACGTGGAGTTGAGCACTTTTCAAATCAAACTGGACACTTTTCAAATCAAATTGGGCATCTTTCAGACCAAATTGAACATTTTTCTAAGCTAGCCTAGGAATTTTGAAATCAAATTGAACGTCTTCCAAGTCGAGACGAGCTTTTCGCAGGTTAAACTATAGACTCTTCGAGAGAAAAAATTTTGGTTAAGGAAAATGTGGTTTAACTTTTTGAAATTTTTTGGTACAGGTGCCCGAGTAATGGGTGCAATAGTTTTATACATTTTTTGGAATTGAGCTTCATTTTAAAGCGCAATAAGGCAGCAACGATATGGGGCATTAAAACACCAGATTACACCATGCATTCGAAAATATCGTAGCGATTTTTATTTGATTGATAGTATAAATGCTGCTTACATAAAACATCAACGATAGATGTGTTCCTTACAATCTTTTTGTTGTATCGTCTACAGGTGTAAAACTCCATGAAAACGGCAATTCCGCTATCAATCGAATAAAAATCGCGACGTCTTGGACGAGTGTATGGCGCAGTCACTCTTTTGGTACAAAAAGTAGCCGCTCATCTGCTCCTTAAAACAAGCTACAAACCATTATTGCTCCACAAAAAGTGTGGATTTTATAAAATTTTAAACAAAGGATTCACTTATTGGGTAAGTGAATTAAAGCTTCAGGGAAATCATACCGACATTTTCTTTGTACAAAAAAAAATATTCTAACCTATTTGTAGGGTTTTTGGTCTCATCTAGAAGAACTCGTTTCGATTTGGAATAGTTCTTTTCAAATTCAAAAGTCGTAGGCGTTCAATTTGACGTGAAAAGCGCCCAATTTGATTTGAAAAGTTCCAATGTGGATTAAAAGGTGTTTGATTTGACGTGAAAATGGTACACAATGGTGTTTCCGAGCTATCAACAAAAAAAGATTATTAGGCGCGATATTGGGCCAGAGTGGAGTTTTTCCGCGAAACTTTTGAAAATTTGCAACAAAAAGTCTGAATCTGCGTTGCGTTTTGTGTTTTTTGTCACACTCTGGCCATTTTTTTGCGCATTTATGTATTTATTTATTGTTGTTTTCTTTTCTGTCTAAGAATTATTCATTTCCATCTCCATTTCTGCTTTGGTACGCACTTATACCCATTCACATCTATGGCTCCCTAGGCTTACGAGGGCGGGCTCACACACTGGGCTTTCTGGATCTATCCTAATCGGGGGGGGGGGGGGAGGGGGGAGGGGGAGGGACACATACCTAAAAATTATGTAACCTATTGAGTTGAGCTTATAGAGCGACTTGAACAGGACAAAGTAGGACTCAAAAACAAACAAGTAAACAAACGTCTCGGCGGACAGAGCGCATTCAAACACGGCTGACCTTCGTCTGAAATGTTATGACCGGATCCCTAATGGTGAGGAAAGCACATAGCCTTATCTGTTTACAACCGCGGCGAAACCGAATGCAATTTTTGTGTGAATTTTGACAGCTTAGGCATTATATTGTCCTATAGAAGCAGTTCCGTGAATGCTGAGTCTTTTTTTTTTGCATAATTTTTATATATATGCCCCTTTCTCCCTCCTGATTAGGATAGGTCCGGGTTTCTAACAAATGTCTCACTCCCTTTCTTCTCGTTTCTTTCTTTTGCCTTCTTTTCCTGCTTTTTGTCTATATAGTGCGAAGCAGGTTTTGAATTTTAGTGGGAAAAATGTGCTTTTAGGAGTTTATTGAGTAAATTTTTGGAGTATTTCGATATGTTTGAAGTGCTTGTCCTCATAAATTTTATATAAATAACACGTAAAATACATACTATTCAGTAAATTCCTAATCACAAGGAAAGATCAAATTGAGAAACACTTAAGCCCGTTACATCCTTTCTTGATTATACTAGTCCTTTTTTGTATAGCGCACAAGCAAGTGCAATAAATAAATAAAGGTTCTCTTTGATGGTCTGTGGCTCACGGTAGTGGTTCTCGTTGCTGGGCCTCGTGAATCTCTTCTATTCTTCTCCACGTCGTCTTTTAGATGAATTCTGAATTCTGTTCTTTTCTTTCCTGCTTCAAAACATCTCAATTCCATGCCAGTTGCTTGTCCTATTTAATGTCTTTCTTCAATAAGAATTTATAGTTGAGATAGGATATAGTTCTGTTTTGAAGAAAACCACCATCAACGAAGACTGTGTGATCGATGCGAAGCAGAGACGTCCGAAAGCGTCGGCAGAAGAGGTGAGTGTTCAGTCGTCTGAGCCGTTATCAGAGCCTCTGCTCATTTGGGCTAATAAGTGATAGATAACACCCCAGTGTCAGTCAATGATTCCACCAACGAAAGCAAAAGAGTTGACGAGAGTGGGATTCGAACCCACGCCCCCGAAGGGACTGGTGCCTTAAACCAGCGCCTTAGACCGCTCGGCCATCTCGCCACGGTGTACTTGATGTTGTCGTGCTATTCGATAACGGCGCGCTGTAATGCGAGGCTGCACTGAGAGGACACGACCGGACGCGGCGGGGATTGCCTGGCGCTGGGTCGTATCGGTGGTTTTCATGGAGCTGGGGCTCTGGAGGGAGAAGAAGACGTGCAAAGGCGCTTCTGAAGGCTACGGCCTAGGGGTTTCCAGGCATTGGTCGCTGCTTTACGGCTGACGGTCTTTTAGGGCTGTATGTGTTTAGACCTTCGAGTTCTCTGACAACTATATGGTCAGCTGGGCGGACAAAACGAAGTGAAAGGCCTGAATATCAGCTTTTAGGATTTCGAGAACTTCTGACTAGAAGTCTAGAAGACCCCGACCCTAATTCTCTGGTCTCTCTGAAGAGTTGTACAGCCGTAGAAGATGCTCTTAGAGTGTAGATAACTGCCATTTTCGCTCTTGACTATAATACCTTTTTTCACACCGAATTGAATACCTTTAAAATAAAATTGGTCATTTCTAAGCCAGCTTTAAGACTTTTGAAATCAAAGCGAACTTTTTCAAATCGAAATGACCTTCAGGCAGATGACATTACAGACTCAATAAGATGATTAGAATAATTTTTCGTTCAAGGAAAATTTGATATCACTTTCTTTGATTTTTTAAAAGTTCACCTGTCCAAGTGTAATAATTTTACAAAATTTTTATTTTTCCAGGAAAATTTTTAGTTTACATTTTGTTGTAAAGCACAGCAAAACAGTAGTCATTTAATGCGTTGAAGACCAGGTCGCGCCATGCACTCGAAAAGGTCGTCGCGATTTTTATTCGATTGATAGTGTGAATCCAGTCTACATGAAGCAAGTGTGGATATGTGCCTTCTTAACAATTGTACTTGTTATATTGTCTACAGGTATGTAAATCTATTAGGGTGTCCAGAAAGTATATGCAGAAATACGACAATTTATTCAAAATAACACAATTTTTTATCAATATTTTATTGATGAACCAAATAATTTCCATCAACGTCGACTACTCTCCGCCAACGTTCCACAAGACTTCGAATTCCTCTGGCGTTGAAATCCGGCGACTTGGAGGCGAAAAAAGCTCGGAGATGATTTTCGAGGTGGTCACGATCTTCATAACGCTTCGCTTCCAGATGGTGCTGAAGTGATCGAAGAAGGTGGTAGTCACTTGCGGCCAGATCTGGGCTGTACGGTGGATACGGCAGAACTTCCCATCCGATTTTCAGAATTTCTGAGAAGTCGTCTTCGCGATGTGTGGGCGTGCGTTATCCTGCAGCAGGCGAACCTTGTCGAGCCCGGGCTGTTCCTTGCGCATCTTGTCGGCCAGTCTCTACAGTTTGGTAGCGTAGACCTCGGCAGTGACAGTCGTGCTGTCAGGCAGCAGCTCGAAATGGTAGATCCCATAAACTCCCTACCAGACGCTCAACATGACTTTCCTCGCATGAATTTCACCTTTTACGAAGGATTTCGGCACTTCATCGCGTTGGCACCACGCACATTTACGAGCGTGGTTGACGTAGAGGACCCATTTCTCGTCTCCTGTGACGGTGGTGTCCAGCCGGTTGAAGGTGCGACTTCGGGAGAGCAGCTGAGTGCGTATGTCCAGACGTCTTCGCCGGTTGTCGTCGGTCAGTTCGTGTGGGAGCCACTGACCGAGTCTTTTAACCATTCCAAGAGATCGCAGCCCATTGTCCACGGTGGATCGGGAACAGCCAAGAGCAGCAGAATAACGCACACCTTCATATGGATGCTGCTCCGCTAATTTCCTCAGTTCATCCAAGGGCGAGGCTCATCTTCGAGACTCCCGTTCCCGCTTCTGAAGCGTTCGAACCAGCTATACACAGACCGTACAGAAAGAGCTTCAGAGCCGAATACACGACACACGTTTCGAGAGGCTTCTGCAGCGGAGTGCCCAGATTCAGACTCGTAAAGGAGCACGTGTCCAATATGGGTGGACAGTTCGGCCATCGTGCAGTGAAATAGGCAAGGAAGACGGAGCTGGATATGCTATGCAGATACCGCAGGATAGTGTCTTTATATAGCACTTATGTTGAGTCTTCAGACATTCCAGAAAAAATCTGGAACATTGCGAAGTTTTCTGCAGATACTTTCTGGACACTCTAATAACACAACATATAAACCTTTATTTTTACATGAAAATGAGAATTTTATAAAATTTCAAACAAAGAGTTCACTTATTGGTTAGATGAATTAAAGGTTCAAAGAAATCATATTGAAATTTTCCTCGAACAAGAAAAAAATCTGTAGACAGTGCAAAACATACAATTGCTAAGAAAGCACATATCCACAGCTCGTTGTTTTATATAAGCAGCATCCACGCTGTCAATCAAATAGAAATCGCGACGAGCTTTCGAGTGCATAGCGCGATCTCGCATTTAATGCATGACTGACTGCTGCTTTGGTGTGTTTAAAACGAAATTTAAACTATTGTTTTTTCGAAAAATGAAAATTTTGTAAAATTATTACACTTGTTGGAGCTGGTGAACTAAAACTTTTCAAAGAAAGTTTTAACTAAAATTTTCCTTGAACAAAAATTATTCTTACCTACAACGATGTTTTGTTGCGATCAAAACTCTAGCGTCAGGCGGAACTCGAACCTACACCTCCTGCTGACCGGGCGGGAATGCTGTACGCCATTACATCACCGGCACTGTTGTGGCTGTTGCGTTCGATTAAACAGCGCCGGTGGTGCAATGACGTACAGCATTTCTGCCCGGTCAGCAGAAGGTGCGGGTTCGAGTCTCGCCTGGCGCTAGAGTTTTGATCGCAACAATACATCGTTGTGGCAGCTTACATCCTCGATACCAGCCTCTTGAGGCTTAAAGAAATTGACTTCAGTTATTCTTACCATCTTATTGTGTCTGTAGTTTAACCTTCATGAAGGTCGTTTCAATTTAGAAAAGCTTGCTTTGATTTCAAAAGTCTTAGGCTGGCTTAGGCTCAGAAGAGTGTCCAATCTGACGTGGAAAGTGTCCAGTTTGATTTAAAAAGTGTCCAATTCGGCATTTTCACGTTGAATTGGACACTTTTCAAATTCGACACCCTTGTCAGCTATCTTTAAGACCTCTTTAAGACTTTTGAAATCAAAGCGAATGTCCAGATTGAACTTGACCTTCAGACAGGTGAAACTACAGACGCAATAAGATGGCTAGAATTGTTTTTTGTTCAAGAAAAATTTGGTAGAACTTTCTTAGAATTTTTAAACAAAGAACAATGGAAGCGAAAAACATGGAATTACTAATTTTTTTCTTCCTCCAAAGTGGTTCGCTTCAATAAGAAAGTGAATTTGAAGAGTATGAAGAAAAATTAAAATTTTTTGTTTTTTCTCAAAACGGTTCGTTTCACTATCTTTATCCAGACGAACTTTTTTGTAATTTTGACACCTACTGTGTTTACGTTATAACAAAAAGTAATTACTGTTACTGTGTTTTGTTT
Organism: Heligmosomoides polygyrus polygyrus; assembly: GCA_947396885.1. Taxonomy (NCBI): domain Eukaryota; kingdom Metazoa; phylum Nematoda; class Chromadorea; order Rhabditida; family Heligmosomidae; genus Heligmosomoides; species Heligmosomoides polygyrus. The sequence goes on along the minus strand of OX377204.1, from coordinate 96,185,940 downwards.
GTTTTTGTTTTAGAGTTTACTTTTTTAAAAGTTCATCTGCCCCAGTAAGTGTATTAACTTTATAAATTTTTTATTTTTTAGAGAAAACATAATAAATTAAGATTTGTCTTAAAGCACAGCAAAGAAGCGAACATATAGCGCATTAAGAGATCCTGATCGCGCCGTATACTCAAAAATTTCGCCGCAACCCTTATTTGATTGATAGTGTGAATGCCACTTACATGAACCATCAATGTGAGTATACAGGGTGTCTCAAAAAAAAAAAAATGTATACACTGTTTGAAAGGTAATAACTTTGCTCACAGTAAAGATAATGAAAATGTTAAGGGCTCGTATGAATCACCTGTATCACCTGTCGTCCCGTTGATCATCGATTTGCTCGAGCGGGCGCCAGCAGCGTCTCCATTCGTCCCTGTCGCGTGCCAGAGTGGTCCAATGGATCCTCCTCGCTCGAGAGACACGAAGAGCGTCATATCGGGCGTTCAGGGCTTTCACGAAGAAGTCCGACCAACGCGTTGGTGGGCGTCCTAGTGTTCTTTTGACATCCCGCGGAATCCAATCTGTGACGGCTCTCGTCCAGCGGGTGTCTGCGAATCGCATTACGTGGCCGGCCCACCTAATTTTCGACGACTTGGCCCATGCGACAGCGTCTCTGATCTTCGAACGTCGGCGAAGCTCGGAACTCCGGAGGCCTTCTCTCACTTGCGTGAGTCGTGTCACTCCGAGCATCGTCCTCTCGATTCCACGCTGCGCGACGCTGATCGCGTGTTCATCCTGCTTTCGTATAGCCCAGGTCTCTGAGGCGTATGTTAGGGCAGGAAGAACAGTGGAGTCGAATAGGTGGGCACGGAGTCGGACGTTCTTCGTCTTCTTTGCGACTTCTTCGACGCTCTTGAAAGCTCCCCAAGCCGCTCGTTTCCTCCTGCTCAGCTCTGATGCTAGGTCGTTGGTCATGTTGACTTCGCGACCCAGATACACATAGCTGGAGCATTCGGAGATGTTCGTTCCGTTGAGCGAGAATGGGGCATCAGAAACCCATCCGTTCTTCATGAACATCGTCTTCGTAAGATTCAGCTGCAGTCCAACGCTTCCACATACACGATCGAAGTCGGCCAGCATTCGTTCCGCCTGACTGATGCTCGGTGTTATGAGCACGATGTCGTCAGCGAAGCGAAGATGGTGCAGTTGCCGGCCGTCGACCTTCACTCCCATGTCTTCCCATTCTAGTTCGCGCATGACGTGTTCGAGGGTGGCGCTGAAGAGTTTCGGGGATATGGTATCCCCTTGTCGAACCCCTCTCTTCACGTCAATGACGACGTCGTTGTAGAATGGTGAGATCTTGGTCGTGAATCCACTGTACAGCTCTCGAAGGACTCTGATGTACTGAGTAGGAATGCCCTGGGTGAGCAGGGCTTCCATGACCGCTTCAGTCTCGACGGAGTCGAATGCCTTCTTCAGGTCAATGAACGTAAGGCACAGCGGCAGCTTGTACTCTCGCGAGACTTCGATGAGCTTCGTAATGGTGTGTATGTGGTCGATCGTGCTGAATCCTCTCCGAAATCCTGCTTGTTCGCATGGCTGTCCTTCGTCCAGCGTTCTACTAATCCTATTCAGGATGACTCGAGTGAACAGCTTGTAGACTACGGACAACAGGCAGATCGGGCGATAGTTGCCAATGTCGTGCACGTCTCCCTTCTTGTACAGCAAAACGGTCTTGCTGGTCTTCCACTGATATGGAACCTTGCATTCGGACAGGTAGCGTGTGAAGAGCCGCGCCAAGGTGTTGATGAGCGTAGGCGGGAGGTTCTTCAGGTGTTCGGGTCTGATCCTGTCGGGACCGGGTGCTGTACGTTTCTTCACCGACGAGATGGCGTGTCGGATCTCGGAAGGGAGAACAGAGGGGACGACGTATCCATCCTGCGGAAGATGGCATGGGGGCAGGTGGACGTGGCTATCGAAGAGATCGGAGTAGAAGTCGTGGATGACCCTCTCCATGGTCCTTCTGGAAGAGGTGATGGTTCCGTCAGGACGTCGGAGAGCGGTCATCTTGGTCTTAAAGTTGGCGAAGTTCCGGCGGGCATTGCGGATGCTCAGCCCTGCCTCTGCTGCTTCAGCCAACACTTCCGCCCTTCTCTCCTTCAGATCTTCCTTTATCGCCGCTCTGCATAGCTTTGCAAGCTCGGACGTCAGTTGGTAGTTGCCTGACGCTCGTGCTGCTCCACGCTGGCGTATCAGCTCGAGAGTTTCCGGAGACAGGCGTCTCTTGGTGGTCTTCAAGCTCTCGGCTCCCTTAGCACTATCGTGGAGATGGTGCACGAAGCGATCGTATTCCTCGTCGACGTTGTCCATGACGGCATCTTCCCAAAGGCCGACCAGAGAGGTGTAGAGATCCCAGTTGATGGTCGTTCTGGGATTCCTCTTCTTGAACTTCGCGGCCTTCTCTCCTTGACGCGAAAAGCGGAACCTCGCGCGAAGGAGGCGGTGGTCCGATCCCGTGTAGAACTTGGGGACAACGGAGACATCGGTCAGGCAATACTTGCGATTGAAGATGATGTGGTCGATCTCGTTGTGGAACTGGCCACCGGGGGATTCCCAGGTCCATCGTAGGGAGGGAGGCTTCTGGAACTGCGAGTTTCCATGGATGGTCTTGGTCGACATGATAAACTCAGACAGCCTTTCACCTTGCTCGTTCCACTCCAAACCGTGGGTTCCGATGTGAAGTTCTTCCGGCGACCTTCGTGGCCCGATCTTGGCGTTGAAGTCGCCGACGATCACCTTGTAGAAGGTGTGATCTTCCTTATAGAACTTCTCCAGCTCCACGTAGAAGGCCTCGACGTCTTCGTCGTCGTAGTCGGATGTTGGGGCATACGCGACGAACACAGTCAAGGCTGGCACGGAGCCACATCGCTTCAGTCGCAGACGTCCGATTCGGCTTGTCAGAGACTCGTACGAATCGATGTTCATGGCCAAGTGCGTGTTGACGAGGACACCAACGCCGCCTACTCCCCTGCTATCGCATGTTCCGAGGAACAGTTCTTCTCCGGAGTCGTAGGCGGCGTGTAGGGGGTGGTGTCTTCTCGTCTCGGTCAGTCCGATGACGTCGTACTTGATCTTCCTGGCTTGCATCATCAGGTCCTCGACGGATGCTTCCGACGCAAGCGTGCGGGCGTTGTAAGTACAGATCGTCATCCTAGTCCTTCTCAGTTTGCGCAGCCTGGTTAGGCCCTGAGATTTTAGCAGCCTCTCCGTACTCGTCCTTCCCATCGCTGCAGAAATGGGGGCTCTTTCGGGGTCAGGGGAATGAGGCCCTTTAGTGCTGCTGTGTTTGACTGGAATACAACACGGGTAGCTAGTCAGGCTCTGTCGTGCGGGCGGGGTACTCCGGGCAGCCAGCCAGACTGCCCGAAGGGACGGGGCGAGACTTAAGGCGGCCTCGAATCGCCTTACATGTACTCCCAGTCTACCGAGTGCAAGCTTTTGGCCGAGCCGACACAGTTACAATCCGCACAGTCACGGACACATCCACGCACACTGTGCACGAACATGCCGCTCCCACGCACAAGGAACGCATCGACCCGACACAGCAGGAGCAAGGAGTCCATCCCCTGCATCCCACCTGCGTCTCTGGGCAGTACACGGTCGCATTTGGTTCTCGTTTAGTTCCCCTATCCACCACCCGGGGACGCGCCACGTGGCCCTGCGACAAGCGGCCCGAGATCCCTCTTAACAAGAGAGCCCGAAGGCTCTCTATCGAGGGAGATCCGTGGTAGATCGTATGATCTCGTATGAAAGTTTTAAAAAATTGAAATTTTTTGACATATGAGCTGCATAGAATGCGCCATGCACTCGTCTGAAATTCTCCATTTTACACTCGATTGATTGTGTTTCGCTTGAATACTTGTTATAATTTCTCCACAAGGCGACCGTATCGATTGATTTGTGCTTTTTTTAAAGGTTTAAAACTTGAAAATACACTACGGCTTGCAAAAGCTGCAGGGTATCCTAGAAGGTAGAGGTCCTGTTTGGAAGATTCTGACATTGCTGCTAGTGAAGCGTTTGAATAAGTTTGAGACTCATATGAAAGCACGGGGTATGAAGACGTTTGTAGCATGCAAATGGTTAAGATGGCGCCATGCTCCCACTTAAAACCTTGCAATTCCGACTCGATTGATTGTGCATGGGCTGAATGCTTGTTAAATTTTGTTACTACTTGACCAGATTAACCCGTGCTGTGCATCTTTTAGCGTTTACCGTCGCCCAATAGCCGCAATTATGCCGATTAACCTTTCCATTCTTTGAATGTTGCTTCAATAGTCCACAGAATCCGCTTTGGAAAATGGGACTCCTTCTCACATTTAAATTGTGCAATCACGTAATTGTCAAGATCCATCGTTAAAAGAAGCACAGCACGGGTTATTCTGGCAAAGTTCTAATAAGATTGTGACAAGCATTCAGCCCATGCGCAATCTATCGAGTCCGAAATGCAAGGTTTCAGGCGGGAGCATGGCGCAATCTTGACCATTTGCATGCTCCAAAAGTCTTCTTACCATGTTCTTTTAAATGAGTCTCAAACTTCTTCAAAAGCTTCACTAACAGCAATGTTAGAACCTTCCAAACAGACCTCTCCTTTTTAGGATACCCTGCGTCTTTTGCAAGCCGTAGTGTATTTTCAAATTTTAAACCTTTAAAAAAGCGCAAATCAATCAATACGGCCACTTTGTGGAAAATTTATGACAAGTATTCAGGCGAAACACAATTAATCGAGTGTAAAATGCAAATTTCAGACGAGTGCATGGCGTGTTCTATGCAGCTCATATGTCAGAAAATTTCAATTTTTTTAGCTTTCATACGAGCCCTTAACATTTTCATTATCTTTACTGTGAGCAAAGTTATTACCTTTCAAACAGTGTATACATTTTTTTTTGAGACACCCTGTATGTGTGTTCTTTACAGTTCTTTTTGTTAGATCGTTAGCAGATGTGAAACTCCACGCAAACAGAAATTTTAGGAAAGATCGCGACGTCTTAGATGAGGGCATCTCATGGCGCATCTCTTTTTGTGGCACTAAAATTAGCCGACTTTCTGCTCTTTAAAACAAACTTTAATCCATTATTTTTCCTCAAAAATTAAAAATTTTATAAAATTTCAAGCCGTGTGTTCACTTACCAAGTGGGTGAAAGGTGAATTAAAACTTCAGACAAAGTTGTACTAGGAGTTTTCTTGAACAAAACATTGTTCTAACCTTCTTAGACTGGCTTAGAACAGTGTTCAATTTGATTTGAAAAGTGCCCACTCTGACTTGAAAATTATCCGGTTTGACCTGAAAAGTGTCCAATTTAATTCGAAAGGTGTCCAGTTCGGCGTAAAAGTTGTATGAATCGGTTGACGTCGTGATTTGTCGTGAATGATGCGTCGATGGTTTCAGAATTGGAACCGTATTCTGAAGTTCCGAGAGGCTGTGGTCTCGAAGCAGCCGAAGATTCGAGCGGAAGCCGAGAGAAAACCGGTGAACGTCGACGTGAGAGTCGACTCCTCGGCGCCGCTGCATGGAAACGTCTACTCTGTCGTTGGCGCTATACATGCCTCTTTCGAAGAATGGTCGTTGGACTGTGGCCTGTTTCATCTGAAGTCGCAGATCGTCTTGTATCTTCACGCGGCGACTAGGTAAGGGGCTACTTGAGCATAATCTATCATTGATATTTTTTAATTCGCACGCCCAGTAAATGTACACACTGTTTGAAATTTTATAAGCAGAAAATTGTTTTCACGGAAAATAATGAATTCAATTTTTGCTGTTTTGATTGTAGCCAAAGCCGAGACGACAATCGTTTATTCGGCTAACGTTTCGGCTATTCGCCTTCGTCAGAGCCTGGAAAAATCAAAGACCAAAGTGATCCAACCGGTCCCAACTGCCTTTTCAGGCTACAATACAAGACAAAGGGCGGTCAGTCATTACCAAGTACAGTGCGTTTCAAAAGTATGTAGCCACCTTAAATTCAAAATTTTTACCCTTCGCCTTTGTTTCAACGAACCGACGTTTGTCGCGTTCAATTCCTCGTAGTCGGAAGTACCTATGTTGTTTTTTACAGGAAAAAGCCTGATCTCTAGCAAAAATAGATCGTTTTTGAAATTTTTTGTTTGTTTCAAAAGTATGTAGCCACTCTCAAAAAATACGATTTTTATTAAAAATTAGTAGTCAATTGGACCACCATTATTTCCTATTACATCAAATACCCTGCCACGCATGCTACTAACAAATTTCTGGATCACTTCGTCACCGATGTCGTCACAGGCAGTCAAAATAGCGGTTTTCAGCTCTCCAACATTGTTGAACTGCCTGTTATTCAAGTAGACCTGCCGGACCAAGATACCTCACATGTTCTCCATTGGGTTGCAGTCAGATGAGCAAGCTGGCCATTCCATTACTCGGAGTCGATTACGTTGGAGCCATTCTGTGGTCGATTTGGACACATGAAGTGCAGCGCTGTCCTCCTGCAGAACATGTGTCTCCGTTTTCTCCCCGTTAGGAAGGGCAGCAGGCTGGACTCCAGTACGGCTTGATACCCTAGACTGTCCATACGACATGATGGGAATCTGAGCTTCAGCTTCCCCCTACTGCAGAAGCCTGCCCATGTCATCAGAGACCCGCCTCCGAAGTTCCGTCGAGAGAAGGTGGTGGGAGCCTGTCGTAGATCTCTCCAGTAATACCGGTAACGATCGGGACCATCCAGATTAAATTTTTTGTCGTCACCGAAGATGACCTGAAGCAATAAGCGTGTGAAATTCATGACGTCGACGAAACCAGAAAGTTCCTACATTTTCCCATTGCGTGCCACGCTTTTGCGGGCAAACTCCGGTCGCGCCTGCTTGTGGAAGTATCGTGAGATGACGTGTCTTCTGCATGGTTTGTCTGCAGATGTGTTCGTTCGATCGAATACAACGTCATATCGTTGTTCTTGATGCAGATAGACCCGTCTCAGCGCGAGCTTGGTTGACGCTCCATGTGGAGTTCGACACCATGCGGCTGATTCGTCGACGATTCTGGCTCGAAATTTCACGCGGACGACCAGGTACAGGAGCAGACCGATAACCATTGGGATTTCGAAGGAAGTGGTCGACACATCTTGCGAACGTCCGAGCTGACGGGCAATGGCGCTGTTTGTCAACGCATCATCCTTGAGCGCTCGGATCTGAGCTTGTTCCTCGATAATCAGGACACTGCCACGGACTGCCATAGTGGTTATTTTTGAAGAACAGGTCAAGCTGGCTATTTATGACAGAACTTCCCGCCAAAAAGAGCGCAAAATTTGAATAGGAGTGTAAAAATGCCCGATATTCTGGAGTGGCTACATACTTTTGAAACAAACAAAAAAATTCAAAAACGCCTAGTTTTTACCGGAGATCAAGCTTTTTTTCTGAAAAGAGCAATCTAGTTATTTTCCTCTACGGGGAATCCAATGCTGATAACGCCAGTTCGTAGAAACGAACGCGAAACGTGAAATTATCAATTTCAAGGTGGCTACATACTTTTGAAACGCACTGTATAGTGGAATACGTAGACGCAGGAAATGCTCACCTAATGAGATGGAAAGGACCTGATGGCAGGCCACCTCCTCGCGCAGCGTGCAGTGGGTAGTCTGATACAGCGGCGAGAGGCCCTCCTGACTTGAAGACATTGCGATCAAAGTCTACAGAGGTCAAGGAAAGCTGAGAGCTCATTGGTGCACGTTGCGCGAGAAGGTGGCCTGCCATCGGGTCCTTTCCTTCTCATTAGGTGAGCATTTCCCGTGTCTACGTATTCCACTACACTTGGTAATGATTGACCGCCTTTTGTCTTGTATTGTAGCCTGAAAAAGCAGTTGAGACCGGTTGGATCACTTTGGTCTTTGATTTTTCCAGGCTCTGTCGACGGCGAGTAGCCGAAACGTTAGCCGAATAAACGGTTGCGGTCTTGGCTTTTGCTATTAGGTTGGTGCATAAGTTCTCGGACATTTGATCCCTCCTGAATTGAAAGCGCATTTTCCCGCCAAATTTCGCACATGTATCAGCGCGTAAACGATCGATCGATAGAGAGAGGAAAGGGCTACAAAACTGTTCCTAACATTTACTTCTGCGTTGTAAACGTCAGCTATTATGGCTAAGCAATTCATCCCAACTGAGACGCAGATTCGGCACGTCATGATATTCCTGCTTCAATCTGGCCTCAATGCCAACGAGTCGTATCGTCGACTGAAGGATGTTCACAACGAGAGTGCTCCTGCTCGAAGTACTGTGTACCAGTGGTTCTCGAAGTGTACAGTTGGTGAATTCCCCGTTGAAGATAATGAACGAGAAGGGCGCCCGATGACACTGGACTTGGATGGCCTCCGAAGTGGAGTGGAAGCGGACCCATACCAAACCACTCGCGAACTATCAAGCACTCTCGGTGTTAGTCACTCAACAGTCGTTCGAGGATTGAAGTCGATTGGCAGGGTGCAGAAATTGGGTCGCTGGGTACCTCACGACTTGACACAACATGACATGGATCGCAGAGCCGATGTCGCTCTGTCTCTCCCTGCCCTCAGACGTACCCACGGATGGCTGGACAACCTTGTCACCGGGGATGAGAAGTGGATACTCCACTCTAATTATCACCGGCGTGCACAGTGGGTTGACGCAACTGGAGAGGCAGAGGACATTCCGAAACCCGACCTTCACGTGAAAAAGGTGATGCTATGCATTTGGCGGAGCGTTCTTGGCGAAGAATACTGGGAGCTGCTGGACGAACGGATAACAGTGACGGCAGAGGTTTACGTCAATCAACTGAGGAAGTTGAGGGCCCACCTTCAAACCACACGAGGAGAGCAAGTGAAGGTGTATTCTCAACACGACAACGCTAGACCGCATACTGCTAGAGCGACGGCGGCTAAGTTGGCGGACTACGGATGAACCGTTCTTCCACATCCACCTTGCTCACCAGATCTCGCTCCTTCTGATTATCATTGGTTTTCAAGCCTTCAACGCTATCTGGACGGCCAGCAATTTAGGAACCGAGAGGATGTCAAGGAGGCACTGCTCACATTTTTCGAATCACACCGGCCACGTTTTGGAGAAAAGGCATCCGTGGCTTACCAGCACGTTGGCGAAAGGCAATTGATGTAAAGGGTGGTCACTTCAAATGATTCGATATTGTTGTTCGTATGTTGTGATAATTAATATTCCATGCCCCAAATCTCCGAGAACTTATGCACCAACCTAATACAATGAAAACAGCAACAACGAGTTCAATCATCATGGCAAGACTTACGAATTCAATTTTATTTTAGAGCGCAGGAAGTTTCAAGTAAGCAGCATTTACACTACAAATCGATTAAAAATCGCGACGATCTAGTCGGGTGCATGGCGAGGCTAAACTTTCAAGGCTAAACTATTCTTGCCTTCCTGCATTGCACGCTTGCAAAACAAAATTTAGTTCATTCTTATTCATTATTTATTTATGTATTTATTTATTTATTCTCATTATTTTTTCTTAAAAATACTTACTGGGCAAGTGGATTGAGAAATTTCAAGGAAAGTTGTACTGAATGTTCCTTGAACAAAAAATTATTGAAATTACGACAAGAACTAGCGAGTGCTTAATACAGAATTGCACGTTGAATTGGACATTTTTCAAATCAAATTGACCACTCTTCTAACTAGGGAAGGGTTTCGACCTCCCATGGAACTTCAAGCTCAGACCAGGATCATTAGAAAGAGCTCGGAATGCTGATTACGAATATAGGTGTCAAAATTGCAAAATGGAACTCCTGAGCGAGTTATGGTCTGCCGAAGTCGGGTGACCGGACTGCAGGCTGGCTGTGCGAAAGAGCTGTCGCGAGCGCAGTGAGGAATGAGGGCTCCGTGAGATTAGCCAGGCAGCGGCAGCGGTGGCGCAGAGGTAATGCTCCGGCTCGTCCAGTGTGGTGTCGATGGTTCGGTTCCCATAGCTGCCATATTTTTGCACATCATGATTTATTTCGAAATGACCTTTTATTCTGAATTATGACAGGTGCTTGATTAAATAGCTGGTAAAACTACCATACACGTTTGTAAACATGTTTGAAGGCAAAAAAACTGCTATGGTGACATCGAAACATTTTGCTGAATGATAAAGTTGTTAGAAGCACCTCCAGTTGTTCAATATAAGATTTTGACTCCATCTGTACAAAAAAGTAAATAAAAATGTCGCCGTAGCAGTTTTTTTTTTGCCTTCAAGCATTTTACAAAGATGTATGATAGTGTTACCGGCTATTTAATCAAATATGTGTCATAATTCAGAATGAAAGATCATTTCGAAGATAAATCACGACGTGCAAAAAAGGCAGTGATGGGAATCGAACCAACAACTTCACACCTGACGAGCCGGAGCACTACCCCTGCGGCCACCGAAGCCGGTGACTGGCCTTTCTTACGGAGCCCCCACCCCTCACCGCTGTCGCGCCAACTCTTTCGCACGGTCAACATGCAATCCGGCCAGCAAACTTCGACAGGTCGAGCTCGCTCAGGAGTTTCGTTTTGCAGTTTTGACACCCACTTTCGTAACCAGCATTCCGAGCTCTTTCTAACGACCACGGTCTCCACTTGAAGTTCAATGGGAGGTCGACAGCCTTCTCTGGAAAGCTCCCTTTCAACGAAAAGCAGCTGTCTGGAGTACTACTGCCGTTTATAGTTCGGTTTTCAGTGTCCTCGGATTGAAAGCGTACTCCTCCCACTACAAGTCGGAGTTCATAGAGTGCTCCGATTGCATCTACAACGTAGAGCGCAGTGATGGCCTTGGTAAGTGCACTGCTTTTCGCTGAAGTCCCCGCTATAAGAATCCCAGTTTCAGCCCTCGACTCATTTCCGTCACCGTATGGCCATACGGCGCGGAATTTCTCCGTGGATCATCCGTTTTCGCTGTGGAAGTCCGTGGCCGGTATCCTTCAGCCGCATCTGACTCATTCGCTGGCCGGTTGCACCTGCAAAGTGGCCAGGATGCTCACGGGTACGTCTAGAAGGTCATCGCTTCTGTTGCTTGGTTGGCTTCGTCCATCGATGCCCCTGAACCCAGAATCGTTTCAGTGCTCGGCGTCGGTCTGGGAACGGGCAGACTGGCGCTGATGACGGACGTGCACCGTCTTCTGGGTAGGAACTGGGAGCGGCGATTGCGTCTGGAACCCGGTCAAGTCGACAAAGTGGCCGAGATCATGTTCAGCACGACGAAGAATCCTGCCCAGAAGTGGGTTTGTCAAAAGGATGCACCTCTTCTGGAACTAGTCGGCTATGTGGCCTACATCGAGAGTGTGGTAGACACCCGAAGGAGCGTGGTTCTCTGATTGGCCGGCGCGTTCCCGCCTCGCTATGCTGACCATATTGCCAACTTGTACCGTTTTTATTAGTGTTTTATTAATTATTTGTTTTACTTTCGAAGTATAGGAGTATCGACCTCATCGCTGAGTTCGGCTTTTCTCGGTGGACGATCGAAAGACTTCCACCGTCTCTTGGCCTTCTTCTCGGCTCCATCATCATGTGCCAGCACACGTCCACGGAGCTGTTCCAGTTCAAGAGACCTCAGATGGAGTCGTAAGTGGTTTCTTTTACCTTACGATGAGGTTCTGGAGGTGAACGACCTCGTAGATTAGGGGCATTACTTCGTCTGTCTCTCCCTACGTCCGTCCGCGCAAAATGAATGTACCATAGATTAGCTCCACAACCCGCGAACAGAATCAGCCATCCGATCGATAATTGTGATTTATGTATTGATCACGCAGATATAATAGGTGGTCGACAGGTTTCACAAAAAAAGCCAATTAATTAGCAGCATTATATAAACCAATCGATATTATTGATTTCTCACAGCCCGCGAAAAGTTAACGTCCCATCGATTAGCTCCCAAACGTGACAACGTCGGCCAGCCGATCGATAATCCTGATGTTCGTGCCCATTGCGCAGATACAACGGAGTCCGAGAGAAATTATTGTCCCATTCACTAGTTCCCAAGCTTGATAGCAGAATAAGGCTGTCGATCGATACTCCTGACTTTTGTGTTGACGACGCAGATACAGTGGCTGGTCCATAGGTTTCATAAAAAGTCAATGAATTCAAATCGATCAGCAAATCAATATTATTGATTTTCCCATAGTTCGCGAAACGATTAATGTATCATCGATTAGCTCCACAATCCGCGAACAAAATCTACCAACTAATGGATAATTTTGATTTTTAAGTGAGTAACGCAGATATAATGGCCGGTCGACAAGCTTCATGACAGTTCAATGATATCATTCGAATAATTGATATTATTGATTTTTACAGCAGTCCGTGGAAAAATCAATGTCCCATCGATTAGCTGCACAATCCGCGAACAGAATCAGCCAACTAATGGATAATTGCGATTTTTAAGTGAATGACGTGAACACAGGGTCTCTCAAAAAAATGTATACACTGTTTGAAAGATGATAACTTTTCTACCCGTAGCGGTGCTGAAGAAGTTACATGCTCATATGAAAGAATCTGAAAATAGGAATTCCCTGACGTATGAGCGGTAGGGATTGCGCCACGCACTCGTTTGATTTCTCGCATTTTATTCTCGATTGGTTGTGTTTCGCCTGAGTACTTGTCACATTTTCCCATAAATTTACCGGATCGCTTGATTTGTGCTTCTTGTAAAGTTTAAAACTTAAAAATGCTCTAAAGCTTGCGGCAAGTGCAGGGTATCCTTTAAAGAAAGTACGTTCTGTTTTAAAGGTTCTAACATTGCTGCCGATAAGCTTTTGGAGCTGTTTAAGACTCATATGAAAGCGCAGGGTAGCGGAAATTCTGCAACATGCAAATGGTCAAGATTGCTCTATGCATCCATCTGAAACGTTTAATCTCAAGCTCGATTGATTGCGCGTGGGGTGAATGCTTGTTACAGTCTTGATATTAATTGACACATTAACCTTTACTGCACTTCTTTGAAGTTTTAAACCTGAGTTTTAAACCGCTACAACTTCATGTGAAGCCTTAACATCTCCAAAACATTTAGTAACAGCAATAGTATGACCTTTCGTCTAGCGCTTAGGTTTTAGGGGACCTTTCATTTTACTGCAAGTTTTAGTGCACTGTCAAGTTCTCAACATTAGACTCAAGTTCCCAAGTGCTGTACAGTTTAATCTTGTCAATTATTAACAAGATTGTAACAAGCGCTCAGGCCATGCACAGTTAATTGACCCTGAAATGAAAGGTTTTAGACGGGTGCATGGCGCAATCTTCACTATTTGTACGTTACAGAATTTTCACTATCTTGTGCTCTCATGTGAGTCTCAAAGAGCTCCAATAGCCTCACCAGCAGCAATGCTACAACGTTTCAAACAGTTCGTCCATTTCTAGGGCTCCATGCATTTCGCCGCAAGCTGTAGAGTGTTTATAAGTTTTAAACTTTAACAGAAGCACACATCAATCGATACGTGCACTTTATGGGATATCGCGACAAGTATTCAAGCCAAACACAATCAATCGAGTGTAAAATTCTGGAAATTATACGAGTGCGGGCGCAATCCGTACGCCCATGTGTCAGCGAACTTCTATTTTCTTTTCTTTTTTTGTGCTTTCATATGAGTTCTTTACTTCTTCAGTATGTTTAATGTTAGCAAAGTCATCATCTTTCAAACAGTATATACACTTTTTGAGACACACTGTAGAGTGGCCTGTCGACAGGCTTCACAACAAGTCACTGATAGCGATCGATCAAGGGATCGATATTGTTGGCATCACATGCCGTGTAGTTTTCGAATATGTCGCAATATTGCCGACCCTCTTGGTGCGCTTGGCCGTGGTAGCCTTCAAAATTGGTTTAATTACCCAAGTTTGAGGGTATCGTGGCCAAGCGCACTGAGAAGGTCGGCATCTTCGGAAAGTATGGCACCCGGTACGGAGCGTCCTTGTGTAAGATGGTCAAGAAGATGGAATTGACTCAGCATTCGCGGTATACTTGTGTGCTCTGCAGAAAGGAGGAAGCGGTAAATGAAATGGCTTTCCTGCCTAAAACTCATCTCACTGCACTATGGCTCTAATCTGGCTTTAATTTTTTGCGAGTATCTGTACGTTAACGAAGTTGCTGCTCAAAATGAAGGTTTATAACAGTGTGGTGTAAGAAACTATGTACTTCTTATTTGCAAAAATTTCAAGACATTTACAAGCGCATGGCGCGATCCTAATGCCATAATCACAGATTTTTTTTCGTTTTTCTGCCGTGCAAAATGAGCTATTTAGCTCTGCAGTAGCTAAAGGGGTAACGATTTTATGAAAATTGAAACAGTGATAACATTGTTTTGGATGCCATCTATGAAATACTTAATCCGTCCATGCGTCTGACGGTTCGTCCGTCCGCTCCAAATTAATAGCCGACCGAACCGTGTCGCAGCATCTCTATCCTCAATCGATTTTTATCGACTCTGAGTAAAAATCGGTTGTGGCTCGAGGAGCTATGACAACTTCGAGCGGCTATTAATTCGGAGCGGAGAGACGGAGTGTCAGACGCACGGACAGATCAACTATTTCATAGGGGGTATCCCAAACACTTTTCGGTTGGGACTTCTTGCATAGGCTCTTTGCTAACCGGCAAATATTTCAGCACCTTTCCACTACCAGAGGAGATGGGTCAAATCGCTCGAATTCGTTGGCCAAGGGATGTTCGTCGGGACAACGTGCGATCGATGCTGGACAGCACGAAGCCGGTGCTCATCGCGACTCAGCATCTGTAGGTTTAGGTGTTCGGTTAGCGGTTGCCTGCGGTCAAACAGCGCCGGTGGTGTAAGGCGAACATCACTGCCCGGAAAGCAGAAGATGCGGGTTCGAGTCCCGCCTGGCGCGAGAGTTTTGATCGCAACAAAACATCCTGTAACGACATATGGTCTCTCTACCAGCCGCTCCAGGCTTAAACAAATGTGTTGAAGTTCGGTTAGCTTTCATAACTGGCTTGTTTCGTTTTGTGCAGTGAAAGGGGCGCCACATGAACGAGTACATTGATAGAGCTCGATTTCGCATTCAATCCGATCAAGCACTCTGTCTTAGGCCCCGTTTATACTTCGTCGCGGGGCGACGCGATGGCCACGCAATGAGTCCAAATTGATCGATCGCGTCGCGCAATCAATATGGCCACTATACGTGGCGTCGCATCGCGCCGCGACGAAGTATAAACGGGGGGGGGGGGTTGTTTTCGTTGGAACGAGAGTTTATGGCGCATCCCATGGTGTACGAGCAACCTGGATCTACGATTCCTTTACTGATGGAACAGCTATGGACCGTGTCGTGCCCCGGAGGAGTCCGTTGCACCGGTGGAATACTGATGCGGCCCTCCTCCTCGAGTTATGAGTCACTGCGCAATAGACAAGACACCTTCATATTGAGATTCCATACAGACAACATATCAGTGGGATGAGCACAACATCCTGCGAGTTAAGGCTGAGCCCCGCCAAGTCACCTACGGGCTTCTCCAAGTGCAGCCCGCAAGTCCTGCTTAGCTCCTACCCTGAAGCCTGCACTCACGAGGGCAGTGACATGCCTAGCAATGCCGTTACCTCCGTCCTTGCGATCCTGCTCGATCCGAAGTCCTGCGCTGCCGATGAAGTCGATGTCCCAGTGGAAGTGGAACTGCGCTGCTGACGACGGCGAGCCGGTCGCTGAAGGCGCCGGCGAGCTAAGCGAACCGACCGCTCACGGTGACGACGGAAACGAAGACTGCCGGGTGCGCGCGGGAAGGCGTTCATACTGCGTCGCGGCGCGTGCGCGCAACCGTACGCCCTTCGCGCCGGGACCTGAGTGCCGCGGCGCCAGTGTGTCCTTGAAGAGTCGTGATGGACGTCACGACAGACCGTCCATGGTTTCTAACTGCAGAGACTCGTAGCCCAGCTATGATATACCTGTCGATTTTGCCGCGCGATTACTCGGAAAATCGACGCGTATGCTTTTCCCAGGAGAACCCGTCAATAGGACGTCCAGCAGAACTATCCACGTACTCAGTGCTTCATCCTCTATAATTCGAGCCCGTTTCAGCGATGCAAGCTCGGATGCAGAGATTCGTGATGCCCAGGAGCAGTTCCTGAACGCCACCTGGACACGTTACTTAGGCCAAGCGTTCGGAAGGGCCTTCTTCACGTTTCGGTAGGCGTTTTCGTTGCCTTTTCCGGGCAATAGCCGTTGATCCAGTCGTTTAGAACCATGCTACCGAACCCAGCCGAAGCATTGTCGGTGCCGGAGCTATGTCTGTCGGCTCGTATCTATCCGTCTAATCTGACCTATGATCTCACGTTGACTGAGGTGAGTTATTAGAAAACGAAAATTTGAAGCATCTAGTGATTTAGAGGTCTTTTGTTGCGAAAATAGTGACCGGATTTGACCTCTAACAGGTTGCATGTGCGTCTAGGCCTTCGTGTTTCATTGGCGGTTGATGCTATCCCATTTTCTTCTAGGCGTAGAGTTGACGAATCTGTTTGTCCATATGCTCATCCGCGCAAAATTAATGGCCGCGCTTGAACAACTTGAAGCCAGTGATCATTATCGATTGAGGCAAACGCGAAACCGCTGTGTGTGCTTTTTAGGAAGGGAACAATATCGACTGAGAAGTCATTATCTATCAGTAGTATCGATTTTTACTCATAGCTTCCTTTTCGAGACAAGAACCTGACAAATGTTATGCCAGGCGATGGGGTTCGCATCATTGGGGGGGGGGCGTCGATCAATCGACCATTATCGATCGACTTTATCGACTTTCGTTTAAAGTTGACCGTTTGACGTAGTAATCATCCCGACGAAGATCTACGAACCACTATAAGTAAACATTGCCGATAAACAAAAAATTATTGGCCGCTAGCCGATCTTCGCAGTACGTACTCAGAATTAGGTAACCTAGTCTTCCCAATTATATATCGTCTCACCTCTGAACGGCCTTCTCAAAGAGAATAATATTTATCGACTACTCAGTATCGATCAATAAGGAAGACCACTTAACAGTAGACTGAGGGCCCGTTTATACTTCTACGTCGAGCGGCGCGACGCACGCCACCTATTGTGGCCGCATTGTGCGAGCTCCGCTATCGATCAACTATACATGCTGTAGGGTCGCTCGGCGTCGGAGCATAAACGGGCCGTAATATGGGGATCTGGGCTGTTCAACTAATATCGATCGATTTTATCGATTTCTGGGGAGACGTCCAGGCAGTCGATATGCTACCTGACTCTGTGTATGTCAGCGCTAAATAGTTGGCCTTGGGATGGGTTTCACATGGCGCATAATCAACCTTTCAGTCAAGCAATATCGTTTGACGCGAATATTATGGTCTCGACGAACATCCCAGAAAGACGATGACATCGATCGACCAGTCACTATCGACTGCTGTTATTGATTTTTACGCAGATCTCACCGTTTAAAATTAAAGTCCTGGCAGATAAGCAGGATTTTCCCGACAAATGGGCGTTATCAGCCGATCGATTCGCATCGATCGTCTTTACCGATTGCCTGGGCGCGACAGAACAGTTCGAACAGCTCATGTGTCAGCTGTCTTCGTGTCTGCGTCCGCTCCAAATTACTGGCCGCTTGATGAGCTTCACCGAGCTCACGCGGATTCAGCTAGTCAATCGATAATGTTTGATGCGAATGTTATGGCCTCTTGACGAACCCCCCCCTGAAAGAGAATGATATTGATCGACCAAATGCTATCGATCAAAGTTGCTATCGATTGATTATCGATTGCTATCGATTGCTGTTGTTGTTATTGATTTCCGATTGTTGTGGCCCCTCGGCGAACTCTCCAGAAAGAGGGCGATATTGATCGACCAAATGCTATCGATCGCTTTTGCTGTCCATCGATTATCGATTGCTGTTGTTGCTATTGATTTTTGTGTAGATTTCCCAGATTTTCCCGTATCAGAAGGAAATCACGGCCGGTGGGTCTGATTTCTAACCAGTGGGCGGTATTAATCGGTGTAAATAGCGTTCGATGTAGTCGATTTTGACGCGAAGTCTAACCAGCAGTCACGACGATCACTATCCCAACTGGTTCCGTATGTGCGTCCTCGCAAAATTATTTTCCACTGGATGAGTTTCACAGTGCATATACAAAATCAAACCCCAATACGCGAATATGATGGTCTGTAGACGAACTTTGCGGAAAGGTCAAGTATTGATATTGGTATTGATCGAGCAGTCACTATCGATCGATGCTGTTGTTATTGATTTTTGCGCAGATTCCACCGTCTCAAGTAGGAATCATGGACAGCGGGCAGGATTCGCAACAAATGGGCGGTAACACCTGGTCGCTTATTATCGATTTTTTCCCTGACTCCTCTGACGGCTTCGCGTATTCGGCTGTCGCTTAAAAATTGCCGTTTTTGGCGCTTGCCCTTAAGATCAGCTCCCTAATTTTGAACAAAATTGAAAATTTATCGAAGAAAGTTGTTTTTTGATGCCCCTCTATTCAGCCGCTGAGACAACTGAAGGAATGGGGCGAGTTCTACAACGGTGTGGCAGCCGGATTGTCGGTGGTGGGCTCCGATGTGGTCAAGGTCGACCATGAATGGTTGACGCTGTGTCACACGAACGATAAGGTAACAGAAGACCGAGGTTACCTGGAGCTACGGTTACGGTAGCTACGTTACAGATATCACCGCCAACGGCCGCCGGGTTACTGTACGCGTTCGGGTTGAATGGACACCTGCCGAACTTCAACATGTTCCACGTACATGAGGTTCTGGCATCGTTGGACAAGTTCCCATCGATCGCTCTGCTGCTCGGAATGGCGATGTCAAAGATTGGGACGGCGGATCGACAGGTTAGTAGCCCATTTTTTCCAGTTTCGTTTATTTTTTGAGGTGAGAATTTGTATTTTTTTTTTCGCATTTTTGTTGTGGCTTTTGCGTGACGTATCACCACTATATTTGATGGAATATTGATTACCGAATCTTGCGTAGAGCTATAAAATTGAAAATTTTATCAAATTGGATGTAAGAGATTTTCATGTCAAGCTGAAGGCAAGTGGTTTGTTCAGAATTTTAATTTCTTGATTTTTTTTCAAGGAAATAGGCTTTGAATTGAAGGATATCCCCACAGTATGGCAGCTTGTTGAACCCGGAGTTTTATTTTGGTGGACTTTAGAGGGCTTTTACGTAATAAAGGGTATATTTTGCGTTAATATTTACCTTAAATCTTATAATGCCCATTGGTGAATGTTCCCGGTTTAGAAATGACTTCGCAAAGGTCGTTGGTTGGCCTGTAGAGCTAGTGAGACCTTTCTGGAAAGGTTATTCGGGGAAACGCGCCTAATCTTCTTCACCACGGGGATGCAGTTGGTAATTGAAGCCGAGCTGAAGTACGTTATTCTGGCCATTATGTCACGTCGGAGCACAGAACTACATCAACAAGAGCTCGCTCCAATCGAAAGTTTGCAGTTACGGTACATATTGGGCATTTACCCAGCCGGGTGCAGAGGCGGGGTGTGTTAGCAAATCAGAGCCATATACGCTTCGGCTTTCACTCCTTGCAATTATATGTGGTTTTTGATTGCTTTAGCAAGTAGCTTTTTGCTCAGTAACATCCTAGTTTGGTAGACATTGGTTAATTTGTCTGTGCGTCCGTAACTCCGCGCAAAATTAATGGCCGGAGGGCTGGTGTTTTGCCCTTTCGGAAGCAAAGCAATAAAATATGCTGATAATGATCTCTTTGATTGCCCATTTTCAAATGAATTTTTTACGAACCTGTTTTACTGAATACGCTCAGTTTTGGATAGAAGATAGTAATAATGGAAGCCACTCAATCATAACTGCATAAAAATATGAAGTTCGTGCCATCTATGAGGAAAACAACGTTAATTATCGAACAACCAAATAATTTTCACCCATTGTTGCGTCCAAGCGTGCGTGCGTCCGTCCACGCAGAATTAATTGCCGACGGATGGGGTACAGAAAAAAATCTAATGCGAATCTTTAAACCTGCGTTAGTGATCGTATCCCTACGTTCACTCCTGAATCTGTCCGTACGTCCGTACAATTTTGTGCATGCGCGCGAAATTGTTGGCCGACGAATGGGCGGAACAGAATAGAAGAGCAGGTCCTACTATCTACTACTGGGTGTATCCCCGTATGTACGTGTCCAAACAGAATCAGTAGTCGTTTAGAGTCTTTAAAATTAGCTAAACAGAATATACTAAATAAGGGCGACTCATAAAAACCTCCATCCGTCTGTGCATCCGCGCGAAATTAATGGCCGCTTGATGGGATGCAGAAGAGGATGTGATTTAGCTGAGCGTATCGTGCACCTGGTAGTGAATGCGCTAATGCGCATATTGATATATCCATTCTTTCGAGTCTGTGCGTCTGTCCAAGCGTCCTTCCTCCCATGCATCCGTTCTGTCGTTAGCCACTAGTAGACGAACTTTGCACAACAGAATCAAAGAGTGGAAGTAGCTAAACCGATTCTATATAAGAATGCGGCCGCGCAAAATTAATGGCCGCTGGACGGGTATGTACCAGGATGCGATTTAACTGAACCTGTCTCGTATCTGGCTTTGTATACGCCAATGCCCATATGAGTACATACATTCTTAAATGTCTGTGCGTCTGTCCATGCACCTTTCCTTCCATGCATCCGCTCTATCGTTGGCCAGTAGCAGGTGAACTTAATACAGCAGACCAAAAAAGCCGAATTAGCTAAACGGCTTTATATAAGACTGGTTTTCCACTCATCCGTGCGTCCTCGCAAAATTAATGGCCGCTAAATGGGGCCCAGACCGAGTTGTGACTGAGCTTATCGTGCATCTGGTTGTGTATGCGCCAGTGCCCGTATGGATACGCAAGGACAGAATCACATCCATTTTTGGATGTCTGTGAGTCTGTCCTTGCGCTCTGTCATTGGCCACTAGTTGCTCTGTCATTGGCCACTAGTTGGCAAACTTTCCACAATAGACAAAAGAGCTGAAGTAGCTAAATAGATTCTATGTAAGGATGGTTCTCCATCCGTCCGTGCGTCCGAGCAAAATTAATGGCCGCCGATGGGGCACAGAACAGGATGTGGTTTAACTGAGCCTATCCTGCATTTGGTTGTCTGTGCGCTCATGCCCATATGGATACATTCATTATGGAATGTCTGTGCGTCCGTCCATGCATCCGCTCTGTCATTGGCCACTAGTTGGTGAACTTTCCACAATAGACAAAATAGCTGAAATAGCTAAATAGATTCTATGTAAGAATGGTTCTCCATTCGTCCGTGCGTCCTCGCAAAATTAATGGCCGCTGAATGGGTTCCAGACCGGGTTGTGATTGAGCTTATCGTGCATTTGTCTATGCGCTCATGCCGATATGGATACATCCATTATGGAATGTCTATGAGTCCGTTCATGCATCCGCTCTATCGTTGGTCACTAGAAGGTGAACTTTCCACAACAGACAAAAGAGCCGAATTAACTAAACAGATTCCATATAAGAATGATTATCCATCCGTCCGTGCGTCCGCGCAAAATTAATGGCGCTGGATGGGATGCAGAACGGGATGTAATTTAACTGAACCTACAGTGCATGAAAGTGCATTGTCCTTAACTGAACCTGACTGTGTGTGCGCCAATGCCCATATTGATACATCCATTATGGAATGTCTGTGAGTCTGTTCATGCATCCGCTCTGTCGTTGACCACTAGGAGGCAAACTTTCCATAACAGTCAAAAGAGGTGATTCGATCGATATCGATCGTCTACCATGTGCTGGAGCTTTCTGTCTTGATTTTGACAAATATTTTATTCAGAAAGAAACTTCAACACACACATAATTTCACCTAAAATAGGCACATAGATGAAGACATGGTGCTTAGAACACGCACACAACCCGCGCTGAGTCATCGAAAGCATCGCACTTGATCTCAATTCACTTCAATAATCAAAACAATAACCTATTAATTAAGGTATTTCTGCAATAGGAACGCATTGTGCGTCGACAATAGGAGCATAGAAATACTGGTGCTATTAGATACGAACCGTACAGTTTCACTCGTGTTCAAATCAATCACTGGGTGATGATAGAAAATGATAGATAGATAGGATAGATATGATGGAATGAATAAAGTTATGATGAGCTAAACGTTAATGAAGGAAGGCTAAGGCTCGAAGGAACTATCGTCGCTGCATACGTTGACGCTTACTGGACTTGTCGTCGTCGTCGTCGTCAGCGCAGCTGCCGTTGCTCTTCCTCTCTAAACGCATTTCTGTTGCCGGAATTTGTACCAACGTGAGATCGATGTCGCTGTCGCGGTCAGCGTCAGGGCAAAAGTATCGATCGATTAGTCAGCGTTTTTAATCGATATCGATGGCTTTCACGCCGACGCGATGCATTCCCTTAGCGCTGATCTATAAAAGCTATCACAGTAAGGTGTGGCCACCCTTATCGAGCACCGCCCCATACCTTACTGCGATAGCCTTTATAGATCAGCGCTAAGGGAATGCATCGCGTCGGTGTAAAGCCATCGATATCGATCGCCAACGCTGACTAATCGATCGATACCTGGACCCCATCGTTGTTCAGCGATTGAAGTATAAACTGTGCCTTTCTAAAATCCTAGTGATAAGCACTTACTAGTAGATGAGGTTAACCATGGATGGCTTAGTAGCTGCCGTGCTGTAAAACGCCGATCCTCGTCAATCTCAAGGGCGGCTCCAATGATAGCTGAAGAGAGTTGACGGTCTGATTTTTGACTCCAGAATACTGGCAGACGAAGGACTTACTTATGGCAGACTGGTTCAGTGTCTTCAGAAGCGGTGGTAGGTCACCGTTAGCCCATAACGAGTAGTTACGATCATTGCTGGAATGAACGACCATAGAGTGAACGACCGCTCACTGCTAAATGAATGGGAGTTCACCAACCTGTCAGCTCTGTCCCACGCCAGATCACCAGTGAGCATCACTATGAGCACACAACCGGCTGCCCACACGTCATTCTTCGGGCCGCTGAAAATGGAGGGTTACTTGGTTAGTTGTAGTTGGTCATTATATCACTTGAAAACCTCCCGAGGAACGCTTCCAGGGGCCAGATTAATCCACCGCTTACCGCCCTCTAACGGTGAAAATGCCGTCAAACCTGATGCTGGTGAATGTCATATCAGGTGATTTGGCGGTAATTTCACCGTTAGAGAGCGGTAAGCGGTTGATGAATCTGACTCCAGGGGCCGGATTCATCATCGACTTACGTAACTTTCACGGAGAAAGCGGAAAGCTCAGATAACGCGGTTTATCGCTCACCTATATCGCTTCATAAGCCGCGTTATCTGAGCTTTTCGCTTACAATTCTCCGTTTAAGTTATGAAAGTCGTTGATGAATCCGGCCCCAGGTGGTTAAAGGACTTTTCGATGACTTTTTGTACATGTTTTTGTGACTTTTATGTTATAAACAGCGCTTTTCTTCGATTCTAATCTATTAACTCTCACTTTTGCCAGCCCAGTAGATAAAGTTTGAAATCAAGCAGCTCAAAACCGCTGAGATCAGGGTTTCCTTCATGAAAAGCAGCTTGATTTCAAAAGATTACTTTAATGTAGATGACTTCTCGCATCGAAAACCAATAACAATGCCAAATTTGAACGGAAATTAACTTCAGAATCGATCACATCTTCAACAAACAACCTTATTAGTAGCTTATTAAGGAATTCTTAAAGAATATGCCACTTACCTATAGTCATTGACCAGTACTTGCGGCGATAGATACTCATAGGAGCCACAGATTCGTGACAGTCGACGATCCGGTTCATCGTCCGACTCGCGATAGCAGTCCGCTAGTCCAAAGTCGGCAATTTTAAGTGTCCCTGAAATTCATGGTCATCATGTGGATCCTACATTGGGAAACAGAAGTGCAGTGCACTCACCGAGCTTATCAATGAGCAGATTCTCGGGTTTGATATCGCGATGAGCAACGTAGAGATCATGCAGGAATGTGAGACCTTCGAGAAGTTGTCGGAAATAGCTGACGGCTGCCGTCTGTCCAACTCCGCCTTTGTTCACTGCAAAGAATTTCGGCTAGTGAAGAGCTGTGTGAACTATTATTAGCGACATAAGCAGTCAGTTCTGTAAATTCCCCCGGCCCTTGGCGCTAGTTCGTTCTTTGGGTTGAATACTAAATAGAACATCTTCAATAGACGTCAACGAAAAGCGCATACTTAGCGCTGCCGTTGCTAAAATCGGATTCGGCGTCAGAGATCCGTACAAAGATGGCTGAATGGAAACGGATTTGCCAGAACACGAAGTTCGTGCGTGTGAACTTCGTTCTACAGATTTTCGTGATGTTTTTGCGCCTTCCCCATTATAATGGTTGCAGTTAGCTTAAAAAACATTTTTAATGAAAAAGCGGCTACTTTTTGCCTCAAACTTTCACTTTCCTTGAGCCGATGAGACGTCTAGATTCTCTTACGCACAGTTTACTGTCAGGCTAAAGATAAAGTTACTCACTGGCTAACTCGAAAAGGTCGCTGCCGTCGACGTACTCGAGGTAGATGTGCTTCTCGTTCGTCACCGGATCATCACGAGCACCATAGCAGTGCACAATATGAGGGTTTTCCGTTCTTGTTAGCGTTTCTTGTAGCATAACCTGAAAAACGCAGCGATCTGAGTATAAAGTTATGGTCTTTCTTGATGAAAAATGCGTTACCCCTGATTTATTTCAATTAAGCCCCTACTGGATGCACCATGTCATAATTAACCTAAAATTCTGATCAACCTAAGTCGTCTAACTGTTCCATAGGCGCCTGTCTGTACGTTTGTGAGTCTGTCAGTATGTCCATGCAAAATTAACGACCGAAAATCCTCATATAAGCGGAAACTGGACTTAGACAACGTCTATGGACTGGATTCCGAATGGCAGAGTTCTTTTGTACAACCCAACCCCGCTCGGGTACTGAAGTATAACTCAGGCATTACGACTTTTTTACCCATATAATCTACCACGGTCAGCGGTTCGAACAAACTACCCTCTCTTACGAGGGACTGAGAGGTTGTAATTTTGGGATGGCAAATGCAACTATATTGAATACAAGCGTCCATGTGTCTGCCTGTGCGTCGGCGCAAAATTAATGACCCATGGCCCATGGACAGGCTCGAGCGGAAAAGCAAGCACGGAACACTGCCAGCCGCCAACCAAAACTGTTGAAAAAAGTTGTTCTTCGATATAAACCCCCACATGGCGCGAGGTTATGCAAGCTAGCAATATCGATCGTCCAAGTCGTCTGATCGATATGAATGGCTTTTACAACGGCGCACAGCCGCACACTAAGCTATAAATCTTGCCTTAGGCCAATTCGACCCATTAAATCTACCTATCGTTCAGAAATCCCTGTTCTTAATCAGTTCTAGGTTACTTCTGTCGACGTAGAAGGCTAAAGTACCGTCGCTAAAGCCAATTAGGTCGAGCACAGCACAGGACCATAACGTGTGAAACTCCTTCATCACACTTAGAGGCATGTCACATGGTGAAGAGAAGGGCCATAGCAGGTCATCTTGTACCAGATGAGTCCGTGTGAACACATTGGCTGACCTCTAGGCTAATGCATTCACACGGATCAATCTGCCACTGGGCAGATGACAGCACTTAGACCACTGTACGGTTAAGCCCATCATCCGTTCAGGTGTTTCCATTGTAAGTCAGGTGTTTCTTTGCCACAGAACGCTCTTTAGCGTGTGGAGGATACTGTCACTAATCACAATAATGCACCAGGCCAAGGTCAGATAGGCCAATTTGGTCAGGTATGCAGGTGTCGAACTCCCTTAGCATTCCCAGACGATGTGCCGCTAACCTGTATCGGATTGAGGCTGATCTCGAAACCAGTGCGTTCGCACGCACCAATCTGATACTAATTGGCCTGTTACTTCGCTCTTTTTAACAAGCGACACATCGTCTAGAAATGCTAAAGGTGTTTGACACCTACACATCTGACCGAATCGGTCTATCTGAGCTCAGCCTAGTGCTCTATTGTTGACTAATGACAGTATCTACACGCTAAAGACCGTTTTATAGCAAGGAAAACTGACTTACAGTGGAGACACCTGAACGAATGATGGGTCTAACCGTCGACATCAGAACGATTTTCATGCCACCTCTCTTTTGTTAATGAAGTGTATCCCCTTTGGATTCTTTGCACGGAATTGCCACGTAAGCTTGTGTACAGCAAATCCTGACAGAGCCTTGGACGACTTCGAATCAGTCACACACCGGCTTACAGACGACATCTGAGGATTTATCGCATTAGATCTCTCATTTGAGGAATGAAGACGATGGTTCTAACAAATCGCGGAATGGATAATCTCCATGACAACTGCCACTTTAACTACAACGACTTCTTTGGGATTACGTGGGCTTGTTGAGTCTAATCTTTGACCATGGGCATTGGTCCAGCTACTCCCCATCAGCATAGCTTTGCAACGTTGACTCAACGCTCAGAGGCTTAATAAGTGCGCAAAAAAGGTAGACAGGAGGCTCTCACCTCGTATTCAACTTCCTCGCGTTGCCGTTGATTCAGTCGAGACATACGAATACGCTTCAACGCGATTTTTCGTGTCGGGACCAGCTGACGACTGAGGGGATTGATGATCAGACTGACTTCGCCGAAACTTCCTGAAACAGAGATCAGCTCTGCATGAGTTCTTGGCATTCGCTCGAAAGAAGCAGTCGGTGCTATTTACTAGTCGAGGCAAGTACGTGTAAGACGAATAACACACCAAGTGGAATCTAGGGCTATACACTACCACCAAGGGCCGGTGATCTTACCAGGAAACTCTCAACGGTAGGTCGGTCGGCCCATGTGTTGTATATGAGCAGAATCGCTCCTCCCTGGGAAACAACAGAATGCAAATATCTCGACCCCAATTCAACTCTGTGCAGAGCTAAGGACGACGGAAGTTGAGCCGTTGGCGGCGTTAACTCTCCGCGTGCGCGCGGAGGTCGTGCTCAAGTTGCCTAGAAACAGCGATGACGAGCGAGCGGTGGTGGCGCAGTGGTTAGACGAGGAGCGGCGCAAGCGGCGCCCTCCGCGTGCAGCCCGAGGTCTAACGCCGCCCACGGCCCAACTTCCGTCGTCCCTACCTCTGTGCGGGATTGTATTGGGGTCGAGATATTTGCACTTTGTTGTTTCCCAGAAAGAGGGTATTCTGCCCATATACAACATTTGGCCCGTTCCGACCTACCGTTGAGACATTCTCCTGGTTAGTCTGTGACCGGAATGCATATCGATTTTTGCAGGGTGATTAATTAACATTAATCGATTCGCATGCTTTGCACGAGCCTTTCAGTTGCTCTTGTCGCGGACTCTGAACCTTCTGTCCCAAAGATACTTCTTATATGCAACCATGAATAGGACAGTATGTCACGCTTTCTTCACGAACACCCACGCGTGCGCTAGGATAGCCCCGCCTTTGATTCATCTCAATTAAAGTGCTCATTTGTCTGATCAAACTAGCCACTTTTTGAATGAGGTTGAAGACTTTTAATAGCAAAGTGATGTCTTGTAAATTTTAACAGAGGCAAAATAGGATTTTGACGTAAAAATTAGTTTGACCTTCTTTGAAAATGTATTTAGAAAAACGCACAACTCTTCAACTCGGAAGGCACTTCGAGGACAGAATTTGCACTATCAATCAGATAAACACAATAATGCAGCGGGGGCATGGCGCAATCTCAGGCACCATATCAACATCTTCATCTTTACGTTCTTTGGCGTTAACTTATCAACATTTTTGTAAGTAAGACAGTAAGAGTTTTGTGATCTTTCTCAATAATATGACTTGTGATTCACGAAGCGGCTTCTAGAGGACAAAATAGGATCGAAACTGACAAAATTCACAAAAAAAACATTCGGTTTCACCGCGGTTGTAAACAGTCAAAGTTATGTGCCACCCTCACTATGAAGGATCCGGGTTATAACATGTCAGGCGGGGGTCAGCTGTGTTTGAATGCGTTTTGCCTGCCGAGACGACTTTAAACCGCGGTGATTTGTTTGTTTTTGGGTCCTAAGCCGATCCTTGAGTGTCAAGTCAATTGCTTACGTACTTTTTAGTTATGTGCCCCCCCCCCCCCCGACTTTGTGACAAATTCAAACTGTGTAGTCGTTTCTGGAACCCGGAAATGCGCGTTTTTAGGATGAACTCTTAAATCAAAAGGTATTTTGCGAAAACATTCAAACTGTAATCTACTCTAGTCGGAGTCGGTATCTCAAAAGAATCGAAACATAGGGGTATGGGCTCTCCTGGGGTCGGATTCATCAACGACTTACATAACTTTAACAGAGAATTCACAGCCGAAAACTCAGATAACGCGGCTTATCGCTCACCATATCGCTTGATAAGCCGCGCTATCACGGATTTCGGCTGTAATTTTCTCCGTTAAATTGCTGCAAGTCGTTGATGAATCCGGCCCCTGGTTAGAAAAATAGAGAGAATGGTTTGATTGTAGGCCAGATGTCGCCTTTGGAAAACAATGCGCTTTCAATTTCAATTTTGCTGTCTTTGTCAAAACACAGACACGGTGAAATGCCCCTCCCCAGTAGCATAGATTCTAGTCGCCTTTTGGACAAGCTGTGAAGGCTACTAAATAATGAACGCCATTTTTCAGGTCGAATTTGTCTCAGTCTCTTCAAAAAATCCCATTTCGATGGAAAGACTTCTGTCTTGACCAAAAAAAGTGCAGCTTCATTTGATAAGTGTTGAAAGTGTGTGTAAGTGTTTGAAAAATAGGCAAGTCGTGCAAGTCTAAAAAGACCTGCTTTTTCTCCATAAAATCGGAGACTTTGTTGGAAACGTTTCAAATCAAACAGCGCCAGTAGTTTAATGGCGTAGAGCATTCCCGACCGGTCAGAGGGAGGTGCAGGTTCGAGTTCCGCCTGACACTTGAAGTTTTGATCGCAACAAAACATCGTTGTGACAGCTTTGTTGGAAACGTGAGAGAAAATTAGAGTGAAATTTGATATCTAGTTGACTTGTTTACGTATCTTAGCTATTTTTTGTTCTCTTCTTTTTTGTTAGTTTGAAACGCGGGGACTTACTGTTTAGGTCGTGAATAAGTGAAATACAATAAATAAACCACTAATCAGGTACAGATATATATTATCTGTACATATATTACTGCTCTAGGAAACTGCAAAGGCTATAAATAATGAGTAAATAGTAAATAATGAGGTCATTTTCGAAAGAAAATGGTTTTTCATGCAGAATCTGTCTCGCTCTCTTAAAAAAATCCATTTTAGATCGAAAGACTTCTGTATTGACTCAAAAAGTGTCCAGTTTCATTTGAAAACTGTCTCGCCTGGTTTCAAAAATAGTCGAAAGTCTAGAAAGACCATGATTTTCGTCCATAAAATCCGGAACTGTGTTCGAAACGTTCTTAGAGTGAAATTTAATATCTAGCTGAGGTGTTTAAATATTTTAGCTGCTCTTTTTGTTCTGTTCTTTCTAGTTGGTTTCTAACGCTCACTGGACTCACTGTCTATGCCTTGAATAAATAAAATAAATAAATAAAAACACTAAGCACGCCAGGCTCTAGGAAGACACCGATTCCTGCTTTGAACAGGGTAAACCTCCCCGATATGGGCCCCCTGCCCTCCTACGTAGATCGAAAAATGTTCTAAATTACGGGAAAACTGTAAGGCTGATATGTTGAACAGTCTATAATCCACCACCCCTCCCCCTCCATTAGGAAAGCGCATGAAAAAACTGACAGGGACTCACCAGAACCTAGATGCTTGATGATGTTGTACTTAATCGGTAGCGGTTGTGGTTCCGGTGTCGGACTATAGCGGCTGAGATCATCGTCATCACTGCTGCCACTTGAGTTCAAGCTGCCGACTCGTGACTTCTCAAGCGGATGATGCTCCGTGTATGAGTAGCGGTTGCTATAGTCGGAGCCTGGTGATGATGAAGATGAATCCATATAGGGGCTAGAACGACAGCCATAGGACGCGTGGTGATGTGGAGCATCGTAGTTGAATATGGAGGTTATGCATGGAAGCGCCATTATCTGAAACGAATCGACGGTGAGAACGGCTTCAAAGGCTTCTAGGAGCAAAAAGGATCAGAAGCAGATCAAAAGGCGATCGTCGCGGCCGCCCTGCCGGACCGTATTTATACGGTCCCTCAGGGAAGCGGTGGTGACCCTGAATAATAGCCACAGGGCCACCACAGGGCAGCGGCGGTCACCTTGTAGAGCTGTGAAGGTGTGACACCACTCACCACTACTCACCTCTGCCGATTATGTAGTGCTGGCGGCCGGCGAAGAATCGCTCTAGGAAATTGGCCTTCTCACGAGGTGTCAACGTCGATGGCACTGGCGAGACGCACAGATGCCGACTGACTGAGTGACTGACTGACTGAAAACAAGCATGTCTTCAGCTAAAGCGGATCAGTGGCGCTATAAGTCTTTGTTCACGTGCAGAATCAAAAGTCAAGCGAGAATTCATGTTCGATGGGGCCACTTAAGCTGCGGCTGATTCTCAGACGCGTTCCATGGCCTTCTAGAACTCATCAGGAAATGAAAGCAATGAACTCTAATGCGGCAGAGTACATCAAGGCGTGGCAGACCGCTTCCAGCAGGAGCTCCCTGAAGCAAAGGAAGTCTGCTTGACTACCGTATCCTCCCATTTTGGGCGTAAATCAAATTGTTTCGACTGAACTTCTGCTGATCTCCTAATTAGAGACGGCAATGAACAAATACTGAGTCACTTTAAAAGTGCAGACAGTCTAAATGAGCCGACGGGCACCAGCACTGCTATATTCACCGGTCACGGGGGTCTATACTAATCAGAGGGAGGCATATAGTGATTTGCGTCTCCAATCCCTTCAGTTTCTCCCTAAGTCAAGCAAGAATTCATGCTCGATGAGGACCGTTTAAGCTGCGGGCGTGGCAGACCGCTTTCAGCAGGAGCTCCCTGAAGCAGAGGAAGTCTGCATGACTACCGTATCCTCCCGTTTTGGGCGTAAACCAAATTGTTTCGGCTGAACTTTGCTGATCTCTTTATTAGAGACGGCAGCGAGCAAATACTGAGTCTCTTTAAAAGTGCAGATAGTCTAAATGAGCCGACGAGCACCAGCACTGCTATATCCACCGGTCACGGGGGCCTATACTAATCGGAGGGAGGCATACAGTGATTTGGTTCTCCAATCCCTTACGTTTCACCCTAAGTCAGTCAAGAATCCATGCTCTTTTAAGCAGCCGTCGATTCCCAGACGTGCTCTATGACCTTCTAGAGCTCACGAGGAAATGAAAGCAATAAACTGTAATGCAGCAGAGCACAACAACTCATGGCAGACGTAGCAAACGTCTGTGCACTTTCAGCAACAGCTCCCTGGAGCAGAGGAAGTCTGCTTGACTACCGTATCATCCCGTTTCGGGCGTAAATCAAATTGTTTTGACCGAACTATGCTGATCTTTTGGTTAGAGAAAGAGTCGAGCAAATAGTGGATCTTATTAAAGATTCAGAATTCGTTGGAAACTTCGTGGATAGCGAAAAAATGAGGCGACTATCACCAGTACCGTTCACCATAGGCTCAGTCGACAGCGAAGGTTCAAACGCTCCCGCGCGACTTCATGGCGGGAAAACTCTTCAAATTCGGCGAGGTGTCGTTTATATCGCCTCTGCACTCATCTCGGCAAAGACTTCCTTTTCCAACTCTGTCTGTAGGAAATCTTTGCCGAGATTAGTGTCCGATCTTAGACTTTGAATATCTCTCAGGCCATTGAAAACGACGAAGTTATCGAAATGTCATGCCGACTAAAGTTGGTCCACTGCAATAAACCTGCGTGGCACAGAAGCGTTAGACCAATTAGTCTAAGCATTCATTCATACATTTACTACGTGCAGCAGCATGTTAAGCAATAGAAAAAACAACATGGAATGACAAACTAAAACAGAAGCAAAATCACTGAAATAAGTACGATTAGACAGCAAAAGAAGAAAGTGGGTAGTCTTCATTGTTCCCCTTGCAAATACTGATGTACAATTGCTTTCAACTTGTTAAAGTTGTTCGGAGTTGTTAGTTGTGTTCCTCTTTCAATAACCCTAGCAACCCTAAGGTAAGACTGCCTGCCAGGCGAAAAATTGTCGTCGTTGTTATAAAGACGGGCAAGATTGCTGTTTTTAGACCAAAGGCCCTCTTCATACTTCGCGACGGCAGCGACAAGAGCGACACTGTTCATACCTCCCGGGTGTGCAACAGGCGACTGGAGAGACAACGACAGCGCTCGAGTATGAACACTTTTCGGAGGCGCGGTTTTAATCGATTTGCATGTTTTGCACGGGCGACGAGTCGCTCTTGTCGCGAAGTATGAACAGGCCCAAAGTCAGAGGGATTGACAACGTCGAGTAGCCATGAACGTTAGAGAACCAACGATTTCAAGAGAAATCATTGTCTTCTAAGTATGGTTCGTGTTCTGGAGAACCATTGCTTAAACCTAGTGAACTAAGGCCATATCTTGAACAAATTATTAGATCTTATGAAAGTCCTATCGAAGACAATTGCAAGAAACCAGAAACAGAGCACTTATTTTCCTCATTACATACAGAGACTCTGAACTTCTTATTTCGGATCTGTCTTAGTCAAGAGCGGAGGGGGTGGGCGCATAACTAAGAATTATGTAACCAATTGACTTCAGACTCATGAAACCGCTTCAAGAGCACAACATATGACCAAAAAACAAACAAAGAGACAAATCGCCGCGGTTTTAAACACAACTCTCGGCGGACGACGCGCACTCAAATACAGCTAACCGCCACCTGACATAACCGGGACCTATCATGTGAGGGAGGCACATAGCTCTGTCTTTTTACAACCGTGGCGAAACCGAATCTAATGTACCCCCCCCCCCCCACTATTATGGATCCGGGTTATAACATGTAAGGCGGCGGTCAGCTGTATTTGAATGCGCTTTGCCCGCCGACATCTTTACAACCGCGGTGATTTTTCGTCAGTTTGTTTTTAGGTCATATTTTGTCCTCTTGAAGCGACTCCGTGAGTCTAATGTCAAATGACTGCATAATGTTTGGTTATGTACCCCCCAGGCTGTTTTGTTTAAAAGTACCAGGCTGTCCAATAATTCCTGTCCGAAAATTTTCAAACTTCTATAATTTTCCTTAGAAGTGTTATAATATCAGGCAAGTGTAAAAACCTTCTAGAAGGTTCTCCAGAGTTCCACGCTAGGGGTATATAAGGCGCAGTCGCCGCGTCTAGCTACCAGTACAAGCTAAAATGGACCAAGGTCGAATTCGTACGTTCGTGTACTACGAGTGGCTGCTGGGCAACGACACGGGCACCACGGTCGCCAACATCTGCAGAGCGTGCAAGGAGGATGCAGTGTCCCAACGCACAGTCAGGCGCTGGTTCAATCGTTTCGAGAGCGGCGACACGAGCCTTGAGGACAGGGAACACCCGCTGAAGATCACGCTCTGCTGCTGGTGGGACGCCAAGGGCATGCTGTACTTCGAGCTGCTCCCGCAAGGCAGGACGGTCACCGCCTCCATCTACACCCATCAGCTCGAGAAACTAGCCGCCGCCATCCGAGAAAAGCGTCCCCGACGGGCCTCGGTCCACCTGCTGCACGACAACGCGCGCCCCCACGTGGCGAAGGAGACCCAGCAGAAGTTGGCGACGCTCGGCTGGGAGACGGTTGCCCATCCGCCGTACTCCCCGGACCTCGCCCCTCCGACTACTACTTGTTCCGCCCGCTGAAGCACCATTTGGCCGGAAGGAAATTCACCAACTACGACAACCAAATCCGACATCGCGGACTTCTTCGAGTCGCAGCCCCCGGAGTTCTGGGCGAAGGGCATAGGCAACCTGCCCAATCGATGGGCCACTGTTAACTGTGGTGATTATATTGTTGATTAGACTTTTTTCAATAAAGTTGAAAAAAATTAAAAATGGTGAAATTTTCGGACAAGAATTATTGGACAGCCTGATAATTTACTTAAAGTTCTGCTACCGTTGTCAAGTAGTCAGAGTGGAGTGCCCCCTCCCCACCCATTACTAGTATAGGTCCAAGAGTTCTAACAAGACGAATTTTTAGATAGAAATCTGGGCGCAAATATCGCGCTGTCACCATGTAGGACAGCCTTAAACAACGCTTTGTGATGTACAAAACCAAAAATTTTATGCAGGATGGGTGTGTTCTACCTCTATGTTAAAATGAGGTAGGCGATTTCTGATACAATTGGACATACACACGCCTTCCTACCAAGGCGAATACCCAGTGAGTACAAGGTGACCCCCTCCCCCGAATCTACTTGCGCCGAAATCTGCACCCCATAAGCGGAGTTATAAAGCTAACAGCAGACACAAATGGGAGTCTAAACACTGAAGAACACTCATCTGCGCACGACAGCAAGCAACAGACGGATGATCGAACGAGTATTGTGTGATGAGAACTGCCGCTCTGAGACTTAACACTGGTATAAATAGGACGAGAAGGCTGTGCTAAACAAGCGAATCAGTGCAATCTGGAGAGATTAGGGCGAGTAGGGTGTTAAGAAGGCGAGAGTTCAGTTTTTAGGGTGTTTTGCACACCAGTGGCTCGCTATACGTCATAAGTTTGCCGAAATTTCTAGCGAATTAGCAAACAGACAGCAGTGGCGAACACGAACTGTGTGATTCACCGAAGACGTACACGCGACATGGAGGGGGATCATCGTACGTGTGTGATGACACTGACACAATGGAACTAGATGACGGCGACGACGACGAAGAGGACGGCGAAGAGGACGGTTTTTACCCGAAGAGCGCCCGGTGTGCTGCTGGTGTCAGTTGTAAAAGTGAACGCCGCGCGACAACACAATGGACGAACGAGAAGCACTGCTGCTGTTGTGGTTTCAGATGATGAACACAACAGCAGCAGCAGCACCTCTCTATCCTACCGAAAAGCGCCACAGAAATCGATAAATAAGAGATGAGCTGAAGCCAAACGACGTACCATGTGGCGTGCTGCACAGCACAGCCGTCTGGTAGCCACTTCTGGAGTCCAGGCAGCGCCAGCCAGCCAGCTCTCGTTAGCTAGCTGTATAGAGAGATCCTATGTGAAGAAGGATTCGTTCACCACTAATGCACGGACAACGACAATGCAATGAACATGATGAAGTCGCGAAAATAATGACCGTTCTTTGAATTATTCACGGCGAGCTGTCTCAATGGTACACACACACACAGCTCGCGGCGCTCGGCGTCACGTCAAAGGGCAGCTTTAGTGCTGTTGTTGCACGTGCCACTGCCCCCGTTCTATTGAACGGGTTTTTCTATGGTTGATTACAATTGGTTCCCCTCGCTCTCTTCAATAGAGCGAACAAAGATCTACTACTAGTACTACACAAGAACATCGGGTGTGACAGCCCAATGGAGAGTTGCGGGTTTCAGGCTTGCTTTAACCGGATCTAGGAAATATCCATTCGAACAGAGGCCGGATTCATCAACAATTAAACCCGTGGGTATGCGGGGTATAAGGGAAAGAGATAAGATAAGAGTCAGGTAGAGATAAGGCAAGAGTCAGAGATGCAGGCTTCATCGTGGATATCTCTAGCCCCTATACCCACGGGTTAGCCCTAGTTTACACTTCCGCCGCCACGCGGCGCGGCACCGCGATCGCCATAGATATCGATTTTTCGCGCCGCCCGGTCGATATCTATTCCGACCATCATGCCGCGCTGCGCAGCGGCGCAAGTATAAACTAGGGCTTATGGTTAGTCGTATGAATCCGGCCCCTGGACACCTTTCAAATCAAATTGAACACTTTTCACGTCAAATTGGACACTCTTCGAAGCTGGCCTATGAAATTGAAATGAAACTGAACGTCTTCCAAATCGAGACGAGCTTCTTACAGGTTAAACTAAAGACTCTTTAAGATAGTTGAAATAATTTTGTTCAAAGAAGACTCAAATTAACTTGTTTTTTGAATTGTTTTTACTCTAGCTGCCGAACGAGTGAAATAATTTGATAAAATTTTTATTTTTAAGAAAAATAATAAATTAAATGATGTGTTAAGGTGCAGCAAGGCAGCAGACGTGTCTTGCATTGAAAGACTGGATCGCGCCATGCACTCAAAAAGTTCAATGCAACGTTTATTTGATTGATAATGTGAACACTGCTTACATGCAGCAAGAAAACGAGGATATGTGTATTTTTTACAATTTTTGTGTTCCACCGCTT
This sequence comes from Heligmosomoides polygyrus polygyrus, assembly GCA_947396885.1. Lineage (NCBI taxonomy): Eukaryota > Metazoa > Nematoda > Chromadorea > Rhabditida > Heligmosomidae > Heligmosomoides > Heligmosomoides polygyrus. The sequence continues at coordinate 96,149,771 of OX377204.1, read as the reverse complement.
ACAGGTGTGAGACTACATGCAAACAGACATTTTGCTATCAATCGAATGAAAACCGCGAAGTTTCGGAGGGGCATGGCGCAATCTCTGTTTTGACAATATAAAATGACCGCCTTCCTGCTCTTCAAAACAAGCTTTAATTAATTGTTTTTCCTCAAAAAATAGAGTTTTTATAACATTTCGAACTATGTGTTCTCTTATTGGAAAGTAAATTAAAAATTCAAAGAAAGTTATACCAAAATCTTCCTTGAAGAAAAAATTGTTCTAATTCTACTTTTATTCTTTTTTCTTTCTACTCATCTGTTTCTTTTTGGAGGGTCTATACTTTAATGTATAAGAATTTTGAAGAGTTAGCTTTGATTTCGAAACTCTTAGGCTACCTCAGAAGAGTATCCAATTTGACTTGAAAGGTGTCCAATTTGACATGAAAAGTGTCCATTTCGACGTGATAATGGTATAGATCAACACCGGCTTCGCTTTGGGCTGCGCCGTGCGCTCTGCCTTCATTAAACATTGTAAAGGTACTTTGAATGATTATGGGGTTCACGCAATGACTTATAGGGTGGACCACACGTTCAGCGGCCTAGCGGCCGCCAAAGGTCTGGTTGGGGGCTTCGCCCCGTATTGGTCGACAGGTCGACAACGTTTATTTTCCGACGGCAGTAATACTCCTCCGAATCCCATAGTCACCCTCCCTACTTCTTCCTCTCCTCTCCCCGCTAACACTACCTTACCTAGTGCTGGCGTGAGTGATAGTTAGTCAAGCACTCACATGCAACACTGAGTCGCGACTCACGTGTCACGACGTTGCCACGACGTCTATGACACTCCTTCTGCACCCCGACACACGCACCGCGACTTCTATGACGCGTCTTCAGAAACCCGACGCACATTGGACGATATTGAGGAAAAATACTGGTCTCCCCTTATTCCTCCCCCAGTGGTCCCCCTTTGCTGATTCCCTCTTCACTGGTCGCTTTCCTATTGGTTCCCTTTACTTGGAATCCCTGCGCAAGTTGAACAACTGCGGCACGTCTTCTGTATCCCTACGCACATTGGACGACGCCTTCAGCACGTCTTGTGGATCCCGACGCAAGTTGAACGACATCTTCAGCACGTCATCTGAATCCCATCGCACGTTGGACGACGTCTTTTGCACGTCTTCAGAATCCCAACGCACGTTGGATGACATCTGCAGCACGTCTTTTGAATCCTGACACAAGTTGAACGACATCTTCATCAGATCTTCTGTCCTCCGCACTTTGAACGACGTCTGTGGCACGTCTTCTGATTCCCGGCACTGGGCACTTGATCCCCATTCATACCCTGGCGCTTTGCCCGCTCGAAATATTGTAAGCTTGGGCGATCTGCCACCAAGGATATAGTTCGCCAGCAATCGCCCATGATTAAGCTCAAAGAAAGCCCGGCTGGCATACGCCGCAGTGCCGTAGGCATCTCTTGGCTACAGTCCCCTCCCCGTGACGGACACGTCACATTCACCGATTATACATAGTAGGATTATGATTGCAGGGTTTACCTTCTTAGTCAAGTCTGCTAACAAAAATGAACAATGTAGGGACGTAGGCCAGGTTTTGGAACTCAGTATGCTTCTGAAGTTCTAAAAGAGCCTTGTAAATCAGTACATAAAGCTGTCCGATGGCGCGTTAGCCCTGGAAGGGAAGGAATACTGGTTCGAATCCTAACTGTGACAACAATTTTGACTAAATGGCTTGTCATTCTTGTGTTATCTTGGAGCTTCTGAACGCCATACATGGAGTAGAAGGCAGCTTATGACCGAAGCAACAACTCTAGGCGGGACTCGAACAGTACAGTGTGGCACTACGGTTCCGTGATGCCAAGCATTACGATAGCTGAAGCCTAATATAGTGACATAGAGATCAACTGAAGACAGTGACCTCTACCTTTATTTAGAACCCGATCAGCGTTTTTACACCATTTTCACCTCAAAATGGACACTTTTCAAACCGAATTAGACATTTCTAGAGAAGCTTGGCGCTTTTTGAATCAAACTGAGCATTGTCCATGGCTCTTCGTATAGAACAATTTCTGTTTTTTTTTGTTTTTTCTTTTTAATTCACTCGACTCAGAAAGTGAAAATTTTTAAAAATTCTATAGCATTTTCCTTTTTCAAGGAAAAATAGTAGTTCAAAACAGGAGCTATGTAAAAGTGCAGGAAGGCGGTAATTTCCTAGATGGTTACAATATTTTTCGAAGAAAATTTAATACTTTTTTGAACTGTTTGAAATTTATCCGCCTCAGAAAGTGAAAATTTTTAAAAATTCAACAGTATTTTCATTTTTCAACGAAAAATAGTGGCCTATGAAAAAGTGCAGACGGCGGCCATTTTTTAATGTATTGAAATAAGAGATCGCGCCATGCAGACACTTTCACTTTCTATTTCTTCTTTCTTTTTCAAAATAACTTTTCGTCCAATGAAAATTTAACACGAAGTTTCTTGGAAAATTTTTATGTCAACTGCCCCCCCCCTCCCCCAGTGAATACAGCGTTTAAAAGCTTGCAAAATAAGCTAATAGATCAAAGCTTATTTTGAAGTGCAGGAAACCAGCAATTTTTAGGTGTATAAAGGAAGTGCCACGCACCCGTCCACGACGTCGCGATTTTCATTTTATTGATAACGTAAATGCTGCTTATAGACTAGTGTCCAAGTCCATGCAAACAGAATTTTTACTACCCATAAAGGGAAAACTGCGACATTCTGGTCGAGTGCATGGCGCGATCTTTTCTTTAACTATGAATTGAGACTTACCAAGCGGCTACTAGAGAACGAGTTGGAACCTAAAAGAAAATAGAAACGAACGAACAAACAAAAAAAAATCGCCGCGGTTTACAACCGTCTCGGCGGGCAAAGAGCGACGGAATAGAGGCATGCCGCGTGCTGACCGCCGGCTGACATGTTATAACCAGGATCTAACATGGCGAGGAGGGCACACAACTTTGCCGGCTCACAACCGCAACAAATGTAACTTTTTCGTTTTTTCTTTTTCTTTGTGACTTTTCTTGTTTAGGTCTCATGTTGTTCCGTAGAGGCCGCTCGGTAAGTCTCAAGTGGATTTGTTACATATAACACTTTTTACTTATGTGCCCCCCCCGGACTAGGATAGATCCAAATTTTCTTACAGAAATTACAGAAATTTATCTTGATCTTCGTAGAGTGCCTGTTTTAATTTCGCAGACGATTGTTTTGATTTGGAAGACGTTTAGTTCGATTTCAGAAGTGTTCAACTTATTTTCATGGTGTATTGTAAGAGTTGAGGTGGATTAGTCAGTGCAAGGGTTTTCATTATGCTGCCGCAAGTGATGATATAAGTACGAACTACGACTCGGCGAATAATTGGATGAAAAATTGTTTTTCGTCGTAGAAATTAGCAACATTAAATTGATTATTAAGTTAAAAAGATAAGGGACTAGTCGAGTTCTAACTAAAATAAAAATTAAGTTAGTATTGGACGAGACGCCGTAGCACAGAAGGAATGACAAAGTAGCATAAAAGAATGACAATTGAATGTAACAACATAAAATGTAATAGAACGAAAGGAGACAGAAAGGTGCGCCGAGTTACCCCCGAAATAAGAACGCTTGGAGCACCTTCCCGCTTACGCCAAATTGCGCAACATTGCGGACCCCTTTCCGTGTAACAACACGTTCTTGCCAGGAGGGCAGCACGTTTTCAAACTGCTACCGTAAGAAGAGTCGTGGCGGGACCATTATGACATCTGTGGCTCAGACCCGGCATGTGGCTCAGGCTCAGACAACGCTCGACCCCTCTCTTATGGCAAGAATTTGAAAACGTGGTACAGTAACTAAGGGCCTGTTCATACTTCGAGCGACAAGAGCGACAAGAGCGACTGGAGCGACAAGAGCGGCTGGGGCGATGGACGTAGGTTGTTGCACGTAAATAATTACGTATTCCACAATACATTCGTCGCGAGTGGAGTGTAGAGTACGTAATTATCTAGGTACACCACACTCAGTCCATCGCCCCAGTCGTTGCAGTCGCTCCTGTCGCTGTTGTCACTCGAAGTATGAACAGGCCCTAAGTAAGGAATTGTCTCCATGTGGTCGTCAAGCCTGTTCCGGCTCATCATCAGCTCTTCTGACAATGAATTTTCTAGAAGGTTCTATTGCCTAGGACTTAGCGCAATTAAAATTGGACACAAGGAAATGACGATTCGCGCTTCTCTAAGGCCAATTCAGGTACAACCCCTCCAATTAGGAAACCGCGGCGCCCATTTCTCTACAACTTCAAGCAACGGTTCATGCGCTTGGCGCCAAAACAGCCATCCTTTTCGCGACATCCCATAAAAGCTTTGTCATCAGTGCACCAAGCGGCACAGCTGGCTGACTGGTAGATAGATGGATACACAACCACTTGGCTCAATTGAACTCCACTCATCAACAACAACAACACTCAGAGAACTTTATCGTATCACTCTAATCGAGGCCTAAAATACAATATTTTATCCTATAATAGAACATTGCAACGCAGTGTGAAAGCTACATGTATCGATTAGCTGCGTGGAAGATCGATATCTACGGCTTTCATGCTGCCACGTTGCGCGAACTTCTCATAGTCTGCGATTGGCAGCCGGGCAATGCCCGTACATATCGGTTTCCTGGCGGATAATCGCTGGGAATTAATCGATTTGCACGTTTTGCCCGGGACCGAAGAATCGTCGCTGTCGCGGACTATGAACAGCTATATGAATAATTCGACGACTAAACGATGACCTAAACAACATAGTACCTCGGATAATGCTACACGAAATAGAAACCCGTCGAGAGATAAATGAACTTGCCAGTGATTTGTTTACCAGGAAAGGCTCAGCCGTATGTATGAACGGATAAAATGAACAGCACCGCGAGAATCTCCGTCCTTCTTATAGTAGAAAAATATGTTCCGTTTTTGCAAAGTCCTTGAACCTATCGAGTTAGGGGCCCTGAAATTTCATTATGGAATCGCACAGTCTCACAGGGTTATATCTTCCAAACATCGAATCTGCAGAAAGAGGTGCAAAAATACTGCACCGACTATAAAGCAGTATTTTGCATTTTTTCTGCAGATTCGATGTTTGGAGGATATTACCTTGTGGTGCTGTGCGATTACATAGTGAAGTTTCAGGGCCCCTAACTCGATAGGTTCTAGGACTTAGCAAAAACGGAACATATTTTTCTACTATATAAAGGATGAAGTTCTCGCGGTGCTATTCATTTTATCCGTTCATACATACGGCTGAGACCCTTTACTGGTTAGAATACTTGAATAACAGAAGTCTACAGGAGCGCCACGTGAGCAAGCACACGCGCACTGGAAGGCAATCAACGAAATGAATGAATCAGACAGGCAGCAACACAGGTGGAGGAGAGATGAGTAATGCCACACCTACACCGCTTTCAACGGTGCAAAACAGTGACCGAATGTCAGAAGAGGGCAAGCTTATCAGAGTATGAGAACTTTCTCAACAATCAAAACACAAAACACACACCAAAACAACCGGATGACGATAACAATGCGTTTTTTCGCGAGCCGCGGAGGGAGCTGGAATAAAGGGAAGGACAACGCGGCGCGGCTGCGGCTCACACAATAATACAAACAGCTTTTTTGTAGCCGCGCTAAGTCTAACTCCCTGCTGCTGTCGAAATGAAAGAATAACAATAACAACGTTTCTCATGTAGCTCTAGCCGCATGAGGTGCAGAGGCGCCGACGTCATCGTCAGCGTCACAACGCTAACCACGAATGGTCGAGAATTTCGCTACATGACGGTCGAGTTCGCTCGTTGACGTCCAACACGTATTCCAAGATACCTGAACGTGATTTGCGTCATATGGGCGGAACACGAGAAGGCGCCAGCACTGACGACTGCAGCCGTGGCAGCGTCGTGTGATTTCTGCAAGACTACTACTCACCGAGCGTTGCAGGTGTGAGACGATTGAATGGGCGTGGCAGTTTTTTGTGCAGCCATAACTCGAAGTACTGATCGCTCCTGCAAACGGTTGAATTGGCAGCAGCACGGAATCACGCTATGAGAATGAGACTAATGTGCGAGAACAGTTCTGACGCGTTCTTCCTACTATCTCACCTAATGCAAAGGCTCAGAACTATGGGCGAAGTCTTTATTCTAAATGAAATTGTGAAAAATTTCTTCTATGACACCATGAAAAAGGATAAAGGACGGCGTTATTCAAGCCTCCTTGGGATGCGCCACGCGTTCTACTTATACGGGATGTCGTGGAGGCGTGTTGAATGTGCATTTGGCCATACAATGACTTGCGGTAGCCAGCCGATGTACAAGACAGTGCTTTATCCCTCCCAGACAAGTCTGGTACCAATTCACCGATCCCGGAGGGATGGAGGGCTTGGTTGGCCTGGGCGGGAAATCCGAACCAGGAACCTCTTATCGGGTGCAGGCGACAGCGGGCGCCTCCTCCGACTGCGCTCCGCGCGCCCATAACACGATATCCCCGTAATATATAGATGAGCTACTCCTTTTATTTACCCCTCCGTCTAGCCATCCACGCAAAATTAACGTCCGATCGAATGGCTTATCAAAATCTCATCAAGATTTTCAATTTTTGCCCAAGAATGAAGAAGCGCTTCGGGAGTTGTGCCTGAATAACGTCCTCTGGACGAACTTCACCACAATTAAGCAGAATCAACGTCAATATAACACCAATTTTCACCCAGATCTGTCCTTGAAAGGATGAGTGTTATTCATTTCCTAATTGGAGCGTGTAGCGCAGTCGGAAGAGGTGCCGGCTGTCACATGCACTCGATACCAGGTTCTTGGTTCGGATTTCTCGCCCAGACCAACCAAGCCTTCCATCCATCCGAGGTAGATGAATTGGTACCAGACTTGTCTGGGAAGGATAAAACGCCGACTTCTTCATCGCCTGGCCCCCGCAAGTCATTGTATGGGCAGACACGCATTCATATCGTCTCCACGACATTCTGCAGAAGTAGAATGCGTGGCGAATTCCAAAAGGGATTGAGTAATGCCGTTCCTTATCCTTTAATTGGAATGCGCCACGCACTCTACTTACAGGAGATGTGGTGCGGCTGTCTGGATGCGTATTTGGCTATACAATGACTTGTGACAGTTAGCAGATGAACAACTCAGTGCTTAACCTTTGGCAGAGAAGACCGCAGTACTTATTCGCCGTTCTCCGGGGCAGGAGACTTCGTTGGCTGAAGGGAACCAGAACCAAAAACCTCGATTCGGGATGCGCGCGAAAGTCGGCGCCTTCTCCGATTGTGCTACCATGCGCCACGGTTGACAGGCCACATCAAAGTGAGCATTAATCGTTAATCGATATGATCGATTTTTAAGCAAAATTGCCGTCACAACGTAAGAATTAGAAATGTTTATGCCGAGAGGTAGACAGACATCACAAGTAGTAAATAGTATAAATCAATCGATTTCTGGGGAGAAGCCCCAGCTGGCAGTCAGATCGGGCGCTAGGCCTGGTAACACAGTAATCCTTGAATGGTATGGGTGAGTTAGCCCACCAACCCACATCTCTGTCCTTCTGTGCACTTAAAATTAATGACTGGTCGAAAATATTTGCCATATTTTGGCCAACATCGATCTCTAATGGTGATGGAAGACCAGATGTGGGAAGTGCACGAATATGACGGCTCAGCTTCATCATTGATTAGCGGTGTTGATCGATTTTTGCAGTGAAAATCGAGCGAAAATGCGGGTCAGTGGTGTTTTTCACAGCACGTACACGATATTGATCGAGAGCTTGCGCTGCGATCCTCTAGAGAAATCGATCAATATGATCGGATCGGACAAGGACTGAGTACTGGATTCAAAATGTTCCAATAGGGCAGTTCAGTTCTACTAGGGTGTGTGGGCTGTCTCGAGAGGATAACAGAATGCAGAAATGAAACCAGAAAAGAAGGAAAAACATCTCTAGGAGAACGAAGAAGATGTGGCATACTCTCTATGTAAGCCGCAGAGGAGTGAATACTCCACCCGTCAACTGGGCTAAGCCATGACCTCAACAAAAAACCCGAAAAAATCAAGAAAAGACCGCCAACCAACCTCCTAGCTCGCCTCCAAGATCGTCGTCCAGCTAACATCAACAGCAGGATGATGCCCGATGCCCATACGTCGTTCTTGGTGCCTCTGAAAAAGGCGACTTTCATGCCGTTAAACTTCTTTTCAATGAATTTCACGGCACGTCGTACGGGGCTTTGTTTAAAGCAATGAAGCGGTGCTGGCTAGTTATCTTTGCATTTGACAAGAGAGACACTAAGCGAATTTATTACCCAGCCGGTTTAGCTATGGCAAATAATTCCAAGACAATATGTCATCTGGAGAGAAAAACGCGTGCGCCGTTGAAGAGGAGGGTTCACAACTTTAAACACCATTCTAACGAAGCTTCTTGATTCTAGCGAGCAGACAGGACAATGGTGGGCGGTTAAAAACACGAACCACAAAGCGCCGTGGACTTTGTCAGCATTTAAGACACCAAAGGAACTTGAAAAGACCCTCAAATACTCACAAGTACTTCTTCTTGAACATTTGCGGCGACATATAGTCACGTGTGCCGCACATGCGATCCAACGGGATCTCCTCGTCGCTATGGGTCGTCTCGATCTTGGTCGCCATACCAAAATCGGTGATTCTCAGCAGACCTGGAACAATTGCTGACATTTTATTATGGGCAAACTGCCATGTGGGGTGCCACTGCAACAGGTAATATCGATTGGACAGTTCGAAAAATCGATACTTATGATCTCCGCACGCTGCGCAGCTGAAGTTTTTACAAATCGTTCCGCCCCATATGAACCATAAATCCGGCCCAACGCAGATACCTCAACAGCCGCACCACATTGATATGGACCCTACGTGCTACCTAATCGATAGATATACCATTTTGACGACAAACTGGACACTTTTCGAACTAAATTCGACACTCTTCCAAGCAAGGTTGACGCTTTGAACTCAAACTGAATGTCTTCCAAATGAAAACGTGCTTTTCTCACATTAAAATAATTTTTGTTAAAGGAAAATTTGACGTGACTCTACAAAATTTATCTATTCCTTCTACTATTTTCTAAAAAACTGTCTATTTTTTTCTAACCACTTCATATAAAATTTTCTGTAAAAATAAAATTCGCCTGCCTCAGGAAGTGGGCGTACATTGAAATTTTATAAACTTTTTACCTTTCAAGGAAGAACAATTGATTAAATTTTGTTTTAAAACGCATGACACCAGCATATCTAGTGTATTAAAAGGGAAGACGCCATGCATCCAACTGCATCTTCACAACATTCATTTGATGGATAGTGCTACTTCACGAAGAAAGTTTGCTATCATTAAAATAAAAGGATTACGATGATCCAGTCGAGAGCGTGGCGCAATCTCCTGGCTAAAAAAAAGTGCTGTTTCTGCACTTTGAAACAAACTTCAAAGCATTACCTTTCATTGGAAAATAAAAATTTTTATAAAATTTCAAACAGTGTGTTCACTTATTTGGGCAAATGTACTAAAATGCATTGAAAGAAAATCATACTAGATTTTCTTGAAAAATTCTAGCCGTCTAGGAGAATCTCTAGTTTAGTCTGGAAGGCGTTTTCGTTCCGATTTTGAAGACGTTCAGCTTGATTTCAAAAGCGTCAAGCCTGCTTTGAGATGTGTGTAGTTTCATTTCATTTCATTTTCATTTCATTTATTACGTGGTATATGCCATGTGTTAAATCAACAGAACTGAGAACCAACAGAAAACGCAAAACAAAATAAGTTTAACGAATAATAAAACAGGGAATATTATGAAGAAGAAGTAAGGAACTAAAATAAATAAAACATTGTAAGAGAGATATGAGACTAGTGTGATGCGAAAAGTGTCCAGTTTAGTTTGAAAAATGTCCAACTTGACGCGAAAATGGTGTAAATCAGGCTCTTATATGAAAGCAGCCCAGTGCGCCAGGATATGGCTTATCATCTACCGCGCTTGTGTGAAAACCACATCTAAGGGCCAGATTCATCAAAAACTTACAGCAACCTAACGGTGAAAATACTGCCGAAATCCTTAATAGCGTGGCTTATCAACAAGTAATATATTGAAATGTCTCACCATATCACTTGATAAGCCGGGCTGTCAGGGATTTCACTAGTATTTTCACCGTTAGATTGCTGTAAGTCGTTGATAATTCTGGCCCTGGAGTTCTTTCATCTACCACGGATTATGTGCTTCAAGAGCCGCACCACTAGCAGCGGTACAAATATCATCAGTATCGATCCTCCGCTCTGACTAATCGATATTCAGCCTCACCACGTTGGAACGCAGGTGCAAACCAAGCCACAGAGCGCAGTAAGTCCCTTTTTCCGCTGTTTTCGCCCCCGAATGATGACTAAACTAAGGCTTACCTTTGCCGCTAATAATAAGGTTGTCCGGCTTGAGATCGCGGTGCGCTATGTTTAGCCGGTGCAAAAAGTCGACGCCTCTCATCAGCTGCCGATAGTAGTCTCGTGCTTTTCGCACCTCAAGACCTCGACGGTGTTTTGAATCTGAACAACACGTGCTTTAGTTAACAAAACGATGACCTTTTGTGAGAAAAATGCAGAAAATGTGACTGAATCAATATCAACACAATGATGTCATCAGAGTATTTCTTCGCTTTGTTCTATTTTTAACTGTAATGGCTGTTATAACTATATAAAATATGCCTTAAATGAATTCAGTGATGGCATTTCGATTCTTGACTAGAGATGAGGCTTAGCTGAGCAGTAATTGAGTGAAGAATTTAGATTTAGAAGCTGTATATTTAATAGAAACCCGCAGAAAGTCCCAATTTGTTAAAGCCAGTGCTAAATGCTGACCCAGTTCGCATCGGGTTTCACTTCCAAAATATCGGGAATGTGTCCAAAGACCTTCACTGCTTTCGAATTTCATTTAAAATTTGTTGATTTCTGCAACGGCTGCACTGTTGCCCCCTCGGCTGGCTAAAAAGGGAACGAAGGCATGCTCATGTCACTCTTCGGAATACTTTTGTGATCCACGTGCGGTCTTCCCATCAAAGCACGCAGGTCGGTGAATTTCGAATTATCGTCCGGAACTAATCCTTTCGCACGTTTTGGCTGGGTGATCAATCGATGCATTCATATGAGGTAAGGGCCTGTTCATATTACGCGACAGCAACGACGAAAGTCCCCAGTATACGAATCGATTAATATCGCGAGATCGCCTGGCAAACATCGATATGTATAATTTGCTCGAACGACCAGCCGCTTTTATAGCTTCCTTCACAGACTATAAGCCTATCCTTAGGGTTTGTCCATACTTCGCGGCGGCGGCGACGAGAGCGACTGAGGCGACGGACGCAGTGTGGTGTACGTAATTCCACCATAACGCCTTAGGGCGTGTTCATACTTCGCGACAAGAGCGACTGAAGCGATGGGGCGACGGATGTTGTGTGGTGTACGTAAATAATTGCATACTCCACACTCTGTCCGCGACGAATGTAGTGTGAAATGCGTAATTATTTACGTACACTACACTACATCCGTCGCCCCAGTCGCTCCAGTCGCTCTTGTCGCGAAGTATGAACAGGCCCTTAGTCAATCAGTCAACACAGACACTAGCAAACAGTCATATTACCTATATCATCAATTTGCGCTCAAAAGAAGTATAATAGCATGCCCTACCTTGATCTCAAGAATGGCAGAATAGGAATCGTTACCTTCGAACGCTAGTGCGTTATGGTGTAATTACGCACTCCAAGAGTGACAGCGCTCGAGTATGAACAGATTTCGGCGACGATCGCTCGGTTTTAATCGATTCGCATCTTTTGCGTTGCATGGGCGACGAGTCGCTCTCGTCGCGAACACGTATGAACAGGCCGTTACAGGGGGTTGGCGCGTGTGCAAAATTGAGAGAAACTTCACGAATTCGGAACGATCCAGTAAAAGCAGGATTATAGTTCACAGAAGAATTTGACCGCTTGTTGAACAGTATCTTCGTGCAATTTAATTTTTTCTTTTTCTGAATTGGAGGGGATAATTTCAGTTTTAGCTCGCTTCATACTCCAAAGGCCAAAGGATGTATATCGACGTCTTCTGGGCGTTTGCGGTAAACGATTCGTATACTTTCTTTCACGCGCGACATTCCCGTCGTGGACTGTGAACAGGCCCCATAAAGTCTGAACTACGCTTTGCAGCTTACGAATCTTTTTGCACGCTCGGGGACACCCGGGGCATGTTTATAGTCCGCGACGAGAGCGGGAGATGCGACTGAGTCACTGCTAGAAGGCTTCGGAATCGATTTATGTGGACAACCGCCAGGCGAAAATCGATATGTATCCTTTCACAGGCGACCAGGCAGTCCTGCCGTTTCGGTCGCGGACTATGAACAAGCCCTTATAATATAATAGGATATTACGATCCTTATATTAATACTAATATTAATTGAATATAATAAGAAAATATAATAGAATATATAACGAAGGCTTAAATAAGACGGTTGTTACCGATAATTGTCCGCAAGTCGTCTCCATCGACGTATTCGAGAAAGATCTGCAGCTGATTCAACTCGAGCTCGTAACTAGATCCGAAGCACTGTACGATATTCGGATGTCGATGTCGACTTAACGCGTTTTGAAGCGCTACCTAAAGCAAAATGCTTGAGAAATCGAGTTTAAATAAGTGTTTGCTGCGTCTGAAGTAGTGAGACTAACAGCATTGCAATATCTTTGTATTCCTCACTTAAAACACCATCAAGATCTTCACAATATTCACAAACAAAGAAGCCCTAGACGGATTTGAACGGAACAGAAATACCAAAGAGTACCTCTGTCATCGAGAGTGCATGAGAAGGTCAACTAACAAGATCGCTCCTCTCGCGCATGCGGCGTGCCACATGAACTCTGCAGCACCGCATGTAATAAACATCTTCGTTGGAAAACAACATCGTTGGAGGTGACAAAGAAAAAGCGAAACAGAACGAAGACATGAGTCAGCCGGCGACCACTCACCTCGTTTCGAAATTTCTGTTTCGAGCCTTCTCGACGATGCTCGAGGTCTATGACCTTAAGTGCAATGACGTCATTCGGAATGTATTTCCGGTTGAAAGGATTGCGAATCAGATGCACTTCACCGTAGGCTCCTAAATGGGCAAGTTTTGATAAGAAGAAGTCCGCAAGACTGCTGTTCTGCTATGAATCGAAGACCATTGGTGAGCTAATTAACATACTTCATCACTGGCTGTTAATCTGCGGCGGCGTTCTGGTGAAGTGAACGCTCTTCGAGCGCCAGCCGCGTGCCTGCCGGTTTTCTTACGTCGCTTGACGGACGGGAGTGGCAACGCGTGCACAATAGCCACGTTAAAAAGCGCTTCTCAGCGCTATACCACTGCAGCCACAACGGACCTTTGGTGACGCAGATTTTTAAAAGAAACAGTTCACCTTATAGTGGAGACAAAGGAACAGGAAAGGATGGAAGCATTGCGGCTGCCAATGAAACCATGACGCTGTCGGTTGTTCACCAGCGGCAGTTCTGCGGAAAATTCTAGTCTCTTATTGAAAGGGAGGATTTCTCGTAGAATAGCCGCTGGTGAACACCCACGCGTCGTGGTTTTATTGCCAGCCGCAATGCTTCCATCCGTTCCTGTTCTTTGGTCTGCACTATAAGATGAAGTGTTTCTTTCAATAACCGGGTCATCAAAGGTCTCCGGCTGAAGTAGTATAGGGCTGAGAACCGTTTTCCACGTCATAATTTATGAGAGACAGCTGTGGGACTCGTCGTTAAACGTGCCGCGGAGCTTTACACGAAAAACTTGAGCCCATCGTTGCGGGACCACGCGACGTCTGCCGCTCGATCCCACTTGCTTCAGTGACCGGAGCAATGAATTGCCTTGTTATGGTTTCAGAAAGCACCGAGTGACTTGAGTACTTCCAAGCAAACATAAGATGGCCGTTGTTCCTTGACGGTTGGCTGGCGTTTGAATCGGCCATTGGCGCGAAAATTTCGCGTTGGCGCTGGAGCACGGAAACTGATGCTCTTGTCAATGCGGTCTGATTCTTCGATGGTTATAGGGTAAGCGACGACCATAACACATGTTTTCCTCTATTCGTCGATCCATCAGGCCATCCTGACTATGGATTCCCCTCGCATTGCTCCCTACTTCTCTTCTCGCTCGTCCTAGAGTCCAGATAGCGGAACACTCGACACCTCTATTGCGACCGGTGCTGGGTTGGTTGGCGAATGCGTTTCATTAACGCATTTTTCAAAGGAGGAAGGAATCATTTACAACCATTTTTTATTTGGCAAAACACGTATAGAAGGCATACGCTAGTTCCAGACAGAGAGAGCTATGGAAGGCGATTTATGATGAGATAAAAGGGCGATGATTTGAAAAATCTCGTCCAATAATGGTATTAAGTGTAACTGGACAGCGAATTAATCAAGGGAACTTAAAAGGAGGAATGTCTATTGGAGAAGCTGGTTTGTCAACAACATCGAATAAATGGAATTTCAACATCTTCCTGACTCGTGTGGGAAATATCGCTTAGAGGCAATTCACATGATAGTAACAGGAGTTGCCATTAAAAGATGGGACTAATGTTCCCTTGCTGCGGTAGGCTCCGCGGCAGGGTTCTGCGCTCTACGAGCGCAGAACCAGGCTAGGGAAGGGACTCCAGGGTGTGTGCGATCCAAGTTGCTGGTGTGGAAGCTCCTTTCGTCGCTCAGGAGGAGCTCGCGGCAGGTTTCTGCTCTAGGAGCGGCGAAGCGCATACGGCTGGAAAAAATGCGCAAAAAAATGTCCCAAAATTGCGTACGCGTCGAAGCCCTCGAACTCCAAGTAGTAAGCTGAAATGCAAGTATGTCACAACGCAGTAGAACCGAACCCCCGATCTCCCTCGCATGAAGCGACGCCACTTCTTCCACTGCAGCACGACCCGCTTGCCCGTTGTGCCATCGCGGGAGCACAGGACATTGACCGATTGTCAACGTGGACGCCGACGCGCGATCTCTAAGCCAGGAGGGCGCAGACAGCAAGAGATTACGTGCTCCAGCGCCAACGCGCGCTTGACTTTCGCGCCAATGGCCGATTCAAACGCCAGCCAACCGTCAAGGTCCAACTTCCACCGCAAACATAAAGCATTTCATCGGAGCTATCGGAACCTTGATTAGATGTGATGCGACTGTCCATTGTCCCTGTGCTTGAAGCAGGTGAGATCAAACTATAGGGCCTGTTCATACTTCGCGACAAAAGCGACAAGAGCTACTGGAGCGACTCGGGCGACGGATATAGTGTGGTGTACGTAAATAATTACCCATTTCACACTACATTCGTCGCGGACGGAGTGTCGAGTACGCAATTATTTACGTACACCACACTACATCCGTCGCCCTTGTCGCTTTCGTCGCTCTTGTCGCGAAGTATGAACAGGCCAATAGGTGTCGCGTGCTCTCGCAACGATTAGCAGAGTTTTCTTCGAAAAAACTTATCTGTACCGTTTTTCAGTGTACGTTTAAGGACGAATCAGCAATAAATAGCCTACAAGTTCGTGCACTAAACCCAGTTTACCGCTTGATGATTTTTGGGAGATGAAAGCACAAAAGGGCGATCTTTACTTACTAAAAGCATTACTAGTGTACAAATTGACTCTTGTGATCTCGCAAGCACATAATAATAACGACCCAGTGGGTGCAAATATATTGGCGACACCGGGGATCAAACCGTTAAATCAACTCGGTGCGCCCGAGAGACGACATCGCTGCTCACTGCGCCAAGCGACCACATCAGGTGTGGTGGCAGCAGGGCATGATGAGCCTCGCGCTAACGTTTTTACACGCTTTTTTTTCGACCGCAGAAGAGCATTCCGGAAAATTATGGTTTGGACTCACCACGTGGGACTATACACCCTGTAAAAATTACGTAGCAAAAGTTCACCGCAAGTCTGTAGGTTCTTCTCGTTAGATGGGACATTAAAGTTTTCCGCTCTATAGGTCTGAGACAATGATTGTATGTGCTCGAGACGATGAGCCACGCGGTAACTGTGAGTCATATCGATCGATATCGATCACACTGCGTAAAAATCGATATTTCCGGCCTCTGGAGCCATGGCGCGCGCGATAGTGAAGGAAGTGAGCACGTCCAGCCATTCCTTACCTGTACCGAGCAGTTTAAGCGAGTGATACTCGTGACGCACGGTGGTCGGATGCGGTGAAGCCGGTGAGTGTGGTGCGTATTCAGACGACGACTCACATTCGGAGTCGTCGAGACTTCGTGGTGGATCCGGTTTGTAGAGACTGTAACAATGTCGACCGGTGATGAATTCGCATGGTAGTGAGTGATCGTATACGGGGCTAGTCCAGTAGAGACGGTCGTGCTCCATCTCTGAAAAGGGCCGAAGTCGAATTACGTTTGTTGTTCGAGAAATACTCGGCGTCTAAGCGCGGATAAGAACCGAGTTTGTCAACAACAGGGAGAAGATAAGCCCTATCACATCAAGTCACTGCACAACAGATCCATTTCACAAAGAAAAAAGACCAATGAGAAATTTTGATGGATCCCTTGGCACTAGGTGCAAATCTGCAGCCAAAGGTGAGGGTTCAGACTTTGTTCTTTCTTTTTCTTCGTAATTGGCAGCCTTACTACAGCTGAAGCAAGCCTGGGTGCCCTCTTGCAGTTGTAGTGTATACGCAGAATTTTCGTACAAATTCTATATAACAAGAATAGAGTGCACTTTCGGGTCTCAATTTGCACACATGTTTGTGCTCAAGGTCGAGTTTATACTTCAGACGCCGAGCGAGGCGCCGTGTCGCAAAATTTATTCATATTGATTGGGCGGGCGGCGCAGACGATCGATATTGATCCATGCCGCTCCGCTACGGAAGTATAAGTCCCGCCCACTTGACCGGACTGCGTCACATAGTTTGTAGTATTTGTTCTGCTGCGACTGCCGATAGTTGAAGTATGAACTCTGCTGCCCCAAACGTACAGAAAATTCGTGCACTCTCTGTGTGCTTTTTTAGAGGACTGCACACGCAGCTGCATTGCCACACTGTGAAAGCCAGTCAGCTACTGGTCATCTGCAGGTTCGCTACCACTTAGGGCCTGTTCATAGTCCGCGACGGAAGCGGCTGTCGATATCGATTGACCGATCGATATTTAATAATTGTTGCGCGAAGCCTCTTTATTGATCACAGTATTTCCTCCCACAAACGGGTAAATCCGTGAGAAATCGATGTGAAACATGTATTCTTCTTCTTCTCCCGGTTAAGAACAAGAAGACACGTTTCTCAACATGTTAGGCCCCGTTTATACTTCCGACGCCGAGCGACGCGGCAGCATGAAAAGTGGCCAAATTGATCGATCGCATCGCTCAATCAACATGGCCACCATACGTTGCGTCGCGTCGCTCGGCGTCAAAGTTTAAACGGGGCCTTAGATAAATGACCGTTCATAAGGTCTGTTCACACTTCGAGACGGGAGCGGCTGATCGGCCAGGCAAATCCTACATATCGATTTTTGTTGGGGATCGCTCGGGAAAAATCGATACGTATGATTTGTGCGGCTGCTCAGTCGCTCGCGTCGCGAAGTATGAACGGGCTCATAGGCCGGGAATGGTGCGGCAAATATATGCACAGAACCTGCAAATCAATAAGTGCGGCGTGCCATTGATCGATACGTTGCACTCGGGACAATCGTTGTAGGAACTCTAAGGTTATTGACTGATCTACGACGAAATGCAAATTTAAAAGGAAATAGTATCACTCAGTCAGGTTTCTGGGTCGCGAGCAGATAGTTTGACTAATTTTTATCTCGATTGACCTTTGAAAAAAAATGAACGACAAGAGCATTCGGTAGTAGATCGACGTCGCGCGATGTTTTTGCTTTCGATCAGTCAACTTTTCAAGAACGAAAAAAAAATCACGACGAATCGATGTCAATTGTTGAGTGGCGTCCTCGTGAATGTTTAAACATGGGTGTCAAACTGATGTAATGACACATCTCAGCCGAAATAAACCACAGGCCAGATCACACAACTCTGCTGAACCTTACAAACAAGTGTGAAACGGACGGCCGGCGAACTAACATGTACCGTACTCTTTTTAGGCGTTAGAAAAAACAGCGCCGCGTGTAATTGCACGCTTTTCCTGAGAGCGTTCTGTATTTGACGACAAGACATTCTGATTAATGCTGAGCGTCTGTTAGTCACAGAAATGGATGGAAGGAGCATGTATGGGAGAGACCTTACAATGTGTTCAAGTCTTTTTGTTGCAATTAAGTATGAATACAACGTGTAACTGTACCAAATGCAAATTTTACCGGTTTGTCAAGCTAGATAAACCCTTAGAAAAAAAGAAAAAAGAGAAATTATTCAAAGGAGGAAGTAACACTAACAGAGTGGTTTTCAACGGCTGTATTTTCGAAAGTAGTGATCAATAGTCAACGAGTGTCAATAGAAAGCGCAGAAAAGTTCGGGAAAGTGCTGGCAGTGGCTGGCACAAAACGGCGAACTCTGCTGCTGTTTCCCAGCCGCGAATGTTTTCGTCGTGATGGCGCCGAGAATGACCCCATATTCCTTCAGCCGACGGCAAAGAGAAGCGAAGCGCCACCACAGCAGCCAAAACCGGAGGCATCATGTCAGTTCTGGATCAGAAGACAGAAGATAAAGAGACAGGAAGGAGAGTAATGAAGGACCGAACGAGAGGAGGGAGGCCTCGAGCCAGCCGCCGGAGACGAATGGCGTTTATATACGGGCACCATCGATCGATCGTCGGATTCGAAACGACGTTTCGGAGGGTGAAAGCGGCGCGGCTACGGGATGATTCTGATTCCGAGTGATGAACGAAGCGCATCGAGAAAGGGCATAGTGGCGTTCTCATCGGAAGTAGTGTCGCTATTAGCAGAAGCAGCTATTTTAAGTGACGAGTCATCAAGGAATCTAAGTGCTTTCGCAATGACATAACGCTAAAAGCAGAACTGCACAGAAATTCGGACAAAATACACGACGATCGCCTGGCTAAACTCGCACGACACTAGCTGCACAGCCAACTGGAAGGACAGCTGTAGGTAGTTCGTCGGCGGAATTTCACCGGCAGGTGAACGAAATCTCGCCAGCAGAGAAACTTCACTTTCCGCGGGAGTTTGAAATATTGTGAAATGTTTCTCAGTGGGAAGGCACTAAGGGAGTGGCAGGACGCAGGAGACGGCACGGTATCAACGAACGCCCCGTCGTGTGGAAAAACGTCGGACACAAGTCACATCTACTGCTAAAACTGAAGGGAGACCGAGTACAGGATTGAGACCTTAGCCCGCTTATAATTCCATCGCCGGGCGACACGATTCGAACTGAGCGATGCGTCCCATCGCGTCGCGCTGTTTCGAACGGTGATGAGCATTCCGAACTCGCGACTAAATCGCCAAGGCTAACGACGATTTGTCCATCGAGAATTGGACCAGTTGTCTTACAGTACCCAGGCAGTCGTCGGTTTGTTTGTTCCACCGACGGTCTCACTACTGACCGCATAATATCGATTGACAAGCTGGTGGAGGAAGCGATTCCGCAACGCCGCCTGGTTACTGTGAAACAAGTCGTCCAATTCTTGCCGGACAACTCGTCACTACCCTTGGCGATTAAGTCGCAAGTGAGTTCGAGCGGAAGTCACAAGGACTGCAGGAATTGAAGTTTATTCCTAGTGTGGACGTGACACTCACGCGCAAAACATGAGAAAAGGGAACAAGTTCTGCTTTAAAAAACGTCACAAAACAGCAATCAAACATAGATAAAAGGCATTCGCAACTCTGGAAATAGCTGTGAGCAGAACTTCGGCAACATCAACTTTTTGAAAGCATGCATGGGTATGGATAAGAGATTTTCGCTTTCCGCAAGCAGAGAGTAGAGCTCCCGCAGCCTTCTCTATGTCAAAAATGAGCATCTGATTGTGGTTCTTGGAATGGGAACATGCAGCCGGAGCCTACTTGTTCTTGTTCTTGCCAATTAATCGCCACAAAAGGTTCATGTGGACTTTGCCCGTGAGAATCTTGAACAGCGTTTTTAGACCAGCAACCTTCTTTCTACACACCAGAGTTACGAATGCCTCTTATCCACGTTCAGTTGCTGGTTTCTGACTTTTTTTTAGTAGAACACGTCCCTTTTTTCAATTGTTTTAAGCGTCAGTATCATGTTCGTGCTATGGATAAATTTCTATTCTAGCGGCCGTGGCGACTTCCGCCCGACGTCTTTCCAGACGACATGACGCTCTTTGAAACCGTGCCGCACCGGGTGCTTTGCTAGTTCCTTCATACCTTCCACCGAGGCTATCTTTAAAACTCTGGCCATAGAAATTTAATTGAAATTCAGTAGATATGCGAGTGAATGTGCTCGGCGAACTACAGCTGTGTTTGCAGTTGATCGCCACAAATGTCTGGGAACTGCGCGCACAACGCGAAAATGTGATCGTCGCGGGACCCACAACGTTGTCAAGTGTACTGGTGAGATTTTCGTAAGGAGTGTAGGTTTCTTAAGGTATACTGTATTTTGGCACGATAGACACTGACGTGCATGCTACCGTGTTCGTGCTCGTCAAGGGGCCGGATTCATCAACGGCTTACAGCAATTCGACAGAGAAATTACAGACGAAATTCCTGATAGCGCGGAGTGAGTGAGTGATTGAGTGATATATGGTGAGTGATATAAGCCGCGCTATTAGGAATTTCGGCTGTAATTTCTCTGTCGAACTGCCGTAAGTCATTGATGAATCCGGCCACTTGACGAGCACGTTCGCGGTAGCATGTACGTCAGTGTCTATTGTGCCAAAATACGGTTATATCCCTTAGGCCTCTGTTATACTCCCGCGGGAGCATCCGCGGAACGTCCGCAGACCAATGGTGCACGGCGGACGCGGGCGTGGCGAGGCGCGGCGATTGGCCAGGTGTGGAGTCTCGGCGCGATCCCCGCCCTTCCGCGGATGCTCCCGCGGGAGTATAACTCAGGCCTTACGGAACCACACTTTGATCTCACTAGTACACTTGACAACGTTGCGGGTCCCGCGGCGATTACCTTTTCGCGTCGCACGCGCAGTTCCTCCACAGTCGCGGCGATCAACCGCAAGAAGAGGGAAGTTGGGAACCCCTTAAAATGGGGTTGTCAACGTCCTTTACTTGTCCCACAATGAGGGAAACATGAGAACGAACGATTACATGGTAGTCTTATTTGCCTCTGATAGCATGTAAAAGCTCTCGGGTAGATCAAATCTCCTGGACCAGGAATTCGTTCGTTGCTTTACCTTTAGCTGGTTATGATCACCTGTCTGTGCGTTTAGAGTCCAACGCCAAGGCGACGTGATACCACATGTAGTGTCAAAATTGAATACGTGGTATCACGCCGCTCGACGTTGGAGTATTAACGGGGCCTCACGCTAAAGACAAGGGAACTGATCATGAATGAGACGATAGATGGGGGGGGGGGGGGGGTGATGTTGGGCGAAAACGAGCAGGCTATTGGAAACGAGTATTTAGCGATCTATGCAGACCTGCGTAGTATTTCATTCAAACTGGCAGCCGATGCGACTTTTGCCCAACCTCATTGCGTGCGACGGGAATTCCTCAATAACATACCACGTCCCACCCCTCGTAGGTTTGCCCTTGCGAACTACAAAGAATTTGCAATGAAATAACTACGGCTGTCTGAGTTGTCCGCTGCACATACAGTGCGAAGGGCGGACGCCTCCCCCCCCCCCCCCCTTTAAAAAGGTCTTCCGCTGGAGACGCGGCGTCGCGTCCTATCGATCGGCTCTATTGACCCAGAATTGTTGCAGGAGCTTTATTCAGCCTACGTTTCGGCGTAACCACCTTTTCATTACCTGAAAAAGACAAATGGAGTTTAAGAAATTACTCCTCCTATGATCATTTCAAGCGACGGGAAAAGAAGGTTACAAAAGGAGAAAAAAGAAAAGGAGGACGCGTAATTTCTCAAAGTCTTCTTGTCTTTCCCAGACTCTGGAAAAAGCGGTTACGTCGGAATTTAAGCGGAACAGAGCTCTCGTAACAGTCCTGGCAGAACAGCTCCACAACATCCTGCACCACTGTTAAGGTCCGTTTATACTTCGGACGCCTAGCAACGCGACAGCCTGTTTAGTGGCCATTATTGATCGATCGCGCCGCTCGATCAATGTGGTCACAATAGGTGGCTTCGCGTCGCTCGGCGTCGAAGTATGAACGGCCCCTTAGACGACATGTCAAAATTCAACGACAATCCAACATGTAACATCTCACGTGACGCTCCAACTTTCCAGCCCCTTTTTTTCTGGCTTTCCTTTGGTTTTAAATGGCTTGAGCAGAAGCACCATTACAAATGCATTGGATGAATGGAGCTGCATCACAAGGGCAGTGTAAAGCACTCAAGAACAGCGGAAGTACGGCGAGCATGCGATCGATGATGGCCTGGTCTCGCAACGAACATTGCGGAACTCGTCCAGACTCCTTGTAAAGTGCAGCTGCAGTGGGCGAAGAGTGCAGAAGTCTCCATAGAAGGGAAGTTTGGTGCTTTCTAGTCCAAGTGGACTCAAACAGCGTAGACACGATAAGCACTCCAGGAATTCAGCTGTTTTTTGAGTCTCTGAAAATGCCAGACCATCGTGATGATGTGGCAGTGTTGGGTGTTTTTGTCGGATTAGTGAGGAAAAAGTGGCATTCTGATGCAAAGAAGAATCTTTGTTCAGAGAAGCCTCGGACTTTAAGGAATTGGTGCAATGCAGTCTACATGACGATAAAACTAGGGGGGGGGGATGTTCTCAAATGGCCACCGTGTGCAAAGTCGTGGCGGGACCATCACGACATCTGATCAGTGCTGATAGATGTCGTGATGGTCCCGCCACGACTGTACATAGGTGCTGAGTCTGTTCCTTTAACAGCGCAGGTATATACGACTTTCGAACTAAACTGGGCACTTCTGATCAAGCCTAACACTTTTGAAATCAAACTGAACATCTTCCAAATCAAGCGAGCTTCTTCCACATAAAAATATAAACTCTCTGAGAATGTTAGAGTAATTGTTTGTTCAAGCAAAAATTAGTACGACTTTCTTTGAAACATTTAAATTCGCATGAGCAATAAGTGAACAGTGTGTTTCAAGGTTTAGAACATTTTTGTTTTGCGGGGGAAAACAATGAGTTAGCCATGGTTTATAGTTGCGCCGCTGCGCGGCGCGGCACCATAGTCGGAATAGATATCGACCGGGCGGCGCGAACAATCGATATCTGTGACGATCACCACGCCGCGCCGAGTAGCGGCGGAAGGCTAAACCAGGCCTTACACGCTGTTTCAAAACACAGGAAGGCAACAATCACTTAGTGCGCCAAAAGGAGATGGCGCCATGCATTCGTCAGGATCGTCGCGATGTTTATTCGATTGATAGCAAAATTTCTGTTTGCATGAAGTCAAAAATGATAGAAAATCTTCATTTCGTTGTTTCATGCAGGTCACATTTGTGCTATCAATCTAATAAAAATGGCAACGACCAGTCGAGTTCATGGCGTGATCCCTTCTTTCACTATTCTATACTGTTGCTTTTCTACAGTCTGAAACTCTGCTTTCTAAACAACTGCGTAAGAAAATAACATTTTTATAATTTTTAAAAGATTTTTGGGAATAAAATTGTTGATTTAAGATTTTGATTTTTTGAACGATTTTTAAGAATAAATTTTCTAAAATTTCAAACAGTGGTTCACTTATGGCGATAGGAGAAGTAAAACAATTTTAAAGAATATCACAATAAAGTCGGAATCTCAGTTGTCCTTGGAGAAAAATTATTCTAACCGTCTTGGAGAGTCTCTACTTCAATCTGGAAGAAGCTGACTTTGATTTAGAAGATGTCGTCTAGTTTGATTTGCGTCAAGCCTGCTTAGAAGAGTGTCCCATTCGGTTTATTCATTTATTTATTTATTTATTTATTTATTTATTGCACACGCGAGTGCGCGGGACGATAGGCATAAGAGCAAGTTAGGTATCAGAAACAACAATAAACAGTTAAAAAATCGAACAAACTGGAAAAAGTGGAGACCACGTAATAATTGATTTAAAAGTGCCCAATTTATTTATTAACATATTATTTATTTTATATATAGAACATGCAACAAAGCAGAGAACTATTTAGTAACTGAACCTAGCGAAGGCAGGAATGTACGAAAAAACAACACGGTGAAGAAGTGTAGGGCAGAAAACGATAAACGAATTAATTTGACCTGAAATGTTAAATGAAATGAAATGATTTTAAATTAATTTGACTTGAAATATGTTCTATTCGACTTGAAAAGCATGCAGTTTTATTTGAAAAGTGTCCAATTTGATTTGAAAAATCTTCAGTTTGTTTGGAAAAAAGCGTCTAATTTTATCAGAAAGGTGTCCAATTCACTTTGAAAATATTCAATTTGATTTGAAAAGCGGATCTATCTTAGTCCGGGGAGGGGCCACATAAGGGGGCCATTATATGTAACAAATCCACTTGTGACTTATAGAGCGGCCTCGCGAACAACATGGGATCTAAACAAGAAAAGTCACAAAGAAAAAAAAAACGAAAAAATTACATTTGTTGCGGTTGTAAGCCGGCAAAGTTGTGTGCCCTCCTCACCATGTTAAATCCCGGTTATGACATGTCAGCCGGTGGTCAGCACGCGGCAGCGGCTTCATGCGACCTCCTCACCATGTTAGATCCTGGTTATAACAAGTCAGCCGCGCGGTATGCCTCTATTGCGTCGCTCTTTGCCCGCCGAGACAGTTGTAAACCGCGGCGATTTTTTATTTTTTTTTTGTTTGTTCGTTCGTTTTTGGTTTCTTGTAGGTTCCAACTTGTCCTCTAGGTGCCGCTCGGTAAGTCTCAATTCATTTTGTTACCTACCTTTTAGTTATGTGCCCCCCCCGGACTAGGATAGATTCTGAAAAGCGTCTAATTTTATCAGAAAGGTGTCCAATTTACTTTGAAAATATTCAATTTGATTTGAAAAGCATCTAATTTTATTTATTTGTTTATTTAATGCACTCCCAGTTGCGCTCTAATCAAAAAGAAAACAGAACCTATAACAGTAACAGAAATACAGTATAATGCTTGTCGATCCTACTCGAATTAGTAGAAAAATTGTCTAATTGAGCCGATTTTTTCAATAATTCGATAATTTTAAAAGAAAGGTGTCCAATTTGTTTTGGAAAGTGTTCAGCTTGACGTAAACTTTATCATTTATGTATTGTACGTGGATGGCCACGAAGACAGAACTATTTACAGACAGAATTTCAAGAAAAAAAAAAGGCAAAATGAGATATTCACGACGAGAAGAACAAAAACAGCATGTTTGCGCGATATAGGAGTACGAACAACATCAACCTAATGAATCATTCTTTGATGTTCCTATGAATGAGCTTTCTAAGTTGTGGAAAAGTCGAACCAGTTCTTTAGATGAAAAATGGAAGTCCATAGCCGAGACCTTGCATTAGGAAAACGAATTCTGAACCTGCAGCCACGCGAGGAAGTGTATATATCGAGCAATAAACACATACATATGTTGGCACCCCCTCCCTTTGTCCCTGAAGATAACGTTATCGATCGAAAAAATAACGAATCCTTGAAGTGAAGACGACGGAGGTCTAGAACGGCTTGAATTAGTTGGCGCCGCGCCACGCCGCGCCGCTCCGTTCCAGGACCGACTGGCGCGCCGCCGCACTGCGGGTGCACTTTTAGGACGAGCGAGCCCGTCCGTCGAAGCAAACAGCGCGCAGAGATCGACGATGCCGGCTGGCTGGACTTTGCGCTAGAATGTTCCGTCGTCACGTGGTGCGCGCCTGCGTCACGCGAACCGTCGGTGTTGATTCCAGCCGCGGTGGAGGAAGGATGGGCGCTTTTTGATCGCTCAGGAATACGCCATGCACCGTGTATTTGCGGAATTTCGAGAAGACATTCGGAAAGAGCATCAAATCACTCATCTGGAGGTTATAAGACATTGACGTAAGACTCGCTGCAGTGGCCAAGAGAAAATGCATCCTACGTTGTATCTACGAAGCAACCATTTCATACTGAAATATAAATATTTTTTAAAATAGAAAATGTGTAAAAAACTGCTAAAATTATTAAATTAACGAAATATAAAAGATTAGTTTCGTGACAATCTTCATACAAACGTTTTTTGTTATAGCATCTCCCCAGTGGCTTATCAGTGAAGCGGGGAGATGCTACTACATTTAATGCATAAATAAAAAATGCCAAAAAAAATTCACGCATCTTTAGTGCTCGACCGCCTCCAAGAATAACTACTGAATAAGCACTGAGAAGTAAATAAATAAAGCACGAAATAAAAAAATAGACGGATAAATAGAAACAATAAAAATAAAGAAATAAATAGATGGATAAATAGAAATACTAAGAAAATAAAAAATAGTTACAGTTTAAAAAATTAAAATAATAAGAATGTAATAAATATAAGTATAAATAATAAAGAAATATAAGCGTGAAATGTGGGCTTTTCTAACGCAAGCCAGCAGTCTAACGTTAAGGATTATAAGTCAAAAATACCATTTTCACTACGAAATGGACACTTTTTGAATTAAATTGGACATTTTTTCACGTCAAATTGGACACTCTTCTAAGCCTAAGCCGAAGACTTTTGAAATCAAAACGAACTTTTCTACTTCAAAATGAGTTTCTTATACATTAAACTAGACCCTGGAAAGAGGTCCGAACAATTTTTTGTAAAATTTTTTAGTATAACTTTCTTTGACGTTTTCGTTCACCTATTCAATAGGTATTCATAATTTTTGTTCGTTGCTTATAATTTTTCATTCTTTGTCATTGTCATTTTATCATTTGTCATTGTCATTTTTTTGAGGAGAAATTAATTTTGTTATCAATCGAGTAAAAGTGGAGAGGTATTGAACGAATGCATGGCGTAATCTCCCATGGCGTTTCGGCGTCGCCTTGTTTTTAAGAATTGCAAAGCGGTCGTTTACTTGTTAGTCAAAATAAGAGATTGCGCCATGCCCTCGTACAAGGTGTCACTACTTTATTCGATTGATAGCAGAATTTCAGCCGCATGGAGTTACACAACTGTGAACGATATGACGAAAGCGATTGTAAAGAACACACACATCCTCATTTTAGTGCTTTATTTAAGCAGCATTTACTCTATCAGTCAAATGCAGGGCTCATTGTGAATGCAGTTGCTGCCTTGTTGGGCTTTAAAACGACATTAATTTTTTTTATTTTTCTCAAAAATTGTTCTCAGTTTTATTCAAGTATTTAATATTATTCATTCGGAAAAAATGTGATGCCAAATTTTCCATAAAAAAATTACTCTAACATCTTGGAGAGCCTGTAATTTAACCTGTAAGACGCTCATTTCGATTTGGAGGAGTTCGCTTTGACATCAGAAGTCTTAGGCTAGCTTAGGAAAAAATAAAAATAAAAAATAAAATTTCTGGATAGCTTCAAACAATACTGCGGCAGGTGGAGTAAAAAATTTCAAGGAAATTCACACTAAATTCCCTTTGAACGAAAAAAAAGAAACATTTTAACCTGTTAGAGAGTCTCTGCTTTAATGTGGAAGAAGCTCATTTTAATTTGTAAGAGGTTTGATTTTAAAAGCGCTAATTTTGCATTGAAGAGCGCAACAGTTTACTTATTTATATTGGACCTAGGAATGCACAGAACGATAAGCATAAGGACAAGCTACGTACCAAAAACAACAAGAACAGTTAAAAAATAAACAAACTGCCACAGCAACTGAAAAAGGTAAAGACCACGTAATTCTTGATTGGGGCGAGTGTAGCGCAGTCGGAGGAGGCGCCGGCTGTCGCGTGCTCCCAATACCAGGTTCCTGGTTCGGATTTCCCGCCCAGCCCAACCAAGCCTTCCATCCCTCCGGGGTCGGTGAATTGGTACCAGACTTGTCTGGGAAGGGTAAAGCGCTGACTTGTTCATCGGCTAGCCACCGCAAGTCATTGTATGGTCAAATACGCATTCAAATCGCCTCCACGACATTCCGTAGAAGT
Organism: Heligmosomoides polygyrus polygyrus; assembly: GCA_947396885.1. Taxonomy (NCBI): domain Eukaryota; kingdom Metazoa; phylum Nematoda; class Chromadorea; order Rhabditida; family Heligmosomidae; genus Heligmosomoides; species Heligmosomoides polygyrus. The sequence continues at coordinate 96,121,740 of OX377204.1, read as the reverse complement.
AGAGTACGTGGCGCATCCCAGAGAGGATTGAATAACGCCGTCCTTTATCCTTTTTAATCTTTGATTTGGAAAGTGTCCAGTTTTTTCGAGGTGTCCAATTCGACGTGAAAAGCTGTTCCGAAACCTCGGCGTCAGCTGGGTCTGTAGGATCGGATCGATACGTCGGAGTCTTTTCTTCGTTGTTTTGGCTCACACGCTCTGGTTCTTGGTGCCTGCGCTTTGCTGAAAAACATTCGGCGGCGCTGTCTGGTGCGTGCCCTTTCGGAATAACAAAGTATAGGTGAGCACGGACGTCTGTTAAACGGCTGCTTAGCGGCGATAAAGGGCGGCGCTGGTCAACCCTGCAGGTATGCGCCATGCATTCGACTTCTTCGGAAGATCATGAAGAATAAAAGGATAAAGGACGGTGTTATTCAATCCTCTTTGGGATGCGCCACACATTCTACTTCTACGGGATGTCGTGGAGGCGATTTGAATGCGTATTTGGCCATACAATGACTTTGCGGTGGCCAGCCGACGAACAAGTCAGCGCTTTATCCTTCCCAGTCAAGTCTGGTACCAATTCACCGACCCCGGAGGGATGAAAGGCTCGGTTGGCCTGGGCGGCAAATCCGAACCAGAAACCTGGTATCGGGTGCAGGCGACAGCCCGCGCCTCCTCCGACTGCGCTCCAGGCGCCATCGGGAGATCATTGAGACAGCTTAAATGGTCTGTACAGTATACATTGGATCCGATCGAAAATCTTCGGATAATTGGATGATTCGGATAGGGGCGATTTTGACGCCCTCGAGTTTATGGATGATTTGGATAACGACGATTTCGGGAACTCCGGATTTTTTGGATGATTCGGATCGGGTTACCCGAAAACGATTCATTCGGATCCACTGTAGACTGTACAGTGTCTCGCGGTATCGAGCTGATCTATAAGTCAGTGTTTTACCTTTACCGGACTAGCCTTAATCAGTTATGGGCGGAAATTTTGAAAATTTTTCCAGAAAACAGAGAGCTCAAAACGCCAGGAAACAGAAAACAGAAAATTTCAAAATTAGCACTTTAGATACCTGTATCTAAAGCGCTATTTCTAAAGGATAAAGGAAAAATGGATAAAAAAGAATAAAGGACGGCGTTACTCAATCCCATTTTGGGATGCGCCACGCATTCTACTTCTGCGGGATGTCGTGGAGGCGATTTGAATGCGTATTTGGCCATACAATGACTTGCGGTGGCCAGCCGATGAACAAGTCAGCGCTTTATCCTTCCCAGACAAGTCTGGTCCCAATTCACCGACCCCGGAGGGATGGAAGGCTTGGTTGACCTAGGCGGGAAACCCGAACCAGGAACCTGTTATCGGGTGCACGCGACAGCCGGCGCCTCCTCCGACTGCGCTACACGCGCCCATTTTTTCTAAAGTCGAATTTTAATCAATAGCAGCCACTTCTATACCATTGTACGTGAAACTGGACATTTATCTACGTAAGCTGGATAGGTTTGAAATCAAACTGAACATCTCTTAAGTGCACCATTTTCGAGTCGAATTGGACGCTGACGCTCTTCTAGGCTTGCCCACGACTTTTGAAAACAAAGTGAACTCTTCCGAGTCGAAATGACCTGAAAAACTGCAGACTCACTAAGATGGTTGGAGTAATTTTTTATTCAAGAAAAATTCGGTGGAACTTTCTTTGAAATTTTTTTAATTCACCTGATCGAAGATGTGTAATAATTTTATAAATTTTTTTGAGAAACAATAATAAGTTTTGTTTTGAAGCGCAACAAGGCAGCAATCATGTGGTGCATTAAAAGACTGGATCAAAGACTGGATCGCGCCATGCACTCGAGAAGCAAGTCGCAATGCTTATTTGATTGATAGTGTAAATACTGCTTACATGCTGCATAGAAGTGAGGATATGTGTTTTATTTACAATTGTTTATATGTTGCACCGCTTGCGGTTGTGAAACTCCAAAACAAAAGCTTTGCTATCAATCGAATAAAAATCGCAACGTTTCGGGCGAGAGCATCGCTGTTTTGGCACTATAAAATGACCGCCCTCCTGCTCTTTAAAGCAAGGTTTTTATCATTGTTTCTCCTTTAAAAAATGAAATTTTTATAAAATTTCAAACTATGTGTTCTCTTATTGGGTTGTGAGTTAAAACTTCGAAGAAAGTTACACTAAATATTTTCCTTGAACAAAAAATTATTTTAACATTTTTGGAGAGTCTCTTGTTTAATGTAGAAGAAACTCATTTCCATTTGGAAGAGTTCGCTTCGATTTCAAAATTCTTAGGCGAGCATAGAAGAGTGTCCAATTTGACGTGAAAATGGTATAAATTAAATTATTAAGACGAAGAAGAAAAAAAATAAACGTAGAATATGAAATTAAAGTTTTCTGAACATTTTCACTTAAAAACATTAATTCTTAGATTCACCTGTATCACCTGTATCACCTGTCGTCCCGTTGATCATCGAATTGCTCGAGCGGGCGCCAGCAGTGTCTCCCGCGTGCCAGAGTGCTCCAATGGATCCTCCTCGCTCGAGGGACACGATAAGCGTCATGTCCTTCGTTCAGGGCTTTCACGAAGAAATCCACCAACGCGTTGGTGGTCTTGGTGTTCTCTTGACATCCCGCGGAATCCAGTCGGTAACGGCTCTCGTCCAGCGGGTGTCTGCGAAGCGCATTACGTGGCCGGCCCACCTAATTTTCGACAACTTGGCCCATGCGACAGCGTCTCTGATCTTCGAACGTCGGCGAAGCTCGGAACTCCGGAGGCCTTCTCTCACTTGCGTGAGTCGTGTCACTCCGAGCATCGTCCTCTCGATTCCACGCTGCGCGACGCTGATCGCGTGTTCATCCTGCTTTCGTATAGCCTAGGTCTCTGAGGCGTATGTTAGGGCAGGAAGAACAGTGGAGTCGAATAGGTGGGCACGGAGTCGGACGTTCTTCGTTTTCTTCACGACTTCTTCGATGCTCTTGAAAGCTCCCCAAGTCGCTCGTTTCCTCCTGCTCAGCTCCGGCGCTAGGTCGTTGGCCATATTGACTTCGCGACCCAGATACACATAGCTGGAGCATTCGGAGATGTTCGTTCCGTTGAGCGAGAATGGGGCATCAGAAACCCATCCGTTCTTCATGAACATCATCTTCGTAAGATTCAGCTGCAGTCCAACGTTCCCACATACACGATCGATCGATCGTGAATTCTTAGATTAAATTTAATAATTTTGCACAAATTTCAAAAAAGTTATAGCATCTTCCTGTTCACTGATAAGCCACCGGAGAGGTGTCATAACAAACAAAGGTTCGTCTGAAGTTAGAGAGGAAACGAACCACTTTAATGTAGGCAACAAGTTGTAGTTTTATGTTTTTCGCTTTCACCTTGCTCTATTATATGTTCCCGCCTCCCTGTGTAGGAATTGTTGAGGCTACGCCACGCATTCCACTTCTACGGATACACCTCGAGTGCGTTGTTGATTTACACAATAACTTACGGGGCATGCTAATGAAGTTCTAATGAAGAGTTTTCCTTCCTAGACATGTAATTGTAAATTAATCCTCTTATAGCGATGTAAGGGTTGAGTAATCTGTCTGTGAGTAAAGTATGGATGGACGAAAAAGGCTGCGCAACTAGTAAACTTTGTAGGCTATAAATGATAAAAACCTGAGGAAGCAAACAGATGAAGCGGCATTTATACTCCAGTTGCGGGCGGCACGGCGTTGTGACAGTGACCAACATCGATCAGGCCACATGGACGATCGATACTGATAGCTTTCATGACATCACATGCCGCTCTTCGTTTAAAGTAAAATCTCGTCCCTAAGTGCGTCACGTATTTTAATTGGGTTTTTCATTCCCGTTTCATCTACATTGTTTTTTTGTTATGACATCTACATAGATGAAACAGGAATGAAAACCCTTTAAAATACGTGACGCACTTAGGGACGAGATTCTACTTTAAGCGCAGAGCTGGATGTGATATCATGAAAGCTATCAGCATCGATCGCCTACGCGGTCGAATCGATATTGGTCACTGCCATATCGCCGTGCCGCATGGCAACTAGAGTATAAATGCCGCTGAAGTGGCACACAGTCATCCGTTTGCGTTTCCAGCCTTTTATCGTTCACTGTGCGACCGACGTTCTGCACTGAAAGATTTGTCGCAAGGCGTTGATTGTTCACTAATTAAGGGTGGTATGGTATGTCCACAGAGTTTCCTGGCCAAAAAAGGTTTCTAAGCTCGTAATACTTATTCATTCTTCTTTTAAATATCGACGAAGGTCTGAGAGGATAAGGCGGAGGAAGATGGAGAGATTTAAGCGATGAAAATGGAGAATTCGAGGCTGAAACAGCGCCAGTGCTTCGTTTAGGTGCACAAGATGCTGACGACGCACCTGCCGTTCCTAATGGGTCCGACGATGCTGAATCTGAAAATCGATCCGCTGATTCAGACGAGTGCCGTCACGGGTCTCGGTCTGCTGTTCGCGCAGACCGGTCACACGAACGTCGTGAACAAGCTGCTGAATGAGGTAAGATCTTCGTGGACGTGTACTGATCTCATGAATCGATATATCCATGAGAAAAGGGCAGAATACGTTGCTGTGCAGTGGTAGTTTGCAGCGGGAAAAGGTTAGGGCGCTATGTGACAACGGAGGGGTTGGTGAAATTCAAAAAAAAATATATGCCTAGGTAGACATTTATGTAAGCAATACAAAACCACTTACCATTTAACCGGAATGGTCCTCCATGTTGCTTGGGGGGGGTCCGAGTAACTTAAAGCCTGAGGAGAGATACTCCTCTTTTTAATTTGCTTCCAAATTTTGGGCAAGGGAAGGGACTCCGGAGTGTAGGCAATTTAAACACGGGTGCGTAACAGGGCCACACCCCGGAGTCCCTTCCCTTGCCCAAAACTGAATCCCCCTCGCTCTCATCCCCCTCGGCGCGCCTCTTCCTCCCGAATCCACCACCCTCGCTCTCACCCCCCCCCCCCCCTCGGCGCGCCTCCCCCTCCCCTCCCTCCCACATCATACACAAATATAAAAAAAAAACTTTTAAAAACTAGACAAAAAACATAAAAACTCACCGCGGCCGTGCAACGCGTGCGCCCGCCTATTGGTTGCGGGGCCACTCGCCCCCGCGAGCGCTGTTCCGAACGTGGTAGGTTAGACTCCAGACGGAAGAGTCCGGCCTTTTCTGTGCTCTCCTCCGCGACAGCGGAGGAGAGCACAGATTGGGCTAGGGAAGGGACTCCGGGGTGTGGCGAGTCACCAGACGCGAAACAAAGCAGGGCTCGTGCGCTGAGACTGCGGTCGCGGGGGGCGAGATGCCCGGAGACCGGTGAAGTGGTCCGCTTGGAATGGTTTTTCGTCGCGCCGTCTCGCGCACTCCAAGCCTCCGTTCTCTCTCCTCGTGCAATATCATCTTCGCTCCAGGACCCACGTCCGATAGTAGGAGCACGCCCTTTAAATTGCCCGCCGAAGTTCACGGCCGCGGTGTTTTTATGGTTTTTTTTGTTTAGAGTTTTTTTTTACTTGTGTATGATGTGGGAGCGAGGGAGGAGGGGTGGGCGTGCCGAGGGAGGTTGGAGTGAGGGGGGGGGGGGTGGATTCGGGAGGAAGGGGAGGCGCGCCGAGGGGGATGGAAGCGAGGGGGGATTCAGATTTGGGCAAGGGAAGGGACTCCGGGGTGTAGGCTATGTAAACACGGGTGCGTAACTCGGCCACACCCCGGAGTCCCTTCCCTTGCCCAAATCTGTGCTCTCCTCCGCTGAGGCGGAGGAGAGTACAGAACAGATACTCGGACGACCCCCCCCCCCCAAGCAACATGGAGTACCATTCCGGTTAAATGGTAAGTGGTTTTGTATTGCTTACATAAATGTCCACCTTGGCATATATATTTTTTGAATTTTGCTAACCCCTCCGTTGTCACATAGCGCCAAGGTTAGGAATAGTTCAAGGACGTCGTGTTGCCCTTCTTCTGGTGCGAAACGAGTGCATTAGTGTCGTTCCTGTTCCTGACGGGGAATGAGTGTCTACATAGATCAGTTCAGGTCAGAGAGCAGCACGCAAGCAGCAGATTCCGCGCTCCAATCCACCGCGACCAATATTGTCGCGCCAATTTCGGGAGCGACGCGTTTCGACGCTGAGCGACGCGGTTGTTCGCGGGTTCACGCGATTCATTCCTGCCGGTTGGTGGCGACGATGGGCGACGCGGTCAATCAATTTGGCCTCAACGCATGGCCGTCATGAAAGTATGAACGGGACCTTAGGTCCGGTTCGCATTTTGAACACCGAGCGGCGCGATGGTATGCGTTAGTGGCCAAATTGATCGATAGCGTCTCTCGATCAATATGGCCACTATACATGACATCGCGCCGCTCAGCGCCGGAAGTATAATCGGCGTCTTAAGCTCATCCGAAACGACCATTCGCTAGCTGGTCTGCGCGGAGGTCCCACAACCAACGCCTATATTTTCCACAGAAAATACTCCACGGACCGCTTCGATTGAGGTGCAGTTGAACTACGGGGCAAAGTTCATTGGTGCGGGCAGTTTCTGTCACTTATGGCCTATATTATACTTCGGCGACGCTGTTGCCGGCGACGTCGACGACAGTGTTGCGCGGGCTGCTACAAACTGCGTGGAACCAGCTCGACACTGTCGCCGACGTCGCCGACAACAGCATCGCCGAAGTATAACATAGGCCTATCGGCGATATTAGGATTGCTGTCGCTACAGCCAGGCACTAGCTAGGGCATGTTCATACGTCGCGACAGGAGCGACCCGCCTCCCGGTCAAAACATGCATATCGATTAAAACTGAGCGCGCGCCGCCGATAAGTGTTCATACTCGAGAGCCGTCGCAGTCGCTTCCATCACTCTTGTCGCTACGGTCGCTGCTGCCGCCTTTCATACTCCCGCGCGCTGTGCTCTCGTCGCTCTTGTCGCTGCTATCGCGAAGTATGAACAGGCCCCTAGGGGCCATTTTATGTCTCACAGACAAGCCTGGTGCCAATTTGACCTGAAGGGGATGAAAGGACTAGTTGTCATGGGCAGGATCCGAGCCACGAATCGATTAGGGGTGCGCGCGAGTGCCGAAGTCTCGCAGCCGACTGCTCCATACGTTTTCACCTTGGGTCGTGAGGATTACTGACTCTCTGCTGTGGAAAATTTCAGATTGGCAAATCTCTACGAGCTGATGAGGAACCGTCACCGGAACTGGCTGCGTACAAGCTGAGCGCTGGCTTTGCGATCGGATTGATTTGCTTAGGCCTGGGTAAGACCTAAGACCTAAGACCTAGGCGCTGTTGTGTTTCGTGGCACAAGTCGGTAATGTGGCCTACATGACGGAAAAGGCAAGTCCTTCTGCGCCGAGACGGGCGTGCCACCGTGTCACCCAGAAGGCGTGTTCGGTAGGTGTTTCTATTGTGGCTTGTTCCCACACTCCGCCCACCCCTGTAGGCCATACTAGCGACATGTACCAATTACCTTTTCCTCGAAGATCAACGTTATTGCTTTTGTTTTCGTTAAGTTTTTGTATAAAAGGAGAAACTTTACTTTAAAAACAGGGCAGTTTAAGGAGATGAAATAGAGGCGGCCAGACCACCGTTCAAGCTTCCGCTGCCGTCAATTCCAAACCGACTTCTTGTTCTGATGCTTGGAGGTCCGAGGGTGAGTCGGTGTCGCCGAGTATCTGTTCATAGTTCGCGACAGAGCGTATATAGAGTATCGATTAATATCGGTCGATTGCTTGGCATCAATCGATTTGCATGCTTTGCATTGGTGACCCGACGGCTTCTGTCGTGGAGTATGAACAGGCCTTTAAGCAGAGCAAACAGGGCTCAAGTCACATCCGAAGGCCATCGTTTCAGGACCAGTGTGTGTTCATTCATCCCCAGCTGGTCACCTGTCCCGACGTACAGACAGCCGCTCCGCCGCCGCCGCAGGAGAGCCGTTCTAATCATGTTAGGGTAGGTGTTGGTTTTCTTTCAGCTCTTTGGCGATCGTTCTACGGATGGGCAGTACAGCGGGTAGACTGAAGAATCGATTCCTGAAATACAGTGTCTAAAAATTCCGTCAAATTAGATGTTTTGTCGTACTATACACCAAGCGCCGTCGTGGCGTGGCGCGAAAATCGATATCTATGTCGATCATTGTGCCGGGCCAGGCGGCGACGCAGCGTAGTGTAAACTGCGCCGCTTCTCACATATATTTAAGCTGTGACCTTTTTTCTTCAGGAAGGCCCGAACGTGAACATTCATATGACGGCTCATCCAGCCACTATCGCCCTAGGGCTGATGTACATGCGGACGGGTAACGAGGCTATAGCGAAGGAACTCGAACTGCCGGAGACGATTTCGATGCTGGAGGAGATTCGACCGGATGTGGTGGGTGTTGTCGGTGTTTGTTGTTTGTTTACCTGCTTTTCGAGCCTATCAAACACACGTTGGGTGTCAGATATACGGCTTACGTTTCGGCGATGTCGCCTTCTTGAAAGTCCAAGTCATTTGAGAAACTCCCAAATGTCATTTCATTCTGCAGAAACCCATCCAAAAGGCTAAGAAACCACGAAAACGAGACTGTAAGAAGTCGAATACATGGCTGACCTTGGATATGGACTTCATTCCGTTCTCGTTTCAGATATATGTGAGAGTGCTGTCTAGGTCGTTGGTGCTGTGGGACCAGATTGAACCGACAGCGGCTTGGATTGATAAGCAGGTAGTTTCTTTTTCCGTGTACTCTTCTGCTGTTGAACAATTTACTGAGAAAATTTTCCAAAGCAGCCTATTGTGCGAAGTTAAATCGATTTTTTTGTTCAATTCCGTGTTCAGCCCAGTCAGATAGCTAGCGATGAGGCCATTGTATAGGTTAAGGTCGACCATTTACTTCCATTTGTCCAAGAGTTAAGGCCTGTTCATACTTCGCGACGGGAGCGACAGAGCGAAGGATACATATAGATTGGTGTCCAGCTATCGACTGGGAAAAATCAAGGCATGCTTTACCTTGTCGCTCCTGTCGCTGCCGTCGCGAAGTATGAACAGGCCCTTAGGTGGTGTATACGAGACGATGGTCGAGCGTCTCTCCATTGTGTCCTCGATTGTGAAACCATTTCAGATTCCGAAAATAATCCGCGACTACGCGCAGTCCGTGCTGAAATTCCCGTCTCCAATCGAGGTGGACATCTCCGACAAGGAAGCGGCTTATTGGGATGAAGTTGTGGACCGGGAGACTGTTGCAGAGGTAGTGAAATGTCTTTTACTTGCTTGTTTTATTGTTGACATTACATGATAGAAAGCTCTAAAGTGCGACAAAAGCTATGAGTATCGATTAGCTGGCGCAGACAATCGATATTGGTAGATTTTATAGTGTCACGCTACCCCGAGTATAATTCTACCTTCAAGCGGATTGCAATTCCTGGGCAACATTCATACTTGGGATGCGTTTCGATTACTTTCTTTTCGTTTCGCGCAGATTAATCGATAACGCAGCCCTGCTTGCGACTCAGCGACTATAAACCCTGTCTATTACATTCTGTTTACCAATTGGCATTATAGAACAATGTTTATACTTGAGTGTTGGTCGACTTTCGGCGGTTTAATCGATATCGATAGCCCTTCTGCAGCGACTGAAGTATAAGCTCATCAGACGCGTTACTATGTTCGCAGATCAACGTTATCGATTTTTCGCACTGTTTCATCAATAGGTGACGTTTCTGGCGGAGGCTTAATATATGTATGAATCCTCCAGTCATTGGCCGAAGTAGATGCACGTATTATGTATTACCGTCATCGATTCTGTCTTCGGTTTAATCGACATCGACATATCTCTCGGAGAAACCACGGGATTCGGCGGTATTCCTAGCTTAGTTGCTGGTTGACACGTCGTTATATAAACCATCCAATATCGATCGCCTGCGCCGCCTAATCAATATTGCTAGCTTTCACAGCGCGTCAATCTGCGATTGGAGTATAAACCGCGCTTTAGAAGGTATGTCACGGTCAGCTACAAGATTCACCTTTATTGAATATTGACTTGCGAGTTAATCGGTAGCGGTATTTCTCGAATGAAATGGTGCAGGGAGGGCTTAGAATGTTGCTATACTTCAGCAGCGCGCGCTGCAAGAGATATCGATCTTCTACGCTGGCTAATCGACATTTGTGGTTAACGCTGTGCCACACAGCTTCATACTCGCGATGGGTGCGACAAGGGCAACAGTTTCGCTCACGCAAAGTATATGTCGTAGTATATTTCAGTCGCTGCGCGGCAACGCGGGACTTACCGTTATCGGTCAGACGCGCGTCCAATCGATATAAATAGGTCACTATTATCCAGCGGCGCCACGCAGATACTCAAATATTAGCCCTGTCTTGGTTAATTTCGAGCAATCACTCAGCAAAAATCGACGTGTATGGCTTGCTCGGACGACTAGCCGCTCAAAGAATCGACTATGAACAGGCCCTTAGCGACTCAAGAACTCGACTGAACAGTGCCTTCGACACGGTTTTCCTAGCTGTCGCGGAGGGATAATGTGTTGAGTTCCGAGCATTTTTCAGGTCTATCTGTACGCGATGACGGCTGCGTGCTTCGCGATGGCGTTAAAGTATAGTGGAACGATTGCCGAGACGCAAGAGCAGGTCGCTAAATTGCTGGTGAGTACCTCTGAGTTCTTCAGAGATTGTTTCAAGTGAGAGAAAATGCGCTCATCGTATCGCTTAGGAGGAGCGGATGCAGTTTCTGATGCACGACTTCAACATCGAAAGCGTTGATTGGCCAGCCAGACACATGATCCGAGCGGCGAATCGAAGTGTGGTGAACCTGTGCGCCGATATGATGCTGGCGAGCATGGCTATAGTAAGTGGACGTTGAATAGTGGTGGGCTTCAGTCGAGTAGTGCACCACAATTGCTCGCCTGAGGAATGTTTTAGGACGCGTTTATACTCTAATGGCTGAGCAGCGCATCATAATAATGGGAATTACCAATATTGATTAGCTCGCACGATTTAATCGATATTGGTAATTCTTATGAAGCGCCACGCGGTGAGTGGAGTATGAGACTTGTGGTACATTCTCGCTGACGGAGCACGGAAGCATGCCATAGTCCTAAACGAGGCCTTAGGCGGGATTTATAGTTCCGACGCGGAGCGTCTTGGCCCTACAAATGCTATCAACATCGATCGCCTGCGCTGCGTAATCGATTCATGTAGATTTAAGAGCACCGCGCCGCCCGGCGTCTGAAGTATAAATCCCACCTTAGGCCAGGCACCTTAGGTTATACTTCGGCGACGCTGTTGTCGGCGACGTCGGCGACAGTGTTGCGTAGGCTTCTACGCACTACGTAGCACTCACTCAACACTGTCGCCGACAACAGCGTCGCAGGGTATAACATAGGCCTTAGACTGCCGCGCTGTGGCGCAACGCCATTGTTATTGATTGGCGCCCGGCTAGGCGATGGATGTCTATACGGCGATTAGGGCCAGCTGATCTCTTCAGAATCGGTTTAACACCTCTCGCTGACCCACGTATGTGCCACGCCCAAGCCTTCGAAGTCGATTTCCTTCCTTTCAGCTGAACGTCGGCCATGGAAGGGTGAATCCGATACGCTACGCCCGTTATCGTCGGTCGCACGACTACGAGCTGTCTTACTGGTCGCATTATCAGTGGAAGTACCACGAAGAGATGTCTGTGCATCGAGCACTAGGGATGCTGTTCCTTGGCGAAGGAAGGTAGGTAGTTGAGACGCTACTCAGACGATGTTCACAGTCCGCGACGGGATCGCACGCGCTAAGCGCGCTAATCGATTAATGGGGAGCGATCTTCTGAAAATCGATATGCATTCTTTGCCTGTGCGGTCAGTCCGCGCAGTCGCGAACTATAGACAGGATCTGTCTTACCTTAGATTTATAACATGTTGATAATTGTGTAATCTATTCAGGTATGGATTCAAGCGCGACAACTTATCGATCGCACTTCTGGTGATTTCGATGTACCCGATTATAGCGCACAATGTGGCTGATAACAGGTGAGGGACATTAAACATCGTGTTGTTTCTATCATAGGGTGATTGTATCTAAGGGCGTGTTCATACTCCGCGACAAGAGCGACGGCAACGATTGGAGCGACAGGGTAAAGCATACGTATCGATTTTTCCCGGGCGCTCACTCGATACTAATCGATACCTATGCTCTGCTCTGCCACTCTTGCCCATGCCTTCGCTCCCGTCGCGGAGTATGAAAAGGCCCTAAGTCAGCACAAAAACCAACGCGAATTTGATCATATCGATTGATGACACGCTGCTGCGTGTGTCGGGCGCGATGTATAAACGACGCTTCAACTATTTTCAGCACAGTCACCGTCTTGCGATCGTGTGTCTCTATGTCATGCGCTGCTGCAAGTGGCCATGCATAATCGATATACGCTGTCCTAATTGGGTGGCGGCAGCCTTAGTGTCTGCAATACTGCGGAGAACTTAAGGGTGTGAATTCGTGCCAAAATTCACTGAGATTTTAAGAGGAGCCATGTTTAGATAAAGATTTGGTAGAGCAGAGAATGTAGAAATCATTGGAAAGAAGGCCAAAAAGTATCCAAAATGGCTAAGAAATTAGAAGAGCTCCGAGTTTTGAACCCGCAGACGTCAATGGAGCATTTTACTGTTCATAAGAGCTGGACGGTTTGCGTTATTCAGAATCAACCAACCGATCATCATTGTTTGACGCAGACCTGCTCTGACCGCGCTACCACGCGCCCGGCCAATCAATATCGATCAATATAATCGATTTTTTACTATAGAGTGGCGATAGAGCCCTCGAAGAGGAACCGCCCAAAAATTGACGGTTGACATACTGGTATGCAAGCCATAATGAAATAATATAAATAAAAAATAATTAAAATACTTAAAAAACAAATAATATTTAGTAATAGTTTAAAAAATAAAATAGTATTTTCACAATTTTGGTTGGAAATCAGGTGAGGATTAAATGTGGTGGCCGGTGGGCAGCTGCACGACTGGAAAAGAAAATCGATCGGTCAGATCAATACCAATCGATAGTATTGATTTTATCCCAGAACTGTATACTGTGAGAAACGAATCACGAGGACAAACTTTAGAGCAAATAATGCGACATAAGCGACTCGTAGCTGAACGGAAATAACTCATCGATTTTTGCGGTTGGATCGATTGTGTTCATGTGCCTCGCTGGCGAGTTTTTCGCTGTCGAAGCGGACTATGAACAGATCTTCACTGTTGGATCCGCAATTTTTCACATATTTTCATCATCTCATTCTTCTTCCCCCCCCCCCCCCCACCAACTAGGAAAGTGGTTGTTTCCTTTTATCGCCGAAATCGTGTTCTAGTCGCGTAAATCCATGAACTTCAATATGGCACGTCCTTACTGACGTAAATAAATAAATAAATAAATTTCAGATGTGGACACTGCTCTGGGCTAATAATTTGAATTAAAATTAAATTTTTTACAGGCTATACCACCAGCCGTTGCGGTTCCTGTGGGCGCAGGCAATCGAGCCTCGTCTGATTGTACCGATGTGTCGTAAGAAAAACAAACCGATCCAATGCGATCTAAGAATAAAGTTCAAGGTTAGCTCCCATGGCTTACAACATTTTAAAGGTCGCAAATGCAACCTGCGTTCTGCTCAGGACCCATCTTGCTTCATGGCCTTCTGCCAGGCGCCAATGATGCTGCCACCAATCGACGACCTGACCTCGATTTCGCTGTGTGGCGCCGGTATCGAAGAAGTGTACTTCGATCTGACAAACGAGGACCGAAAGCGTGAACTCGTCGAGATGCTCACCGCCGGGCATGGTCGTGTGCCGGTCACGGTCACTGAGAGGTGAGTCGAGGAGCTGGACGCGAAGTATAACAGGAAGGTTCTATGGCGTGTTTCAGCTGCCTCGACGACAGGGAGCTGGCGCAGCAGGAGGACTGGACTCTGCGCCAGATCTTCGACCACCGACTGGAGCGTCCTGGCTGTAAGGTGACGAAGTTGGCGAAGGAGCTGGAGCGGATGAAGATGGTACTTTCTTTTAAGAGGCCTTTCAGATGGTCTGCGGTCCATCTTTTTTTTTACCGACCCCGTTTATACTTCGACGACGGCTGACACGATTCCAATTATGGTGACTAAATTGTGTGGACGACGTGGTTGATCGATTTGGCCACCATAGATCGATATCGATTAATGAGCGTAAAAGATCGATATTGGTAGCTTTCAAGATGTCAAAATGTGCTATGGGCAACCTGTATCTGGAATAACATACGGTCTACGGCCCAGCTTCGATCTCGTTTATACTCTTATGCCGGCCGACGCGACTCCATTTGTAGTGGCCGAATTGATCGAACGACGCGGTCAATCGATTCGCCACCTTATTTTTCTTGGCCTCAGAAGTATAAACGTCGGAAGCATAAACGAGGCCGTCGAAATCAATCGATGTCGATTAATGAGCGGAAAGGGTGAATATTGGTGCTTTTACTGTGTCAAGGTGTGCTGTGGGCAATCTGTATCTGGAGTAGTGGCTGGAATAAAGTTAATTAATAGAGAGAAAAGAATACACACAGTATACGTATGGTCTACGTCAACCTTGGACACCGTTTATACTCCGACGTCGGCTGACACGATGCCAGTTATAGTTTCCAAATTGGTCGAATGGCGCGATCGATTTGACCGCCATATATGGCATAGCGTAGTTTAGCGTCGGGAGTATAAACGGAAGCCTTAGGCGTCGAATGCCGCCGATATCGATTATTGAGCGCGAATAATCAATATTTATGACTTGCGCGCCGTCACAATATATTGTACTATGGGTAACGCCTTTGTGCTCAATAATTGCCGGAATAAAGCGAATCAGTAAGAAAAGAAAAAAGAACGCGTGTGCCCCTACCTGGGGTTGATTCTCCATTAGGTGAAGACCACAAAGCGCAATTTGTTGAGAAATTCTAGCGCCAAGCACCCTTTCATGCCATGTTGCCCATCGACATAAACTCAGTTAATGAAATGCCAAGGAAATGCTAACAAACCTCTTCCACACGACATTGTCCGAACAAGATAAAACTTGACCTGTTTTATCATGTTCCGACGTGTGATGCTGCCACGTGGCAAAGACCTTATTGATTTCTCCTTTCCCCGCGGTGGCCATACTAAATTGCGATGGCGCCAAGTTTTCATACTGGTGTCCCGCACTCCCAGTGAAGTGTAAACTCTTGAAGTGTGGCCTAGGATGTTTTGAAGGGCTCGTTTTCAAATAAATCGTTCAGGAAACAGAATGTATGGCGTATTTCGAGCGATTTATTACCGTGATCCTTTTAGCCGAGTCATCCTGGTGGCCATGGCGATCTGCGATGGCGTAATATTGACAGCGCACCGGCTATACGGCAGTATCTCCAGACGCTTCATATGGTAAGTCAACCTTTAGAGGTGTTTGAACAAGGTTTATACTCCGACGCTGCGTAACTGATATTGATTAGCACGCGAGGGATCGATATTGGCAGCTTTCAGAAGGAGAGAGCCCGGACAACACTACCGTTGGACGAGAAGAAATGCAGAATATGCCTAACCCAACATATCTGTGGTCATGTGTTCAAATAGCGGTGAAAGAAACTGAAGCACGGCGGACGCACGGATAGAATAACTCTGTTGCCTGTGGAAGGATGAGCTCACTCCTGCAAAATAAAAGTGATTGGCGGCGAGACAAAACGAAATGAAGGATGCTGGTTTTTCACACTTGTTTGAATACTAACTGGCATTGAAAGTCCGATGTACATCTGGACGCACGGACGGATTAATGCTCGCATACCTAGAACGATTACCATGATGTTTC
This sequence comes from Heligmosomoides polygyrus polygyrus, assembly GCA_947396885.1. NCBI lineage: Eukaryota > Metazoa > Nematoda > Chromadorea > Rhabditida > Heligmosomidae > Heligmosomoides > Heligmosomoides polygyrus. The sequence goes on along the minus strand of OX377204.1, from coordinate 96,105,930 downwards.
TCAATGAGGGACAGGAGGTAGAACGAGAAGAAATGAAGAAAGGAGGTGGTTCGTCGATGCTGTTTGAACAACGGCATTTGTTGATATCGGACGCACATGCGGACGCATGGACGGAATAACGGTCCCATACGTGGAGCAATCGCCATGCTCCTACAAAATGGAGGGTGAGAAGTGGAACGAGAAGAAAGGAGGTCGCCGCTGCTATTTCGTCAGCGACCAGTAATGAAATTGAACGCACAGGCGGACGCACGGACGAAATATTTTTTACTCGTGGAAGGATCAACGAAATAAGCGCCAAGCGGCAAAGTTGGATAAGGTGAACATCAGCCAGCTAAGCGTATAGATACCACCGCTCTTGTTTGAGCAGCGGCAGGCAGTTAAATCGGACGCACGAACGGACGCACGGATGGAATAGCTCTTCCTTACATTTTGCGACTAGTCAATTCTACGAAGTAAAAACGAAAAGACGGCGGAAAGATACAGAAGGAGCCGGTGCTGTGACGAGGACTAAGCTTAGAGTGCACTAACTGGCGTCCACTTCCATGATCAGTGAAGAGCAACGAAACCAGAAGCAGAAACAGACAAACGGACTTGACTAGCGACTACCGTCAGATGCATAGAGGGACGCACGGCATAAGGCTCCGTTTATACTTCGACGCCGAGCGACGCGACGCTTGAGTGACGCGATCGATCAATTTGGCCACTTTACATACCATCGCGTCGCTCGGCGTCGGAAGTATAAACGGAGCCTAACGCTCTTTTGTGGACCGAATTTCATGTCATTCTACCATATATGGAAAAGCAAAGCTTCTAGGAGACGAGTCCGTCCGTTCGTCCATACGTCCGCGCAAAATTAATGACCAGGAGACCAACTTCGCCATATCGCACCTTGGGGCTAAACGACGGCTAATGGGGGTTGACTGGCTCCAAAGTGTTGCATTTTCAGGAGATCAGCAGCTCGTCGCCGAGTCTGGCCTCGTTTGTGGTAAGCGACGTCAAGTTGGCATCGTTTGTCGCTCAGCACTTCGGCAACGTCTCACTGGCCAACCGACTGGATATCGAGGCACAGCGCATGGAGCATGCAATAGAAACCCTGGTCGCTTGCGCAGAATAGGAATTACCGGTTACTTGCGTTGGCAGTAGTGCTTTCGGTTCTGTTTATAGTTGACGATGAACTGTGACAGCGGCTAGTCGCCTGGGTAAAGCATGCATATCGATTAGTGCCGGATAATGCCCTGGCGGAAATCGATATGTATGCTTTGCCAGAGGGACCGTTCACTGTCGTCATGGACGGTAGGAAGGCCTTCAGACGTCTTCTATCGGTTGATGTGGCAACGAAAGCGATTAAAATCCTATAGTCGTATTCGCCACTGTGCCCTTTCCTTGCCAGACCCTGTCTCAGCAAAATTTGCGTTTGAAACCCGTTGGTTAGTAACCGATCATAAAAGGGTTGGAAACAGTCCATGAAAGGGTTTGGAACCGAGCACGAGAGGGTGGCCACGCCCCTCGCTGCGCAATAGCAACACGTGCTGCGGGGGCGTGGTCTCCTTTCAGTTCGGTTCCAAACCCTTTCATGGTCGGTTACTAACCAACGAGTTTCAAACCGGTTGGTTCACGGTTTCAAACGCAAATTGTCCTGAGGTATTAGGTCCCGTTTATACTTCGAAGCTCAACGGCGCGATGTTACGTGCAGAGGCGGAATCGATTGAGCGACGCGTTCGATCAATTTGGTCCTCTGCTTTTTTGCACATCATCTCATAGTGGAATGTCCGCTACAGTTATGTTAGCGTTCGGCCACGATTTATACTTGAACTGCCACATGGTGTAGCAGCAGAAGAAGCACCGATATCGATTAGGCCGCTCGCAGGATCGATATTGGTCGTTTTCTGCTGTCGCGCTGCCGATTGGCGACTGTAAAGTATAAATACCCTTCGAAGCGGAGTTTACACTTGAGTAGGCCTTTGTCGTGCTATTACCGCTTCTCTATGAGTTCGTACAGGTTGCATTTGTGTCTCAACTCTACGGGATTTGTTATGTTATCAGTGTTGTCAGTGTTTTGTTCAATGCATTGAAATGATTGTTTTTTTTGTTGTTGCGACAACTGGTTTTCTTCGAATAAAAGTTTTTGAAGGCGTCTGTGAAGAGAAATGAAGCAAACGATGCGGGTGCGGTGTGGCTACATCGATTTCAGAGGGATGGGTGGATTGCTGGTAGCTGCGCTGCAGATCCCATAGCTGCTGGGGTCGGCGTAGATGGATCACTTGCCAACGCTGAAGTAGCAAGCGAGACAACGGCGAGCGACAGGACCAGAGACGCAACACAACTGACTGTCCGTTTTGACTTTCCCGCGCGCGCTATGAGGACTGAGACCCCATACCATGTGCCGATGGTGTGTCTCGTTTCCCCTCGACAAGACAATAATACCAAATCGGATCGCTAGATGGCATTGTTTACGGTCAGAACCAGGACTGTATCTAATCGCCTTGGAACCTCTGACTTTCGTTCATGATTAATGAAGACATTCCTGGCAAATGCTTTCGCTTTAGCCCTCGCAGCGCGGCTCGGCACCATAGTCGCAATAGATATCGATCGGGCGGCTAGAGCAATCGATATCTATGGCGAATGTGGTGCCGCGCCGCATGGCGGCGCAAGTATAAACTAGGGTTTAGAGCATTCCCCTGCGGTCCTCGAATTTCACCTCTCGTGCACGGATACTAATACCCCAAATTTTCCCTTTTAACCATCATTTCAGTTCCTGAACCAGTAAAAAGAACAGAAATCCTCTTTTATTGTTCCATGATCGACCATTCAAGCAAACGCTTGATCTGAGCACTCCAGTTTATTGAAGGTCAACTCGTTAGCCACTAAAGTAGCCGAAGTCCCAGTAGGAAACCAGCAAATGGTCATCACAACGATTAACACCAAAGGTGAAGAACCATTGCACGGGACCAAGGCCCCGTTTATACTTTGTCGCGGCGCGACGCGACGCCACGTATAGTCGCCATATTGATTGTGCGACGCGATCGATCAATTTGGCCTCATTGCGTAGCCATCGCGTCGCGCCGCGACGAAGTATAAAAGGGCCTAACGGGGTTTTCAAATTTCCTGCGGATCTCTGAGTATGTTCAAAATGTCTAAAAACTGTTGGCTTCAGTATGGGCCGATGACGCAACACTGACGTCTGTTATGCCCTTGTTGCACCCAGAAATAATCCTGCAAAAAGTTCGTAGCTTCAACCATAGCTAGAACATAACACAGCTAGCTAGAACACATAGGATCTGACACGATTTAAGCTATGATTGAAGGTCCAAATCCTTTGCGGGATAATTTCAGAGCACGACATAGTCATTCCGGGCGTCTGCCTTCACTGAAGCACTACGGTTTTTAAGCCCTCCGCACACTTTTGCGGCAGCCGCGTACGCGGCTTCCACTACCGCGTGCTAGAGTTCACGCGGCACTCCTCCCGCTCGCTCAATCACCAACGCGGCAATGCGGCAACAATGCCTTGAAGAATTACTGCCGCTGCCACTGCGTCTGCCGCGTAGGTTAGTTTTGCCTCGCGCGGCGACTCTGCGTCTCTGCCCTATGCTTAAAGATAGGGCTGCCGCGTTGCCGCAAAAGTGTGCGAAGGGCTTTAGTCATTTTTGGCCTACCTGAGGTCCACAGGAAGTTTGGAAAGCACTGTGATGCTTCCCAGACAAAGCTCTACAACACTACATAGGTCACTTCAAGAATTTCCACGGCCACTTCGTTGACCTTTCTCGTGAGATCCAACGACGAGCTTTTAACCGCAACAATGACATGACGATTTGCACTAGTGGAGCTGGAATTACGTTGCTGCTGGCACCAGAGTGCCCTCCACTGGATCCTTAAAAGAGGGTCACAATCAGTTCATTGGAATGCCGCTCCATAGGAATGGTCTTCTTAGTTTTAGTCACTATCTCGTCTCTTCAAGATTGGATAAGTTTCACACCCGCAGCCTTCCTTTTCTGGCGCTAGCTAAAGCACAGGACAAACACCCACTTACTATTGGGGTGAGAAGCTGCCGCAGTGGGTGTGGCGGGCTGCGCCGATTGGCCAGCTGAGAGGTCCCGGCGCGATTACCTGCACACCGTTGACACTCCTGGAGCCGTATGCTATTCTCGCCCGACTCGGGGACGATGACGACGCGAAAAATCGATGGCGCATGATGTGCATACCAGGGACGTGGGCGAGACCGCCTAATACCCGGCCGGGGACGGTTGGGGAGAGAATAGCATACGGCCCCAGTGGGTGCATACCAGTGGGTTCAAGGGTCGGCTCCTGTTGCTAGAGTGTTGCAGGATTCTTGTACAGCCATATATCCACATATATCCAGCTCGTACCTACATATATATGTGCATACGCATATAAGTAGGTATATACTATGAATACATATCTATGTATATACATGTATATAGATAGAAACAGGTTGTCACCTCAATAGCAAGTGGTTGTGCGACCCCCGAGAGCGAATGTCCGAGTTGGATGTGGCAGCCGTTTCTAAGGTTTCCTTTCCGGAGTCGAACCCTTATTCTCTGTTACACGTAATAGCATGGTCGACTAATAGACTACCATCAGTTTGACAGGGCAGACGTTTTTATGGAATATCAGCGGACAAGTCACCGACAGTATGCTGCGTTATTTAGAGTCAGCAAACAGCACGCGAAAGTGATTGGTTTAGAGTCGATGCGGAAGATACGTCTGTGCTGGATCCATTCGTGAAATCGGCAATGTGAAGGCATAGCGCATTCGGAGAGGAATCCAGTAGCCGAGTGCACAGTGCACAGATTTAGTTCTCGTTTCCCGACCGGGCCGAGAAGGCCTTCCACTCCTTCGATTTGGTTCCGGATTTGTCTGCAATGGATAAAGCACCTATTTGTACATCTAACAGCTGCGGCAAATCACCCATTGAGGCTCTCTATATAGCCCAGATCCTCTCCATAGAGACTCTCGGTTCCACGTGTCGTTTTCCATAGATACGCTCCCGCAGTGTCGCCGTTAGCAATGCTGGCCGTCCCTTTCGCTTCCCTTGCAGGTTTGTCCATTTTGTAGATCTCTCATAGCTTCCTTCTGTGGCTTAGGGTTCTTTCGATACTTAAAGATAACACTAAACCTTAGCATTGATAGAAAACATCAATTACGCCTGATAAATGGAAATGAGCCGAATTTAGTGGTTTGCGCCTTGTGGAGCGTAGTGTATGCGTCGTCGGCGGACTCCCAAATTCGAGGTAGGTGTGGCTCACAGCTCATTGAAGTGCATTAGCCCTAGTTTATACTTGCGTCGCTGCGCGGGGCGGCACCATTGTCGGAATAGATATCGACCGGGCGGCAGGAAAAATCGATACCTATGGCGGTCGTCGTGCCGCGCCGCGTGGCGTCGCAGGTGTAAAGGCCCCCACAGAGTTCTGCGGCAGCGTCGCGACCCTATACTTAACCATACGGCCGCGACGCTGCCGCAGAACTCTGTGGGAGTCTTAAGCTAAGGCTTAGGGAGCGTTTAGTGTTCACGCGATGTATTTAGAGGCTCCCCTATCGATTGCGCGATGCGATGAATCGATATGAGCGCTTATCATTACATCGCGTCGCGCGTCGTGTGCACATTAAACGCTCCCTTGGGCGCCGTTTATACTTCCGACGCCGGGGAACGCGACGGCATTTAAAGTGGCCAAATTGATCGATCGCGTCGCTCAATCAATATAGCCACTATACATGCCGTCGCATCGCTCGGCGTTGAGGTATTTGGTTGGAGCATAAGTTCTCGGACATTTGGGGCATGAAATATTTATTATCACAACATACGAACAACAATATCAAGCCATTTGAAGTAACCACCCTTTACATCAGTTGTCTTTCGCCAACGTGCTGGCAAGTCATGGATGCCTTTTCCCCAAAACGTGGCCGGTTGTGATTCGAAAAATGTGAGCAGTGCCTCCTTGACATCCTCTCGGTTCCTAAATTGCTGGCCGTCCAGATAGCGTTGAAGGCTTGAAAACAAATGACAATCAGAAGGAGCGAGATCTGGTGAGTGAGGTGGAAGTGGAAGAACGGTCCATCCGTGGTCCGCCAACTCAGCCGCCGTCGCTCTAGCAATACGCGGTCTAGCGTTGTCGTGTTGAACATACACCTTCACTTGCTCTCCTCGTGTGGTTTGAAGGTGGGCCCTCAACTTCCTCAGCTGGTTGACGTAGACCTCTGCCGTCACTGTTATCCCTTCGTCCAGCAGCTCCCAGTATTCTACGCCAAGAACGCTCCACCAAATGCATAGCATCACTTTTTTCACGTAAAGGTCGGGTTTCGGAACGTCCTCTGCCTCTCCAGTTGCGTCGACCCACTGTGCACGCCGGTGATAATTAGAGTAGAGTATCCACTTCTCATCCCCGGTCACAAGGTTGTCCAGCCATCCGTGGGTACGTCTGAGGGTAAGGAGAGAGAGCGACATCGGCTCTGCGATCTATGTCATGTTGTGTCCAGTCGTGAGGTACCCAGCGACCCAATTTCTGCACCTTGCCAATCGACTTCAATCCTCGGACGACTGCTGAGTGACTAACGCCAAGAGTGCTTGATAGTTCGCGAGTGGTCTGGGATGGGTCCGCTTCCACTCTACTTCGGAGGCCATCCAAATCCAGTGTCATCGGGCGCCCTTCTCGTTCATTATCTTCAACGGAGAATTCACCAACTGCAAACTTCGAGAACCACTGGTTCACAGTACTTCGAGCAGGAGCACTCTCGTTGTAAACATCCTTCAGGCGACGATACGATTCGTTGGAACTGAGGCCAGATTGATGCAGGAATAACATGACGTGCCGAATATGCGTCTCAGTTGGGATGAATTGCCTAGCCATAATAGCTAACGTTAACAACGCAGAAGTAAATGTTGGGAACAGTTTTGTAGCCCCTTCCTTTCTCTATCGATCGATCATTTACGCGTTGATACATGTGAGAAATTTGGCGGGAAAATGCGCCTTCAATGCAGGAGGGATCAAATGTCCGAGAACTTATGCACCAACCTAATATAAACGGGACTTTAGACATTAGATCCTTCACCGATTCCGTTATTTTTCCAACAATGGATTGTGCGACAAAGCATTCGTTTTTGAAAAGTCTGGATCTTAGGACGATCCACATGGGGTGATTTTCACCAGACTGGATTTTCGGATAATTCAAATAACGGATTTTATCAAAAATTCGATGTCCTATCCGATATGAGATCCTAAGATAAATCGGATCTATCCTACTCAAGAGGTTGGGGGACAATCGTAAAGTGACAGTGGTGCATGAACTACCAACACCACGAGCTCCCGTCCGACTAGGATAGATCAGAGAAATCACTTCTTTGGATCATCCGAAAATCCTTCTTGTTCAAGCTACACTTATCTGAATCATCCTAGGAACCGGAGCTTTTTAAAAAAGCCATCTCCGCACATCCTAATTGGAAATTTGAAAAAAAAACTTCGGATCCGAATCATCGAATGGGCGTCGGATCCAATACCTAAGGCGTCGTTTATACTTCGACGCCGAGCGACGCGACGCCACGTATAGAAGCCATATTGATTGAGTGACGCGATAGATCAATTTGGCCACTTTACATACCGTCGCGTCGCTCGGCGTCGGAAGTATAAACGGGGCTTAAAGTGTATCGGCGTAAGCATATTGTAGTTCAGCAGACCGAATTGGTGTAATAATTTGAATTTTAATATTTAAAAAATCGCAAATTAAATTTTGATGAGATCACGCAATGCATTCAAAAAGTCCGACTTAACTTTTATTTCATTGAATAAAGTAAATGCCACTTAACTGAACCATTAAAGTGACGATATGTGTGAACGTAAACTTTCAGCCCCCTTTAAGCCGCCCTCCCCCTCCCCCTGGGAAAATGGAGCATTCTCTTCAGATATGGAGAGTCTTGCAGCGGAGTTCATTTTCGTCGTTCAAACATACGCCTGAGAGTCTTCCTTGGTTAGGCCCCGTTTATACTTCGACGCCGAGCGACGCGACGCCGCGTATGATAGCCACATTGATTGGACGACGCGATCGATCAATATGGTCACTTTACATGCCGTCGCGTCACTCGACGTCGGAAGTATAAACGAGGCCTTAGATTATGGCCGTGTGCAAAAGTTCCGATTCATTTTCTCACATCTGCCTTTCACTGATACTTCATTCAGCGCTCTTGGACGACGACTCGAGCACGACGTGGGAGACGTCCGCAACGGATTCGCCTGATAAGGGCGAGTCGAGCTGGCGCTTTTGCTGTGTGGAACACTGGCAGTGACCGAAGGTGTTTCAGGCACTACCGGCAATCAAACCTACGACTCCTCGTTGATCGACGCCTTTCCACAGCACAGCAGGACCGCTTTCTTCATTTCAGCGAGTAGGGACGGACTCGGGAACATGTCCGAAGGCACACAGCGGGGTGCGGGAAAGCGCTGTTGCTTCTAGTAACCGCGGCAGCCTGTCAGATACCGGCTTGGCCTCACAGGCACAGATAATTGGCTTCCGCAATTACGGTAGGAGCCGACTGCGGCGTGTTCCCGCACCCTTGCCGCGCGTCATCGCGACATATTCCCAGGCTTTGGCCGTTTCAACGATGTTGTAGGGGCTTAGTCAGTTATTTCTTGGGATGCGCCATGCACTCTGATTCTACGCAGCTTTGTGCAAGTACTTGGATTAGTTTAGGATTTAGGCTAAATGGCAGGCTGGAGTGAACAGGAGTGGGATTTTCTCCTTTACTATACACGAAACCAGCTAGGAATTCCTCCTTGGTAGTTAATTGGGACGGTACCATGAGAAGAATATTCCACGAATACTCCACGCTACTGAGAATATGTTTTAATGTGTCAATACCATCCTGGTCTGGAGTGTAAGTACATGGCGCGTCCCAGACATGAGACTGGAAGCAGTTGTAGCACTCAACCGCTCATCTTTTGACTCCAAGAGAGGAAAAATCTCTCATCAGGGAAGAATCACTAGCTTTATCGGCAACTATTTCAGCGACAACGCTCTGTGTACTTCTGTCGTGCTCGTTCATCATCGGCCTCTACGAGGTTCACAGCCGGGTGAAGAAGAGACCTACTAAGACACACACTTAGCACAGGCTGGCTGCGTGTTGCCGATGAAACTATGACGACGTCAGTCTTCGGAGAACTTCTGAATTGAAATAAGTTGTCAAATTTAGTTTAAACAAGGAATAAAAATTGATTTTCAAATCGTCTTCTGCTGAATGAAGTCGATCTTCGGCGTCATCGAATGTCTCTTCCACGATTTCTGAGTTCTTGAAGACTGAGCGTTAGCTGTTATAACGGTGAATACCTACCCCCTCACCTTTGCAATAGTACAGTATCAGCCTTATATTTTGCGGAAAAGCGGAAAAAGCGCCTCTTCTGCCGCTTTTTGATAGCGCTCTTCAAACTGCGTGTTTTGAAGAATACATTCGATACTTGGGATCATCGAGTGATCCATTCGATGCAGAGAAAAATGCCCAGTAAAAAAGGTTGATTTGATGACCCGTATTCAGTTTACGACATCGCCCTAGTAGCCGATAACCAGAGGAGCTGGAGGAGAAGGTGCAGCTGTGGCAGGGAGCCCTCACAGACAACGGCCTACGGCTGAACGTGAAGAAGACGAAGTTCATCAGCTCTGAGCAGTGCGCTGGATCGATCCTAGACTTCCAAGGGGAAGCGATCGAGAAGGTGGAAGAATTCCGCTACCTCGGAAGTGACCTATCCGAGGAACTGTGGACCAGGCGGTCAGGGGATGGATAAACGCAGCCTGGCTCAAGTGGAAGGAGTCCACAGAGATCCTCTGCGACCGTAGATGCTCCAGGACGCTCAAAGGCAAGCTCTATAGAACAGTTGTGAGACCTGCCCTCCTCTACGGCAGTGAATGCTGGGCCCTAGGTAAGGAACAGGAGCGGCAACTGCACGCGGCGGAGATGAGGATGCTGAGGTGGGCATGTGGATGGACCCGTCGGGACAGGGTGCGAAACGAGGACGTTAGGGCAGTGATGAAGACAGCCTCGATCCAGCTGAAGGTGAGAGAGCAGCGCCTGAGGTGGTATGGACACGTCCTCAGAAGACCAGAGGATCACCCCACTGGGTTGGCCCTAGATTTCGAGGCACCCGGAAAGCGTCCGAAAGGAGCCCCAATGAAAAGATGGAAGGACGTCATCAAGAGAGATCTCGCCGAAGTCGGCGCCACGGCAGATGACGCCCTTGATAGGATGAGGTGGCGACAGATCACAAGAACAGCGGACCCTGCTACTGCGCGGAACTAAACGCTCAGAAGAAGAAGAAGATCCAATGTGTGGTTCTGTAGGTGACATTTTTTACCCGATCGTCACGTTGTTATCGGTGACTAGTGCGAGAGAACTGAGAGTCCATAGACCTACTGCACTCACGAGCAATTTCTTCCCTTGCCTGCAGGTCCATAGCTGCGACTGCATCCGTTTGGAGGGCAGAATTCGCCACCTTCCGTCGTCAGCGCAGTTGCGAAATCACACCGTGTTGAACCTGTCGCGAAACCCGCCTCGTGTACGCCGCGCTCGACGTGGTTGTGGCGGCGGCATCGGTGGCGTTAATGGCTGTGGCTGGTTACAGCTGGCTAGAGAGGCTATGATGAGAAAACTGATCCCATCGCAGTTTCCTCTGAAACCCTGTGAAGCTCATTACTTCCTTGGATGTCTGAGCCACTCTAAAAAATGTGATGAAAAGAGAAGAGAAAAATGAGGAGAGAGGCGACGGTCTCGAGTCTGTCGTGTCGGCAGGTCAGCTACATCTCATAATTTCTCTAGTATTGCAGAAATCCGAGAGTTATTTATTAGGTTTGTACTAAGTCATTCAATAGTCGTTTTTCGAAGTCGATTTCAACGGAATAGGTTTTATCAAAACTTTATTTTTCACCAACAATGTATTAGGTTGGTGCATAAGTTCTCGGACATTTGGAGCATGAAATATTTATTATCACCACATACGAACAACAATATCAAGCCATTTGAAGTAACGACCCTTTACATCAATTGTCTTCCGCCGACGTGCTGGTAAGTCATGGATGCCTTTTCTCCGAAACGTGGCCGGTTGTGATTCGAAAAATGTGAGCAGTGCCTCCTTGACATCGTCTCGGTTCCCAAATTGCTGGCCGTCCAAATAGCGTTGAAGGCTTGAAAACAAATAACAGTCAGAAGGAGCGAGATCTGGTGAGTAAGGTGGATGTGGGAGAACGATCCATCCGTAGTCCGCCAACTCAGCCGCCGTCGCTCTAGCAATATGCTGTCTAGCGTTGTTGTGTTGAACATACACCTTCACTTGCTCTCCTCGTGTGGTTTGAAGGTGGGCCCTCAGCTTCCTCAGTTGGTTGACGTAAACCTCTGCCGTCACTGTTATCCCTTCGTCCAGCAGCTCCCAGTATTCTTCGCCAAGAACGCTCCACCAAATGCATAGCATCATCTTTTTCACGTGAAAGGTCGGGTTTCGGAGCGTCCTCTGCCTCTCCAGTGGCTTCAACCCACTGTGCACGCCGGTGATAATTAGAGTAGAGTATCCACTTCTCATCCCCGGTGACAAGGTTGTCCAGCCATCCGTGGGTACGTCTGAGGGTAAGGAGAGACAGAGCGACATCGGCTCTGCGACCATGTCATGTTGTGTCAAGTCGTGAGGTACCCAGCGACTCAATTTTGGCACCTTGCCAATCGCTTCAATCCTCGAACGACCGTTGAGTGACTGACACCAAGAGTGCTTGATAGTTCGCGAGTGGTTTGGTATGGGTCCGCCTCCACTCTACTTCGGAGGCCATCAGATCCAGTGTCATCGGGCGCCCTTCTCGCTCATTACCTTCAACGGAGAATTCACCAACTGCAAACTTCGAGAACCACTGGTACACAGTACTTCAAGCAGGAGCACTCTCGTTGTAAACGTCCTTCAGGCGACGATACGATTCGTTGGCATTGAGGCCAGATTGATGCAGGAATAACATGACGTGCCGAATATGCGTCTCAATTGGGATGAATTGCTTAGCCATAATAGCTGACGTTAACAACGCGGAAGTAAATGTTAGGAACAGTTTTGTAGCCCCTTCCTTTCTCTATCGATCGATCATTTACGCGTTGATACATGTGAGAAATTTGGCGGGAAAATGCGCTTTCAATTAGGAGGGATCAAATGTCCGAGAACTTATGCACCAACCTAATAATTGTCGCCATTATTAACAACCAGGAACACACAACCAGTGCCAGAAAATCCCTTCTTCTGATCTCTCTGAGGAGTGCCGTTTGTTTTTCATGAGGCCTGCATGAGGTTGCAGTACGAGTTTGGACATCTCATAGCGTTTCGGAGATTTGCATACGGTTATTTCATCCTTATTGATTAAATTTCCACAGAGTCGAACGCTTATGTATGCTGGTGTACCATCGGCCTACATCCGACTTCTCGACGAATGCTTCTCGAACACATCGACTACCATCCAGCTGTTCGATCGAAAGCTTAAAATTCCTATCGGGAAAGGAGTACGGCAGGGAGACACGATTTCTCCCAAGCTATTCACAGCGGCACTCCAGGATGCCATGAAAGACTTGAACTGGGACGATAAAGGCTACCTTGTCGACGGCAAACGGATCAGCAACCTTCACTTCGCCGACGATATTGTTCTCATCTCTACCAGCGCTGCAGAATTCGAGGAAATGCTGAACGAGCTCAATGTGGCAGGTATGAAGATTGGATTGGACATGAATATGTCCAAAACGCAGTTTATGATCAACCAGTGGTGTGACACGGGACTCGTAAGGTTAAATGGAGTCGCTCTGCAACAGGTCGACTCCTACGTCTATCTGGGAAGAGAGCTGAACATGGATAACGACCTCGCTCCTGAAATCGCCCGCAGGAGACGCGCAGCATGGGCAGCCTTCAGTTCGATTCGCGAAGTCACCGAGCAGGTCGAGGAGGCCGGCCTCAGAGCCTCGATATTCAACGCCTCTGTACTGCCTGCGATGTGTTACGCGACGGAAACCTGGCCCGACAACAAGACAATCGCCAGAGCGATTCAAACTACGCATCGTGCACTGGAGAGATGTCTTCTGAGGACAAGCCTTCGTTAGCAATGGCAAGAAGGCCTACGAAGCTCGGAGCTACGGGAGAAGTCGCAATTAGCAGATCCGCTGCAGTACATGAAGAAGTCCAAATATCGTTGGGCCGGACACCTGCTTCCACGAAAGGACGATAGATGGAGTCTCCGTGTCACAGAATGGCTCCCGAGAGACCATAAGAGACCACTGAGACGACCGCCAACGCGATGGGCAGACTCACTCTCAAGATCTTTCAGAGAGCGGAGTCTGCCTCACTGGATGCAAGCAGCCAGAGATCGAGCGGTCTGGAAGAGTTGTGGTCCCCGCTGAGAAGACCTCCAGCCGACCAAAGGACCATCAAAGTATCAAAGTAAGTAAGTACTGATTAAGTTTGTAAAAAAACTGACTATGTGTTCGATATGGCTATAATGAATACATAAAATGTTTGAACAGAAGTAAGTATATGTTACATAGATATGACCGGTACGATATGTTTTATTCCGTGAATAGGATCACAAATCATGACTGATCATTACATAATTCAACGCAGGCACACTTGTTTTCATTTTGTTATCGCCTCCTATAGGAGGTGAGTAATTATATCATTTTCACGTCGAATTGGACACTTTTCGCGTTAAGTTGGACACTTTTCCAAGCTAGCCTAAGACTTTTGAAATCAAGGCGAAGTTTTCCAAATCGAAATGAGCTTCGCAAAGGTTCGACTATGGACTCATTAAGATAGTTAGAATAATTTTCTGTTCAAGGAAAATTTCGGATAACTTTCTTTGAAATTTGTTAGCTCACCTGCCCCAATGTGTATTATAATCTTTTATAAAAATTTAGTTTTAAAAAAAGATAATAAATTACATTTTATTCTAACGAGTCAACAATCATGTAGTGCACTAAGAGACTGAATCGCGCCATGCACTCGAGAAGCAAGTCGCGATGTTTATTTGCTTGATAGTTTAAGTTCTGCTTACTTGCAGCATCAAAGTGAGAATATGTGTGTGTTTTTTACAATTGTTTACGTTGCACTGTTTGCAGGTCTGAAACTCGATGTAAACAGAAATTTTGCTATCAATCCAATAAAAATCGCGGCGTTTCGGATGAGGACGTGGCGCAATCTCTCTTGGCATCAAAAATGACCGCCTTCCTGCTCTATAAAAAAGCTTTGAATCGTTGTTTTTCCTCAAACAATAAATTTGTAGTAAAATTTCAAACAATGTGGTCTTATTGGGAAGTGAATAAAGACATCAAAGAAGGTCATACTACATTTTTTTCTGGAACAAAAAAACTGTTCTTACCTTTTAGAGAGTTTGTGTTCTATGGTAGAATGTTTTGTTTTAGAACTAGAAAATGGCCGCCTTTCTGCCATTTAAAACAAAATTTAAACGATTATTTGTTATTGAAAAAAACTCAATTACTTCACTTTGATACTTTGATGGTCCTTTTGTCGGCTGGAGGTCTTCTCAGCGGGGACCACAACTCTTCCAGACCGCTCGATCTCTGGCTGCTTGCATCCAGTGAGGCAGACTCCGCTCTCTGAAAGATCTTGAGAATGAGTCTGCCCATCGCGTTGGCGGTCGTCCCAGTGGTCTCTTATGGTCTCTCGGGAGCCATCCTGTGACACGGAGACTCCATCTATCGTCCTTTCGTCGAAGCAGGTGTCTGGCCCAGCGATATTTGGACTTCTTCATGTACTGCAGCGGGTCTGCTAATTGCGACTTCTCCCGTAGCTCCGAGCTTCGTAGGCCTTCTTGCCATTTCTGATGAAGGCTTGTCCTCAGAAGACATCTCTCCAGTGCACGATGCGTAGTTTGCATCGCTCTGGCGATTGACTTGTTGTCGGACCAGGTTTCCGTCGCGTAACACATCGCAGGCAGTACAGAGGCGTAGAATATCGAGGCCCTGAGGTCGGCATCCTTGACCTGATCGGTGACTTCGCGAATCGAACTGAAGGCTGCCCATGCTGCGCGTCTCCTGCGGGCGATTTCAGGAGCGAGGTCGTTATCCATGTTCAGCTCTCTTCCCAGATAGACGTAGGAGTCGACCTGTTGTAGAGCGACTCCATTTAACCTTACGAGTCCCGTGTCACACCACTGGTTGACCATAAATTGTGTCTTGGACATATTCATGTCCAATCCAATCTTCCTACCTGCCACATTGAGCTCGTTCAGCATTTCCTCGACTTCTGCCGTGCTGGTAGAGATGAGAACGATATCGTCGACGAAGTGAAGGTTGCTGATCCGTTTACCGTCAATAAGAGAGCCTTTATCGTCCCAGTTTGAAGGGAGTTTCCGGTAGTCCGATTCCAATGACGTCCTGATAGTTTAACTCCGAGATTACATGGCCCCTCGCCGGAGGTGGATTCAACCGACGTCGTAGAAGACCACCTCCGGCGCGAGGAGCACTGGGGCGCAGGTTCAGTTGTATGAGCCATGGCGGTGGTCTGGTTACATACATGAGAGTCGTCCATACACGACAAAGCATCACGTACTGCGTGGCATTAAAACAATTTTTTTATAAAATTTCAAAAATGTGTTCACTTATTAGGTAGATGAATTAAAGCTTCAAAAAAGCTAAAATTTCGCTTGAACAAAAAATTGTTCTTTTTTTTGGAGAATCTCTAGGTTACTGTAGAAGGAGCTCATTTCGATTTGGAAGAGTTCGATTTGATTTTAATAGCCTAAGGCTAGCTCCAAGGCCATCTCACTCCAGTGCATGGACTATGTACATACATGAATCTATCTTATGAGCCGGGGATGGGTTACCGCGAGCAGGTAGATGAGGCCAGCGCTGGTCACTCGCGGAACCAGCACATTGTCGCTGCTGATTTTACGACGACGGTAAACATCTGCCTCTCTCTGCCTCATTGAATCCGTCGGGCAACGCGGACGAGGAAACAGGACACGATACTGTGCAAACACCGCCGGTTCATTATCTGGAATCAGCCGCGTCAGGCCTCTCGTCCGCTGCTGGTGGTGCTCGTTAGACCAGCAGGACATGGAGCCTCTGTTTTTTGAAGAAAATGTCGAGGTGGTATGACTACTGCACAACAGTCACTTGGTTTTTGACCAGAAGGAAGAAGATGAAAAAGGCTCAAATGCTCCAGACTAAGGACGGCATTCAAGAGGACGCCCAAACGATCGGAATCCAAGCTTCTGATGGGATTTTTGTGAACGAAACGGTAATTGTTGGGTTGTTGGCCCGTACACCTCCATAAGATGATTTTGCTAGGCTGTGTCAGTGCAAGGAAGAGAACTTCAAGGGCCCGGGGTATGCATGGTAGAATAGAGAAAAGTGTCTGCGATGTGGCATCCATCACTTACCTTACCTGGGGTATACGGCTGGGTGGAGGATGCTCGACAATCCTCCGTATACCCGGAGACTGGATCTGACCCCGCAATGTGGCCAGTTTTGCGTTGCGTCAGGTAGGCCACATTCCAGACATCCTCGTACGCACACGTGGCAGCATCCCATTAAGTACTGACGAAGCAGAGGTAGCTAAGGTAGCAGATTTGTTTATTCAATGGACAAGAGGAATTCTTCTGTAACAATCGTATTTAGGGCAACGATCGAGGAGTAGGAGATCTTCTACCAGAAATCGATCTCGTCGACCTCTGCAGGGTGGCGCGATCACCTCGTCACCATCCTACGGCGACGTTCTTTGTCTTCTTCTCCAAATGGATGTAGCGTGTGCTTCTTGTCTAATCCCATTCAGTTCTACGTATTTCTCAGCTTTCCTAGTCATTGAAAGCTTTCTTTGCGCATTTGTTCCTACTTTTCCAGTTCGAACGCATCTAGCGAAGTCGGAAATATTCTCACGTATTGATCAGGTCTTCATATTCACTGCGATGGACGTCTTCAACATGAACTTGCAAGAATTTCAAGAAGGCCTTCGCAGAGCGTTGAGGTCGATTCAGGCCCCGAAAGGGCAGATGGGGAGAGTGCAATCCAAGTCTGTAGGAAGAAGCCGCACCTCCTTTGAATTTTCTCAGTCCACGATATTAGGATTATTGAGTAATGGAGGAGAGTGTTTAGTTTAGGTTAGTCCCCCTGACTAGGATTGCATCAAGAGGTGACGCAGCAGGAGGAGGCGCCGTCTGTCGCTGATTCTCCAAATCGATTCAAGGCTCAGATTCCCGTCTAGGCTAGCTGTCTCTGCGATATCGACAAAGAGGTCTGAGAATTACTGACTTGTCCATCGAATGACCAGCACAAGTCATTACACAAGGCGAGTAGGCTCTAAACAACGCGCGCCGATTGTCACCTTGGTGAAGGTGCATGCGTGGCGCACACCACCAAGGGAATGTATTTGGGAGCAAAGCACGAGAGGCATCGGCACACTGCATCCCTTTCATAATCGTAAAAAACCCAGGGAGAGTACTATTTGGCAGCTATTAAAGGGCGAATCTCACTGCGCAGAACTGCGCATCGTCACGATCAAAAAGTCGACGTTCACGCGTAACTCACAGAGGATCTTCCTACTTAGGGGAGTCGTCGTCTAACAAACAATATTTCCGGCCAAATAAACTGAAATGGCCGCAAAATAATGATGCCATAAAGTGGCAACCGATCTTACGATAGGCTGCGTCTATGTTCTTTAAAGACTGTTCTTACTATAAAAGTGCTGTTTATGTAACGGATAAAGGATACACGTCAGGAAAGCAAAACAAACGTTCCATTTTTGGGATGCGCCACGCACCCACTTCATTAGGATATCGTGGAATCGTTTAAGCTTGCAGATTTAGCCTATGCAGTGATCTACGATGGTCAGTCGATGGGTACGTCAGTGCATTGTCCTAAGCAGATGAGTCTGGTGCCAGTCTACCGACTCCGTAGTGATGGAGGGCGTGTTTTCTCGGAGCGAGATCTGAACCTTGAATCGATTCGGGCGCACGCCACAGCTGGTGCTTTCTCCGATTGCTCCACTCGTCGTAGGTATTTCATAGAAGGGTAGTAGGCTTATACGGAAAAGAATCTCATCGGCTTTTCCATTCACTAGTTTCTAAAGGCCGTTCCAGAGCCGTTCATGGAGCTTCCACAAATTGACGTAGAAGTAAAATGCATGGCGCACTCCGACAAGTGAAAGCGCGAACCTTTGCTTCTTGCATCGACTGCGGTGGTACTGCAGAACGCATTAGCTCAGGTGATACAGTGCCGTCGGTAAATAACCGCCACAGCGCGCGTCCGGCGGTATATTAATCCGTCGTTTCCGCCGCTTCGCCTTAGCGCCGCATTTATGCTTCCGACGCCGAGCACGCGACGGAATGTAAAAGGGCCACATTGATCGATCGCGTCACTCAATCAATATGGCCATCATACATAGCGTCGCGCCGCTCGGCGCCTTATCTCCTTTCAGGCCTACGTAATACCATCGCTCACCCTGAGCGAAGCCTAATGATAACCTCCCATATCGATCGCGCGGCGCGATGAATCGGTATGGGAGGTTATCATTAGGCTTCGCTCGGGATGAGCGATAGTATAACATAGGCCTATGTCATACCATCGCTCTTCGCTAGCGAAGGCGATGGACAACTAACACAATTGGGGAAGGGACGGTATCAGACGTTGTGGAGGGGCAGGCGCCTGTAGCAGTTGTCCGATCCACTGCTAGCGAAGCCTCGCTAGCGGGGTGTCATACTTTCGAGCGATACGGCATCGCTACCAATGCGACCGCGTCGCTGAGCTGAGCAGAGCGTCGGCCAGTATCGGTAGCGATGCTACGACGCAGCTGCACACAACGCTATTAACTGCGCGCCTATTCGCTAGCTTCACGCTAGCGAAGAGACTTCGCTCATCGCTCTGTTCGTCGCCTTCCCTCGGGGTGAGCGAAGGTATGACATAGGCCATAGGCATCAGGTTGGTGGTGCGGCGGTGCATGCGGATCAACTCTAGCCATGGAAAGAACGCGTACGAGCTGCCAGATGTGCTCAGCATACTACAGCCTAGACGGAGTGGCGTTCTTCCCTGCGCCCTTTGAACAAGGCATTGCAAATGTCTGCGTCTACACTCATAGGCAGCTACTGGACTCTCGAGCAAGCCCATTGGTTGGGGGCGGAACGCTCGTCCCTCACCGAGCCTACCCTCTAAACAATTGGGGAACTGGGGACGCCAACGCAATCATGGAGTGATATATTGTCTTCTGCGGGTCACCTACGCAGTCCTATGAAAAATACGAGGGCTTCTGAATTGAACGATCAGGAGTGGTGAGAGACCTTAACTACGTTAAATGAGGTCAAGAAGGCAGAACCACGAAGTTCATCTACGGGTTAAATCCGAAAAAGAGATGGTTTAATAATAATAGGCCAACGCGTTGGTGGCCGTCCTGGTGTCCTCTTCGCATCCCGCGTAATCCAGTCGGTGACGGCTCTAGTCCAACGTATGTTTACGAAGCGCGTTACGGTTCGACGACTTGGCCCATGCGACAGCGTGTCTGATCTTCGAACGTGGACGAAGCTCGTCACTAAACACCGGCGGCCTTCTCTCACCTGCGTGAGTCGTGTCACTCCGAGCATCGTCCTCTCGATTCCACGCTGCGCGACGCTGATCGCGTGTTCATCCTGCTTTCGTATAGCCCAGGTCTCTGAGGCGTATGTTAGGGCAGGAAGGACAGTGGAGTCGAATAGGTGGGCACGGAGTCGGACGTTCTTCGTCTTCTTCGCGGCTTCTTCGACGCTCTTGAAAGCTCCCCAAGCCGCTCTTTTCCTCCTGCTCAGCTCTGGTGCTAGGTCGTTGGCCATGTTGACTTCGCGACCCAGATACACTAGCTGGAGCATTCGGATATGTTCGTTCCGTTGAGCGAGAATGGGGCATCAGAAACTCGTCCGTTCCTCATAAACATTGTCTTCGTAAGATTCAGCTGCAGTCCAATGCTCCGACATACATGGTCGAAGTCAGCCAACATTCGTTCTGCCTGGTTGATGCTCGATGTTATGAGCACGATGGAGAAAGGTGATACGATAGTAAATAATTTGCGAAAATGGAAAAAATGTGAGTGTTGAATGCATGGAATGATGCAAATATAGTCAGTCTAGGCAAATTCGATATCAGTTAAATCGCTATGATAAGGTAAAACCTAAAATTGGCGTGAAATACATTTTCATCGGCGCAAATTTGCATTTAAAATACGACAATTTAAGGTATATGTCGCGTAGGTGAGCAGCAATGGTAGGTGGGAACGCCTAAACCAATCAGACCGCATTGAATGGGCATGCCATTCAGAGAGAGCATGTACAGTCGATACTCTGATGGGCTGGCATGTGTTTGGTCTGTGCTCTGTTTGGTTGTCATTGGCTGGCGTGCTCCTATCTACCAATGCTGCTCACCTACGCGACATGTACCCAATTTAATTACCAGGTCGCTTGATATAGGCCACCTCACTCTCAGATCTTGCGGAGCTTTTCACCCCCTTTGGGTAGATCATAGTGTTTGATTCCAACAATGTGTATTCCATTGTGGATATAATCGAATTGAAAGGAGGTAAGGCGAATCGGCAGAAACGACGGGTCAGCCTGCCGGTGGCCGCGCGTGGTGTAGGAATAAGGATTAACTGCAATGGTTTGAAACAGGAATCAGCTCAGGAATCGGATCGAATGCAACTCTTCTTGGATACTTATCCTCTCTGTTCTCCTAAGGTTTCCGGTTGTTAATTGAACCTCTTTTTTATCTAACGCAGGATCGGGAAGGGTGGCGTCATGGCACCAGAATAGCGGACCCCGCTACGAAGCGGGACAGACGCTGAAGAAGAAGAAGAAGGATGGAACCGTTTTTCCGAATTATGTTTCCGTTTTGAGACGTTGTATTGCTAAGTCACGGAACTCGTATTTTTCCGCAAAGTAGGACTAATGTCCCTATTTCTTTAAGCCTAAATGATTTGCGAGTTTCAGACGGTGCGCGTCCACTCTGGCCTAGGTTCGGCAGCGACCGGAGGTGATTGTTTCAGACCAGCTTCTCCATGCGCTCTGTTTATCCTGACCGCGCAGCCGTCTCCGGCGCCGTCGTCGCCGGCTGACCACCACCTTCATCGCCTGCACCTCGTCGCCCCACCCATGGCCAGTGCGCCGCGGCCTCATATAAAAGACCGTCTTCCGCGTAGCTGAGTGCTCAGCCACAGAACTCGTCCTGGCAATGACTAATCGGATCGTTTTCGTCCTGAGTGCTCTGGTGAGTTCAATGCTTAGAACATTCTTTCCTCAAATTATCGATTTTATTGATTTTATTCACATAGTCTTCGTGTGTATTGATAAGTATTGATTGAACTGCCGAGCCAAATATGGCGTGTTCAGGCAATTTCTTCGTTTGCACTTGACATTTGTGACTACTACTCGCTGACTGGTCAATTGGACAGTCATCCAGAATGTCGACGAGGTATGCCGGAGCCGGAAACGACACCGAAGCCGCCTCCGCGAATCCTATTCTGTTCGAGGTAGGTCTTCAAGTCAAATCTAACCTTTATTTAAACCAAATTTGACCAATTTCTAATTCACCTACTCCAAGACGTGAAGGCACTCTTTGAAATTTTATAAAATTTTCATTTTGTCAATTAAAATTAATTGCTTAAATTTATTTTTAAGTACAGGAAGGCTAGAAATTTTAAGGTCCTGAAAGGAAGAATTGCGACGTGCGCTCATCGCAATTTTTATTCGATTGATAGTAAAAATTTTGTGTTGCATGTAGTTATACATTCATCAACAATAGAACAAAGGCTTATGCAGCTCCAAGTGAGCAGTATTCGCACTATCAATCGAATTGGAATCGCCACGAGCTGGAAGAGCGCACGGCGCAAGCTCTTTCTTCAATCTGCTGCAAAATTGCAGTTTTCCTGCACTTTAAAATAATTTTTGGTTCATTATTTTGTTCTAGTTTCTTAGACTAAGGTTTCAAGCACAGTGTTCACCCTTCTGAGAAGAAGAACCTCCAAAGTTGTGGTGAGCCTTTGCGATGCAATTTTTACTGGATTTAGAGTCCCGTGTGGCAAGTCCAAAACCATAGCTACTTTTTCGGAATGCTCTTTTTTTGCTCGAAAAAAGGCGTGTGAAAACGTGAGCGCCAAGTTCATCACGCCCTGATGCCACCCCAACGGATGTGGTCTGTTGGTGCAGTGGTTAGTGTTCGTGCTTCACAGGAACGTGGTCGTGGGTTCGATTCCTCCCTACGGTGGTGTTTTTGCGTTTTGTGACTTATCTTCAGTAAGACCCATTATCTCCATTTCAAACACATTTTTGAACAAAAACATGACAACAAATGTCGTTTGTTTAGAGGGTCTCCTTGTAAGGTTTCTGAGGTATAAAGTTTCAAAGAAAGTTACATTGACGGGTTTCAGTGTTTTAAAAGATTTTCAATTTGGTTTCAGGACTGTTCGGGTTGTCTATTTTGATGCGAAAATTGCCTCATTGAGTAAGTGGTAGTTGCTTGGAGAAATATCATTGAATTATATAGGACAAAATGTAGGATAAAGGACAGCTTTCGGGATGCGCCACGCGTTGAACTTCTACGGGTTGTCGCGAAGGCTATTTGTATGCGCATTTGGCCATACAAAGACTTGCGGTGACCAGCCGACGGACTAGTTAGTGCTTGATCCTTCCCAGACGAGTTGGGAGGGGGGGGGGGGGAGATAGGATTTTGTTGTTGGCCTAGGCGGAGAGTCCGAACCAAGAACTTGGAATCGGGTGCACGCGACAGGCGGCTTCTCCTCCAACTGCGCTACCACGCCGTGCCAAAAATGGTTCATGATAGTGAATAGGAGTGCTCTAGGCACCGATCTTCTTCCTTATAGGTGAAACCCTTTTCTCAAGGTTAATCTGATGCAGTTTTCTGCATCACCTCCGAAAAAGAATTTGCGTTTGCATTTTGCGTAGTCGTTAATGGCGCCGGCTGTCTCGTGTGCTCCCTGAATTGATCTACGGTTCGGATCTTGCCCATGGAAGTAAAGCCTAAGGGCTTGTTCATACTTTGCGACAGCGGCGACAAGAGCGACGAGAGCGCAGCGTGCGTAGTCGCGCGGAACTATGAACAGGCGACAGCAGCGACTGGGGCGGCTGGAGCGACAGCGCCGACGCTCGAGTATGACACATTTCGGCTGCGTGGGCCCGGGTTTTAATCGATTCGTATGTTTTTCACAGGCGACAGGTCGCTCTTGTCGCGAAGTGTAAACAGGCCGTCCAGAGTCGGTGAGTTGGTAGCAGTCTCGGCTGGCACCCACAAGTAATTGTTGGGGCAAAATGGGCATTCAAATTACCTATACGATTTTCCACTATGGCTGACTAACGTGGGGGGGGGGCGTGGCCGATGTGGGACGGACGGATACAGTACCAAGTAAAAGTATAACCTGCCTGATTCAGAAAATATTGGTCTTTCTTATAACCAATCCCATACTGTCGTTCGAATTGCGATTGATGTGCAGGTTTGCGGGATACTGTAGCGTGCGGTTGCTGGATCGCGTCGGCGTCCACGCGGACATTCAATCGATGCGCACCCCTCGTTGACCGACGAAAGTGGCTTTAGCACGAGCAGCTTGAATGGGTCTTATCCTTTTTATCGTTAGAGGTGTCTGTAGGTTTGCGCGCTCAAAAACGAGCTCCGATAACAACGGAAACTTAGGTGATATGCAGGTTTGGGGATACTGTAGCAGGCGCGGGAACATTTAAACGGCAGTAGGGGGTTAGTTCTAATTGCTGTCGAAAATATCCATACGAGTATGCCTATATTTACGACGAAAAGATGCTGTGAGATGGAGCAAACCCTCCTCATAACGACAGAAAGTCCTCCACCCTGAAAGACCGGCTTATGAAACTGCTTAAAGTTCTTTTTAAAATCAAATTGAAAATCAAACTAACAAGGGATGGGTAGTGGATGGTCCAGTTTCTTAGGCCAGGAAGCAATATAAGATCAGCATTCTTCACTTGTAGAGCTGGCTCGGAAATTTTTGAAGTTGTCAAAAAAATCACACATCACCAAACTCACTGATGGTGAGTACAAAAGAATTGTGGATCGGTATCTTCATGGGGTGTCTTAAAAGCTTATTGCTTTCTATTTTTCACCGTTCGGTAGGTTCTCTGATTTGTTTGTTTGTTTTGTTGTTTGGCTTTTTGTGCATAAAATAAATAAATCGATGCTCAAGCACATTGAGAAAATCCCTATCTGGAACCAGAGCTTCTATGGAAGGCGCTGTGCCTTTATGAAGAAACCAAATGAAACCATAAGATTCAGTAGTTCTCAGACGTCTTCAGACCACTCTTAACCCCAGAAGGGATGGCCCTTTCTCTCTGGTCGTAACCAGTTCTGTTTCAGCTCGTCGGCGCTGATACAGTGCACAGCGGACGCGGTCACCTGCCCACTGTCCGGTCAGGTCTGCATACAGTCGGACGGGAACAAGTGCTGCCAAATCGAGACCGCCGGTGAGTGCGACGGGGAGGGAAAGGGGCAACTTGTCCGGAACCGCTTGTAGTTCTCGCCGAGATCTGCCCTGGAATCCAGCTTATCAGCCGTATCCAGAGTGGGGTGGTCTTATCTGCCTATTTGTTTGAGCAGCGCTCCCGGGTGTGGTTTTCAGCGCAAACACGGCCGACCGCCGAGCCGGTCCAGGAAGAGCGCCAGTCAAAAAAAGCGGTCCGATGAACGGCTTAGAGCGAGCGTCTGAGGGCTGAGAGGAACCTGGACTGAGCTCGAGGAAGAAGTGGCAGAGCTTAGCTAGCCGTTGCATAGAAATTGGCCGCATTCGATGTCTGCTCATAGCATTCCTAAAAGTGCGAGTCTCTTTCTGACAGATGCTGCTGCTTAAAGTGGCGCACTTATTGTATGGAACCCGTGATGCACAAAAAGTAGCTTCGATTCTGAATAATGGATTCTATAAATTACCTCTGCACAACGTTTCAACAACGTGATATCACGACCAATGAAGAATAGGTGGATGAGGTAAATCCTTAAGGGTACCACTCGTTTAGCATAAAATTACACCCTTGTTCAAGTCTAGGAAGGTGTTGCACTGGACACATCAGCGGCCACTGTTTTCGCGACAACTCATCTGTGGGCCAGGTTCTAGTCTACCGTTGTCACCATTCTGCTATGAACTCACGTTCTTGAGTGGGAAAGGTCTCTTCACATCTTCATTTTTTTCATCACATTTTTCTTCTTTTTTCTCCTCTTTCTTCCACCACTTCCTCCTCTTTCTCGTTGTCATCTTCGCCATCTTCCTCCTCGTTTTTGTTGTTCTTCATCATCTTTTCCCATCCTTTCCTTTTCTTCCTGTTACTACCACTCATGTTCCTCCTGTTTCCCTCCTCCTCCTCCTCCTCCTCCTCCTCCTCCTCCTCCTCTAGTTCTGCCTTTACCCTTTTTTTCTCCTTCCCCGTTCCTCTTTCTCCTAATCATCCCTCGTTCCATCTACTCCTCTGCCTTCTGGTGCTGCTTCTTCTCCTACCGTTCGTTCACCTTCTGCTCTATTATTTCTCATCCTCGCTACTTCCTCCTACATACTCCCCCTCCTCTTCCATTTCCTACACCTCGCCTTCCTGGTCCGCATTCACGACCTGCTTCTCCTCGGCCTGCTTCGCCTCTTCCTCTTCCTTGTTAGTGTTCTTCCTGTTGTTATTCTCATCATTGTCCTTTTCCTCCTTATGCTTCTCTTCTTCTTTTCTGTTTCTTTTCCTTCCTATCTTCTTGTTCTTCTCTTCTTGATGTTATTCTTCTCATCCTCCTCTCCCTCCTCCTTTTGCGTTGCTGCTACTCTTTTTGGTCGCTACTTCTACTTCATCGTTCCTCTTTCTCCCTTGCCTGCTATTGCTCTACCTCTTTCAGCTTTCCTCCTTCTTACTTTTCTTCTCCTCCTTTTCATGCTGCTGCTACTTCTATAGTCGTTCCTCCTCAACCTTCTCCCACTCCTCCTCCTCCATATTTTCTTCCTTCTCCCGTGCCCAACCATCTGAGCTCCCTCTTTTTGCCATTCCTTTATCTCCTCGTCATCCTGCTGTTCTTCCTCTTTCACCTCTTCCTACTGTTCCTTCTGCGTCACCTCTTTCTGCTTCTACATACTCCACATTCTTCTATTTCTCCTCTTCCACTCGTCCCCTTCTTCGTGGTTTCCCTATTCTCATTCTCTTTCCTCTTCCCTGTCCCGCTCCTGCTGCAGTTGCTCCTATTTCTTAGGCTCATCCTCCACCCACTGCTCTTACTAGCCCTCTTCGTTCCAATTTCTTCGTCTTCCTTTTTTTATTTTCCTTCTTCTTTATATTTTCCTCATTGTTCTCCCTTTTCTTTCTCTCCTCACCCGTTCCTGTTCAAGATTCAGGCTTAGTTCCACACGAGTCTTTTTCTTCCCCGATCGTCTATCTATTTGCTTTTGGAGCTCGGTTCCTGCTTATGAGTCATAATGATCATCCATCTCTCGCATCCACTGGCCGCTGCTGACCAACCGAAGAACCATCGGATCGACACCGCCGACCGTCAATCGCATTGTGTCGATGCCGAGCGCAAACACAGGAGCTCAAGCTTGACGCCGCCGTCGTCGTCCGTCTATTTGACTGGACTCCGAAGTCGTTTCGAGGTGGTGGATTAGTCAGGCCGAAGGCTAGAGGGTGTCGTCGTGGAAGCTGTTCCTGAAGACCTAGGTCCGAAAACACGATTGCTGTAGGTGTTTCGGCGAGGTTATGTACTGATTTGGACCGTTTAATCGTTGCACAAGTCCTCAAAAGGTTGTTCGTGGTCCGATGTGATCCAAGGTCGGACGCTCTATCGCGGTTCCTAATAACATGTCCGCGTACTTTGGAAGGAAGACAAATGCATGGCGCGATCTTTGAGGCGTTCACCAGCTCTTTTACTTGAATACCATTCCTACCCTTTGTTGACAGCGTACCATTACTTGAAAATACATATGCGACCGTACTGCAGCGTGAGGGATGGTGTGGCGCAGCCGGAGGAGGCTTCTCCTCTCGTGTGACCCTTTGTCGATTGAAGGTTCGGATTCTGCCTAGGCGTACTGAACCTTCCACCTTCATTTGATGCAGAATGCGTGGCGCATTCCACCTGAGGTTTCAGCCCCTTGAGTGGTCCGTCTTTCAGGTATCCCAGCGTCAGAGATCAACTCCAAATCCGGCTCGTGTCCCCGTCCGCTCGGTATCTCCGTGTTCCAGGTGAGTTTCACGTTGATTTCTTTCGAGACGTATCAGCCAGGCATACTGTACCAACTACTGTACTATTTCGCTTCTCTCTACCTACCGTACGAAACGCAGTTCCATTCAGGACGCCGCCATCGGCTGCTGGATGGACAGCAACTGTCCGGGTATCCAGAAGTGTTGTGTGGAGCCGAATCCAGTGACGAATTCGGCGACCAGAATCTGTCGTGACCCAGTAGGAGTGCGAAGTAAGTGCTGAATTTCCTTTGATATATCAAAAATCGATAAAATTTCTGGCGAAACTGGTATTGATTAGCACGCCGCGCGCGATCAGCTAATCGATAAGCACACAGAATCGTGGAACGATATGGAGGCCTCGATCGGAGATCGTATATTTGTTGGCTTGGCGCAGTTGTTACCTGCCGTAATTAGTGGAAATAACAAGCGCTATCGATTTTTTTATTGCTCATGTAATCAATAATCGAATCGAATAAATCGATTCGAATCTGATCGTTCGGCAATGCATGTACCCTAGCCGGTAGCGAAAAAATAACGACGTCGTCGCACCGCCTCTCATCCGTTTCCGAAATAATTTCAATTATATCTGAAACGTGAATTTTTAAATATTTTTTAAACGAATTAGTTTACAATGTTGCAAAAGGGGGGTGGGTGGGAAAGGGAAAATAGATGTCGATTTTTTTTAACGTTCCTTAACTTTCTGTTAAGTGGAGGTGGTAGATCCTTCATCCTGCGTGCTATTGATTGGCATGCCGCGCGCAATCAGCTAATCGATAAGTGCACTGGATCGTGGAATCATGCAGAGACCTAGATTCGAAATAGCAATTTTGCTGTCACGCTAGTTATCTGCTGTAAATAGTGACTAAAATGGAAGTGACGAGCACTATCGATTTTTTACTGGTCAAATAATCGATGAAATCGATATTTAGCCAAGCATTCGCCAGCACAAGCCAGCGCAGCAGGGCGATGGCCAACACCCTTGGCCAACTATCTTTTAGGGTCTCCTGTTCATACTTTACGAAGCAACGGAAGCGATTGGTCGGTCAGGCAAACTATACGTATCGATTTTTGTTGGGCGCAATTTCGGTCAAAAATCGATATACACGGGTTGCCTGGACGAGCAGTAGCTCTCGTCATTCCCGTCGCGAACTATAAACAGACCATTATCTGTTTCTGAAAGCATTCAAGTTATCATTGAAAAGGAAAATTTTGATTTTTTCAATGAAATTAGTCTGTATTGCCTTTGATAAGTAAGTACGTTTCTTGCTGAACTTCAAATTATCAAATTTTAGCAAATTTTACTGTGGCGAAAAATCAATATATCGATTTGTTAGCGTGTAAAAAGAGGCATTCATTTTTTGTCTAACTAGATCTTGTTTGCCAGTTGGAATTATTTAGCAGTTACTATTGATCGCATATTAATTGCAGAAGCGAAACAATCGATAGCCATATAGTTCACAGTAAAACAAGTAGTATTTTGCTGAGTAGTGGAAAAATAGACTTGGAGCTATTTGTCTCTTTATTATTTTTGAAAATTGACAGGCCAAATTTTCGATTTTTGCAAGAATTTCACCTCAGAATTTTTTATTCTTTATTGTGAGCGCTTTTTCGGTACAAGTCGTGAATGTGGCTTAAACGTCAAGACGGGAGCGCGTCAGCCAATCAAGACTGTACACGCACGGCCCACTCTGAATGGTTTGTTGTGTTCCCACCTCCCGCGTAGGCCACATCAGCGACTTGTATCAACAGCAAATGTAAACCCCGCTGTAAACAAAACTAGATGATCACGCTTCGAAGAATGTGGAAGATCGATTTATTGATCTGCTGGAGTGTAAAGGAAAATCGATATATCGACCTGCTGGTGGTGTAAGGCCCCGTCTATACTTCCGAGGCTGAACGACGCGACGGCTTGTAAAGTGGCCAAATTGATCGATCGCGTCGCTCATTCAATGTGGCCACCATACCTGGCCTCGCGTCGCTCAGCATCGAAGTATAAACGGGGCCTAAAGGGACTACGTCGATCTTTTCGACCTTTTGTCAAGTGGAAGTGACAACAGATAAATCCAGCTGTGCTATCGGTTGGCATGCCGCGCGCGACCAGATAATCGATAAGCCATCAGCAGGTCGATACTCTACTGGATCGTGAAATCATGCGAAGGCCTAGATTTGAGTCCGCACTATTGCTGTAACGTTTGTTGTCTGCTATAATTAGCGCCCGAAATGGAAATGGCACGCACCATCGATTTTTTATTGCTCGAATAATCGAAGAAATCGATACGAAGCTCAAATTTCAGCCGTACAAGAATGCAGTTCCCTATCAAGTAATAGGTGATCGTACGGTATAACTGCCCTTTGGGTGTTCTCAAAAACATTCAATTTTCTCTGAAACGGGAAATTTTCGATTTTTTCAAAAAAGTTAGTATGCAAAATTTTTACTAAATAGGAACGTTTTTGGCGAGCATAGAAGTATCAGTTTTGTCTCAGCGACTCTTTAAAATCGTAATATTTATATCTTAACGAAACTCTTTGTATGATAGACCCTAAAAGAGAATGTGTCGAATAATTTTGCGAAAAAATCGATATTTAAATTGATTTATTGGTGTGTAAAAGGAAGCCCGCCAGCGCTCATCAACACCCTGGCGCGGCTCTTCTCGCGCTACCTGTCGGAGTGCAAGGTTCCATCTCAGTGGAAGACCAGCAGAACCGTCTTGCTCTACAAGAAGGGAGACGTGCACGACATTGGCAACTATCGCCCGATCTGCCTGCTGTCCGTAGTCTACAAGCTGTTCACTCGAGTCATCCTGAATAGGATCAGCAGAACCTGGACGAAGGACAGCCACGCGAACAAGCAGGATTTCGGAGAGGATTCAGCACGATCGACCACATACACACCATTACGAAGCTCATCGAAGTGTCGCGAGAGTACAAGCTGCCGCTGTGCCTTACGTTCATCGACCTGAAGAAGGCATTCGACTCTGTCGAAACTGAAGCGGTCATCGAAGCCCTGCTCACTCAGGGCGTTCCTACTCAGTACATCAGAGTCCTTCGAGAGCTGTACAGTGGATTCACGACCAAGATCTCACCATTCTACAACGACGTCGTCGTCGACGTGAAGAGAGGGGTTCGGCAAGGGGATACTATATCCCCGAAGCTCTTCAGCGCCATCGAAACCGTCATGCGCGAACTAGAACGGGAAGACATGGGAGTGAAGGTCGACGGCCGGCAACTACATCATCTTCGCTTCGCTGACGACATCGTGCTCATAACACCGAGCATCAGCCAGGCGGAGCGAATGCTGGCCGACTTCGATCGTGTATGTGGGAACGTTGGACTGCAGCTGAATCTTACGAAGACGATGTTCATGAGGAACGGATGGGTTTCTGATGCCCCATTCTCGCTCAACGGAACGAACATCTCCGAATGCTCCAGCTACGTGTATCTGGGTCGCGAAGTCAACATGGCCAACGACCTAGCGCCAGAGCTGAGCACGAGGAAACAAGCGGCTTGGGATGAGTACATATTTGGCACAAGTCGCGAGTGTGGCTTACACGGAGGTGGGAATTCGCCGACCAGACAGAAGACCGACTTTTCGCGCCAGCTTTGAATGCAGCCTGATCGGTTCTTTTTGTGTTCCCGCCTCCCCATGCAATCCATATTAACGACCTGTTCCCTTTCTTTTACAGCAATCCTTGATTTAGGCGAAGTTTGATCACTATACTTTGAAAAAAATCGGAAAATCAATATATTGATCTTATATTGATCGAGCAATTAAATCGATGGTGCTTATGCAACATGCATTGCGCAATGGTTTAGTACCCTAATTAGTAACGATATGCACGGGTTTTGAGCTAATTATCTCGCATATGAAACGGGGATTTTCGCGAGTTCAGTTTTTTTATTTTAATTTTTTTCAAGCTCAGTTTTCAACTGCTTGGGCAATTTTATCTTTACGTCTTTCTTTAGGTTCAAAATGAATTTTTGTGTTTTAAGTTTTTTAAAAATGTTCATTGAGCTGGACTATATGTTTCACACAATTTTGTGAAAAATTGAAAAATGACTTGATGGCGTATCTGTGAAAATCGATATATTGATTTAAGTGCGAGTAAATCGTTATATTGAATTACTGAATCCATGAATTGGTTTTCGTGAGTTTATGTCAGTTCTAGTGCGAATGTAGGCCGCATTAAGAGGAAAGAACGCGTCAGTCAATCAGGCTGCATCAAAAGCGAATGCAGTTAGGCACGTCGTGTACGGTCAGTACCTGATTGGCTAGCGCGTACTTGGTCGGTGTCTTGATTGGCTGACACACTCCTACCTTATGTACAATGCTGCCCATATTCGTGACATGGACCGTTAAAGCCTTAACACTTTCCTATGACGCTGCTATGCTTGATTGTTGGACGACTAGAAAACGTAACCCATGCGTAGGTTAGGAGATCATCTAATATGTAAATAACGTTGAGCACAGCAATTCCAGCCCATTTTTACGAGATTGCTCTGCGAAAATCGATTAGCGTGCTCCACGTGCGCGATAAATCGCTACAAACACGCAATTCGAGGTCTATTTCCACAGTGTCAGATTACAGCGTGAATTGAGTCGGATCTCCCCAAACTTGGATAATTAAACCGTCCGTTAGCCTTACTGCACTCGGAAAAAGGTACTTATTGGGATGTTCACTAAGCGGGATTAGTCATGGTTTAGTCATATCGTCAACGTTAGGGCCTGTCCATACTTCGCGACGGGAGCGATTTTTCGGCCAGGCAAATCATACCTGTCGATTTTTGCTGGGCGATGGCTTGGCAAAAATCGATGCGTATGATTTTTCCGACCGACTAATTGCTCCCGTCGCTCTCGTCGCGAAGTATGAACAGACCCTCAGGAAGTCAGCAATAAGTACACCGATGATGCCGTCGGTGCCTGGCTGGCGCTGTTCGTGTTGCGTCGCTCTTTGCACGTGGGTGGACAAACCTATGAAAAGTCGATGCATTGATTAGCGAGAGCGGATCATATTGATTAAGAAAGCAAAAATCGATATATCGATTAGCATGGTCTGTGCGATTTGCTGCACTGGCATAAGGTTCCGTTTATACATCCGACGCCGAGCGACGCGTTGCCACGTATTGTGTCCAAATTGATCGATCGCGTCGCCCGATCAATGTGGCCGCCGTCGCGTCGCTCGGCGTCGAAGTATAAACGGGCCCTAACTCCGAGGCCAAGCGATATTCTAGTTTTTCTCGGAAGGGAACATTTGCTTAAAAAAATTGAATATATTGATTTTCGGCAGTGGATCGCTTTGACGGGTTGGTTACTACTAAATAAATAAATAAAACACTACTAAATAAATAAAAAATAAATACACAAATAAATCACCTGTATCACCTGTCGTCCCGTTGATCATCGAATTGCTCGAGCGGGTGCCAGCAGCGTCTCCATTCGTCCCTGTCGCGTGCCAGAGTTGTCCAATGGATCCTCCTCGCTCGAGGGACACGAAGAGCGTCATATCGGTCGTTCAGGGCTTTAACGAAGAAGTCCGACCAACGCGTTGGTGGGCGTCCTGGTGTTCTTTTGACATCCCGCGGAATCCAGTCGGTGATGGCTCTCGTCCAGCGGGTGTCTGCGAAGCGCATTACGTGGCCGGCCCACCTAATTTTCGACAACTTGGCCCACGCGACAGCGTCTCTGATCTTCGAGCATCGGCGAAGCTCGGAACTCCGGAGGCCTTCTCTCACTTGCGTGAGTCGTGTCACTCCGAGCATCGTCCTCTCGATTCCACGCTGCGCGACGCTGATCGCGTGTTCATCCTGCTTTCGTATAGCCCAGGTCTCTGAGGCGTATGTTAGGGCAGGAAGAACAGTGGAGTCGAATAGGTGGGCACGGAGTCGGACGTTCTTCGTCTTCTTCGCGACTTCTTCGACGCTCTTGAAAGCTCCCCAAGCCGCTCTTTTCCTCCTGCTCAGCTCTGGTGCTAGGTCGTTGGCCATGTTGACTTCGCGACCCAGATACACATAGCTGGAGCATTCGGAGATGTTCGTTCCGTTGAGCGAGAATGGGGCATCAGAAACCCATCCGTTCCTCATGAACATCGTCTTCGTAAGATTCAGCTGCAGTCCAACGTTCCCACATACACGATCGAAGTCGGCCAGCATTCGCTCCGCCTGGCTGATGCTCGGCGTTATGAGCACGATGTCGTCAGCGAAGCGAAGATGATGTAGTTGCCGGCCGTCGACCTTCACTCCCATGTCTTCCCATTCTAGTTCGCGCATGACGTTTTCGAGAGTGGCGCTGAAGAGCTTCGGGGATATGGTATCCCCTTGCCGAACCCCTCTCTTCACGTCGACGACGAGGTCGTTGTAGAATGGTGAGATCTTGGTCGTGAATCCACTGTACAGCTCTCGAAGGACTCTGATGTACTGAGTAGGAACACCCTGGGTGAGCAGGGCTTCCATGACCGCTTCAGTCTCGACGGAGTCGAATGCCTTCTTCAGGTCGATGAACGTAAGGCACAGCGGCAGCTTGTACTCTCGCGACACTTCGATGAGCTTCGTAATGGTGTGTATGTGGTCGATCGTGCTGAATCCTCTCCGAAATCCTGCTTGCTCGCATGGCTATCCTTCGTCCAGCGTTCTGCTAATCCTATTCAGGATAACTCGAGTGAACAGCTTGTAGACTACGGACAGCAGGCAGATCGGGCGATAGTTGCCAATGTCGTGCACGTCTCCCTTCTTGTAGAGCAAGACGGTTCTGCTGGTCTTCCACTGAGATGGAACCTTGCACTCCGACAGGTAACGTGTGAAGAGCCGCGCCAGGGTGTTGATGAGCGTAGGCGGGAGGTTCTTCAGGTGTTCGGGTCTGATCCTGTCGGGACCGGGTGCTGTACGTTTCTTCACCGACGAGATGGCGTGTCGGATCTCGGAAGGGAGAACAGAGGGGACGACGTATCCATCCTGCGGAAGATGGCATGGGGGCAGGTGGACGTGGCTATCGAAGACATCGGAGTAGAAGTCGTGGATGACCCTCTCCATGGTCCTTCTGGAAGAGGTGACGGTTCCGTCGGGACGTCGGAGAGCTGTCATCTTGGTCTTGAAGTTGGCGAAGTTCTGGCGGGCATTGCGGATGCTCAACCCTGCCTCTGCAGCTTCAGCCAACACTTCCGCCCTTCTCTCCTTAAGATCCTTTTTTATCGCCTCTCTGCATAGCTTCGCAAGCTCGGGCGTCAGTTGGTAGTTGCCTGACGCTCGTGCTGCTCCACGCTGGCGTATCAGCTCGAGAGTTTCCAGAGACAGACGTCTCTTGGTGGTCTTCAAGCTCTCGGCTCCCTTAGCACTATCGTGGAGAAGGTGCACGAAGCGGTCGTATTCCTCGTCGACGTTGTCCGTGACGGCATCTTCCCAAAGACCGGCAAGAGAGGTGTAGAGGTCCCAGTTGATGGTCGTTCTGGGATTCCTCTTCTTGAACTTCGCGGCCTTCTCTCCTTGACGCGAAAAGCGGAACCTCGCGCTAAGGAGGCGGTGGTCCGATCCCGTGTAGAACTTGGGGACAACGGAGACGTCGGTCAGGCAATATTTGCGGTTGAAGATGATGTGGTCGATCTCGTTGTGGAACTGCCACCGGGAGATTCCCAGGTCCATCGTAGGGAGGGAAGCTTCTGGAACTGCGAGTTTCCATGGATGGTCTTGGTCGACATGATAAACTCAGACAGCCTTTCACCTTGCTCGTTCCACTCCAAACCGTGGGTTCCGATGTGAAGTTCTTCCGGCGACCTTCGCGGTCCGATTTTGGCGTTGAAGTCGCCGACGATCACCTTGTAGAAGGTGTGATCTTCCTTATAGAACTTCTCCAGCTCCACGTAGAAGGCTTCGACCTCTTCGTCGTCGTAGTCGGATGTTGGGGCATACGCGACGAATACAGTCAAAGCTGGCACGGAACCACATCGCTTCAGTCGCAGACGTCCGATTCGGCTTGTCAGAGACTCGTACGATTCGATGTTCATGGCCAAGTGCGTGTTGACGAGGACACCAACGCCGCCTACTCCTCTGCTGTCGCATGTTCCGAGGAACAGTTCTTCTCCGGAGTCGTAGGCGGCATGCAGTGGGTGGTGTCTTCTCGTCTCGGTCAGTCCGATGACGTCGTACTTGATCAACACAAACAAATACAAACAAAGACACAAATAAATAATCATTACTAAATAAATGAAGAAATAAAACACTTCTAAATAAACAAATGAATAAATAACTAATACGCAAATAAATAAACACTACTAAATAAATGAAGAAATAAAATACTACTAAATAAATAAATAATTAAATAATGTCGTTTGTTGCTTACTGGCGGCGACCTAACTCTGAGGTCTTTAGACAATCCCAACATCAATAAATCGCTCAATCAATTTGTATCGATCGGATGATTCATGGTGGAGGTGTCTAAGCCCTAGTTTGTACTTGCGCCGCCACGCGGCCATAGATATCGATTTTTCGCGCCGCCCGGTCAATATCTATCTCAACCATCGTGCCGCGCCGCCCAGCGGCGCAAGTATAAACTAGGGCTAAAGGTAGTGTGACAGCGCTAGCTCACACAGGCCTGTTCGTACTTCGCGACAGCAGCGGCAAGAGCGACGAGAGCGCAGCGCGCCGAAGTATGAACAGGCGACAGCAGCGACTGGAGCGACTAGAGCGACAGGGGCGACTGCAGCGACTGCGCCAGCGCTCGAGTATGGACACTTTTCGGCGGCGCGCGCTCGGTTTTAATCGATATGCATATTTAGCGCGGGCGGCGAATCGCTCTTGTCGCGAAGTATGAACAGGCCCTAAGGAAATTAGCTGGATGAACTAGTGAGACTGGAGTTTTTGTTATAGACAGTTCTATCAGTTTGATGGGCGGAATTATGCAAGTGGGCGGAGCTCTAAACCTCCCTTGACGGTGCCCTCTGTGAAATTCGAGAAAATTGGCTAAAAATATGTGATTTTTCGCTGTTTTTTTTCACGTTTATGTTGCTCGGGCACCAGCCACTATGTTCAGTTCGGTTATCAAAGAGTAGCACTGGCACCAACACCTCCTCCGCTCTGCAGGCACATCCCTCTGTTCGTTGCCGTTGACGGTCGGCTCGTGTACGGCGCCGACGACACGCTTCTACTACGACTCGTCGTCGGCCTCGTGCAAACGCTTCATCTACTCCGGCTGTGGCGGAAACGCGAACAATTTCCAGTCGCTGGCCAGCTGTCAGGCGACGTGCGGCTCTTCTGGTACGGTGTTTTCGTGCCGGTTTTCGTTACTTTGGTTCCTACTCAGTTGATTCAGTTCATCCTCACTGCATGCTTAAGTTTTAAACTCGAGGTTTCCGTCGATTTTCGGTAAGAAATTTATGTTTCGTGGCACAACCAGCAGCAAAATGTGACTAAGAGGGCGGAGTTATGGTGAAAATGGGCGTGGCTATATTAAAAATCATGCTATTGGGGCACCGTCCCTGGACCGTGTGATAGCAATTATAACTAATCACCTGCTGCCGTTTGAATGTTCCCGCGCCTGATACAGTATCCCCAAACCTGCAAATCACCCAAGGCGTTGACATCGGACCTCGTTTTTGTTTCCTCTTGCGCGATTGACCAATACCTGGGAGTGGTTGGATTTTCCTTGCACTCGACGCTTGTATACGCCCAGGGACACTTTTCCATTAGTACCGAGCATGTTTCCTTGGAGGAGTGGGCGGGTATGGACTTATCGCTTTGTGTACAGTAACGTTGGAGAAAAAAAAAAGAGGCAACATGAAGCCATTAGCAGCGAAATATGACGAAGTGGGCGGAGTTACGATGCAAAAGGGTGTGGCCACATTAAAGATATGCTACTGGGCATTGTCCCTGGGCGTATACAAGTGCCGCTGTACATGAGCTCTGTCATTGGCAAGTTCGTCTTGTGGTAAAATTGGTGGAATCACACGCCCATCGGCGGCAAAATGTGATGAAGTAGGCGGGGTTATGTTTGGAGTGGGTGTGGCTATATTAAAAAGTGACCCTATTAGGGCATTGTAACTAGGCGTGCACAAGACCGCACTCAAGCGATGCCTGCAATTGGCTGGTTTCTCTTCAATATCTGTGATTGGCTGGTTTTTTCTCGCAAGCGCCAACTGTACACGCCCAGGGACACTTTTCCATTAGTACCCAAAACCTGCGAAGCGCGGCTTGTTATGGTTTTATCGGCTTTGCAGATGGTAAAGTTAGAGAAAAAAGGGCGGAAACATGGAGCAATCAGAGGCGAATTGTGACGAAGTGGGCGGAGTTATGGTGCAAGTGGGCGTGGCTATACTAAATGGTGGTGCTTTTGGGGCAGTACAAGTGATACGATTTTTTGAGCTCTTGCGATATTGATTGGTACTGGAGAAACATGAGCAGAAACATGGAGTCTCCAGGAGGGATGATTATGTGGGTGGAGCTATAGTGCATATGGGCGTGGTTATATTAGAAAACGATACTATAGGGGCAGTGTTTCTGACTATGTACAAGAGTCTCATTCACCGAAGTCTGTCATTGGCTAGTTCATCTTACCGATGCTGGTGACTGATTGGTTTTCTCTCGCAAGCGCCACCTGTACACGCCCAGGGACACTTTTTCATTAGTACCTAAAGCGTTACCTGCGAAGAGCGGCTTGTTATGGACTTATCGGCTTTGTGGACGGTAGAGTTGGAGAAAAATTGGCGGAAGTATGGGCCGTCGGCAACAAAATGCAACGAAGTGGGTGGAGTTGTGGGCGTGGCTTATAAAAAAGTGATGCTAGAAGGGCAGTGTCTCTGAACGTGGCCAAAGGGCGCAGTTCAGCGAGGGTTGTGCGATCGACCGAGTCTATGATTGGTTGGTTTTGCTTTGTACCCGCTAGTAGGACACGCCCAGGAAGGGCTCTCCTATAGTACCGAAAATGAGCAAAGCAGTCGCCTTTGTCAAAGACTTACGAAAAATGGGAGGAGCTATGGCGCCCGGTACTGCTGTATAAAAGAACGTCCCGAATGCATACAAAACAAGAGGGTACGTTAAAGCAGTGAGCTACAGCTCAGGATATCCAAGTAAGAACGATTTGGGCGGAGCTATGTCAGAAATGCGGGAGGAGCTATTGCTCAGACAAATTTGGCTGCGCCAAGGCACAAACTCACTAACGTGAATCTCTTATTACTCTTGAAGTCATTATTGAATAGGAGCGCTATCATTTAGGCGGGTGTAGAGAAAATGGGCGGAGTCAAGGCGGAGCGTTGCGCAGTCACTACTTTTCGTTAATTTTCGACATTAAATTTGTATTTTGGGGCTCAAAACATGAAATGACTGAATTAATTGTCCTTGAAGTGGGCGTGGCTATGTTGAGACAGAAGCAAAAGTAATCTATTAAAGGCAATGAAGGCGGAGTCGAACGTGACGATTCAACGAAGTGGACGGAGAATGAAGAAACTGGGTGGAGTCCTAACCATATTAATCGGTAATGGCTGTACAAAGCTGAGGAGAAACGGCTAACCTGGTGGGATAAGATTGCAACCAGTAGACGGAATAATGGGCGGAACTACGACAAAGGGCGGAGTCGTGGAAAGAAGTGGGTGGAGTTATGTTATTTAGAGATGGATCTTCAACGTTAAGGAGAAACAGCTGGCGTGGTGGGGTAAGACTGTAGATAGTAGACCATGACAAAAGGGGCGTGACCAAGAAAAAGGGGCGGGGTCGTGGAAGAAAGTGGGTGGAGCTACGTTATTTGGAGGTAGGTCTCCAACGCTGAGGAGAAACAGCTGGCGTGGTGAGATAAGACTGGAGGCAGTAGGTGGCGTAATGGACGGGGCTATGACAAAAGGGGCGTGGTCGTGGAAAGAAGTGGGTGGAGCTGTGTTATTTAAAGATGGATCTTCAACGCTGAGAAGAAACAGCTGGCGTGGTGAAATAAGATTTACAACAGTAGGTAGCGTAATGGGCGGGACTATGACAAAAGGAGCGGGGTCGTGGAAGGAAGTGGGTGGAGCTGTGTTATCTAGAGATGGATCTTCAACGTCACGGGGAAACAGCTAGTGTGGTGGGATAAGTTTGAAGCCAGGAGGCGACTTAATGGGGATTCATGAGAAAGGGGCGGGGTCGTGGAAGGAAGTGGGTGGAGCTGTGTTATTTAGAAATGGATCTTCAACGTTAAGGAGAAACAGGTAGTGTGGTGGGATAAGACTGTAGACAGTAGTTACCATAGTGGGCGGGATCAGGACAAAAGGGGCGGGGTCGCGGAAAGAAGTGGGTGGAGCTATGTTATTTACAGATGGATCTTCAACGCTGAGAAGAAACAACTGGCGTAGTGAAATAAGATTTACAACAGTTGGTGCCGTAATGGGCGGGACTATGACAAAAGGGGCGGGAACATGGAAGGAAGTGGGTGGAGCTATGCCATTTTAACGCCAAAACCCCTTCTTTAGTGTATTTTTATTTCAATTCTGTTTTTCAAATGCACTTCGGTCACCTATACCACTTCTAGACTGGAAATTCTCATTGGATCATCCTTTATGGTTCTACAGAGCTCCTATTTAGGCATCACCGGCACGCCACAGTGTCCTGCCGACGCGAATGCTGGCCTGAACTGTCTGTTCTCGCACGCCGATGCCTGTAATTCGGACAGCGATTGCCTAGGACGCGAGAATACGGTATTTCGTTTACAATTATTTTAATTGTAAGGCTGAATAGAACGTTAGAAAAACTTCAGAAGTATTTCCCGTGTGATACAAGCATCGCAAGCGCGGTTGAAAACTAAGTCCCCGCCTTTTTTGAACATTTTATTCTGAATCTCTCGGAAAGTTTTTTAGTGATTTTTTGTTTATTTTATTTTATTCATTCCGGACGTAGCTCTTGGTTTACGCTTTGAAATACCGTGACCAACGATCAGTAAGTAGCAACAAAAAATTGACCTTGACTGACAGCTCATTTTCTCCTAATATTCCGCTAAAAATTGACAAAAATTACCATCAATAAACAAATGCAAGGCACTTTTTGATCACCTGTATCACCTGTCGTCTTGCTCGAGCGGGCGCCAGCAGCGTTTCCATTCGTCCCTGTCGCGTGCCAGAGTGCTCCAATGGATGCTTCTCGCTAGGGGTCACGAAGAGCATCATATCGGTCGTTCAGGGCTTTCACGAAGAAGTCCGACCAACGCGTTGATGGGCGTCCTGGTGTTCTTTTGACATCCCGCGGAATCCAGTCGGTGATGGCTCTTGTCCAGCGGGTGTTTGCGAAACGCATTACGTGACCGGCCCACCTAATTTTCGACGACTTGGCCCACGCGACAGCGTATCTGATCTTCGAACTTTTTGATAGAGCAAAGCACTCTATTTCGAATAGCATATAGCGTTGTCCAAACAAATTTAACCACATAGTGGGAGTTGTTGGTAAAAATAGTTTTTGTCTTCTGGGCGCTCCACTTCGATGTCCTAAAAATTAACGATGCAAAACATAGGCAGACAGAAAAATCTGACCTTAGCAACAGTACCGAACGTAGGAGATTAGGATCTCACGATTTTTATTTGATTAATAGCATAAAATATTCTAAAAAAAAATCCATTTGGACACCTGGGATCGGATTCACCACGACTTACAGCAATTTAACAGAGCAAATACAGCCGAAATCGCTGATAGCGCGGCTTATCAAGCGATATGGTGAAACATTTCGCCGCGGTATCAAGGATTTCTGCTGTATTTTCTCTGTTAAATTGCTGTAGGTGGTTGATGAATCCGGCCCTTGGTAGTCACCTATAAGTCACGTTGAATACACCCAGAAGTCACCTAGAGGTCCCCTAATGGTCACCCAGAGGTCACATGATAGTCTCCTAAAAGTCACCATGGATTTACGCTGATTGTTTCTTTTTTAAACGTTTTGTTGTCGTTTTTTTCCACATGTGGTATCACATGTAGTAAATCAGCCAGTCAATTAAAACCTATTAGACGCCTCAAGTTCTGCTGCTAGTCATTTCTTAGTCACCTGGAGGTCACCTAGAATTCACTGAAAAGTAACCTGGTAGTCACCTAATAGTGCGGTGTCCTAGAAGTCACCTAGGACCAAATTCATCAACGACTTACAGCAGTTTATCGGAGAACATACAGCCGAAATCCCTGATAGCGCGGCTTATCAAGCGATGTGGTGAAACATTTCAGCGCGCTATCAGGGATTTCTGCTGTGTTTTCTCCGTTAAATTGCTCTATGTCGTTGATGAATTTGGTCCCAGGTGACTTCTAGGAGACTACACTATTAGGTGACTACCAGGTAACTTTTAAGCGAATTCTAGGTGACCTCTAGGTGACTAACAGATGACTAGCAGCAAAACGTGAGGCGTCTAATAGGTTTTGATTGTATTTGTAAGTCGGTGATGAATCCGGCCCCTGGTTGAGTTATCTAGCACTCAAGTAGCAATCACCTAGAATTGGCCTAGAAGTCACCTTACAGTCACCCAGCAGTCACCTGGAAGACACCTGGTAGTCGCTTTGACGCGCCCTGATAGTCACGTACTGGCAACCTTGGCAATAAATAAGGGGAAACCGGATGTTGTTGATGATTTGCTGGTGCGTAGAACTGAAAAATGCTTGTTGAATATAGAATGTTTAAAAAACGGCGCGGACTTCGTTTCCATCCTAGCAGTTAATAGACCAGGCCTTTCTCTTTGCTGTGCATATGATTTTCTAGATCAGCGCGTCCACAGAAGAATGTGGATCACGACATTCATTATAAGGCCCATGCGGGTCTATCCTAATCGGGAGGGGCAATCCTAAGGTAGCAGTTGTATCCGTACGCCCCCCCCCCCCTCGGACTAGGATAGATCCCGCTCACGCTACCATTTTACTATGAGAACGGACGTAATCGTGGTTTATTCTTCAGGTTCAACCGTCCTGCTGTATGACGTCGTGTGGCTACAAGATCTGCTACCAGTACTGACTGTCATTGTGATGACTGATAGAGTTGTTTATGCTATTTATGACCTATTTATATCGTCGTATTTTGATGTAATTTTTTAAATTAATTGATATTCATCTGCACGTGGATGAGTTGTTCAATGTGACTTGTTCTGCGCCTGATCTAGCCGTGATCTGAGTGTGTGTTGCTGATAATAAACAGCTCTAGTAACCTTGTTTGTGGCAATGCCTGAAGGTTTGCCCAGTCTGGGTAGATATCCTGGACTTACCGGGGTGTAGAACTTGCCGTGTAGCTGCTATCGGTTGTGCTTTTTTTTCGCTTATCTACCTATTATCAGTGAATTTTCTCCAATTTTTTGCGCCAACGTTCCTTTTTTCCTTTTCCTTGTGAATTGCCATATACGGTCATGGTTATTGGGTGGAGCGAGGCAGTCTCTCTGCTCGTTTTCAGTTTCTGAACCGTCGATTAAAAATCACTCCAGTTAGGCGTGGACTCGGATACATCCACGATCCAGCATCCTGAATCATTGTTCCTTGAACTCGGGACCGCCGACATCTTCTTCGGTGTCATTTTTTCAGTTTAGTAATTCTTGGATGTATCCAATCGGGGGGGGGGGGGGCATATGCAGTTTTTGCGTCTCCATTACATACCTTGACGTTCTTCGAGAGTTTCAGCAGCTGCTGTCCCATACTGCGATGAGGCCCTTCATTTATTAGGGGGGGGGGGGGCAAAAGTAATGAGACACTCCATGCCGTGTCCATACATATATCTCGTGGCTGACGAGTCGACCTGTGTCGCGCAGATCTCGCCCAATTCCCAACCCCGAGCAGCCTGGGCTCAATATTCACGCCAGATGAGAAGTACGTGTTCTACCTTAACCCTTCCAAGCAGCGAGTCTGGGTGAGGCCTGGTGACCTGTTACCGACCTTCGTTCTGCGAGATGTTCACGGCGAGAAGCACCTTCAGAGCTTTTGGGTCTGCGCCCATGGACCGCTATACTGGAAGCTGTTTTCCAATAGTACGACGATAGACTCCATGACCACGGTGAACGAAATAGAAGAGATGGACCGGCGACTCGCACTTATTCGGTCTCAGCGCTTCAAGAAGGTCCTCCTCTTCGACAACGCCGCACCCCATCGGGAACAAGTAAGCACGGATGAGCTTGGCCAGCTGGGCTACGTTCACATGCTTCATCCACCGTATTCGCCGGACATCTCTCCATGCGACTACCACTACTTCTTGAGCCTACAGGACTTCCTAGTGGAAGGGACACAAGAACCCAATCAGTCCTTGACAACCATGTCGAGCAGTTGATCAACATCAGGCCCAAGCAGTTTTGGAAGGGTGGGATCAGGAAGTTGGCTGAGCGATGGCAGCAAGGTCC
Organism: Heligmosomoides polygyrus polygyrus; assembly: GCA_947396885.1. Taxonomy (NCBI): domain Eukaryota; kingdom Metazoa; phylum Nematoda; class Chromadorea; order Rhabditida; family Heligmosomidae; genus Heligmosomoides; species Heligmosomoides polygyrus. The sequence goes on along the minus strand of OX377204.1, from coordinate 96,062,449 downwards.
TTGCCCTTAATGGCAAATACACTCCTCAGCATCGTTGAGTTGTAATTGAGTTATAAAGAGATAAAGATTTTTTTCAAATTGCCTCATTACTTTTGCCCCCCCCCCCCCCCCTCCCCTAATATTAGGTCGTTGCATGTGAAATGGCCGATTTTGACCGAAAATATTGACAGATCATAACATTGCTCGGAAGGAAGTTTGCTAATCGTGATAGGCACCAATGCAATTAGTACAGTTTTCCCAAGACGATAATAGCTTAGGCATTCCATCTTTGTAAAAATTAGAATTACGAGAATTAATAAAACATGGGCGCGTGTAGCGCAGTCGGAGGAGGCGCCGACTGTCGCCTGCACCCGGTACCAGATTGCTGGTTCGGATATCCCGCCCAGGCCAACCAAGCCTTCCACCCATCCGGGGTCGATAAATTGGTACCCGACTTGTCTGGGAAGGGTAAAGCGCTGACTTGTTCATCGGCTAACCACCGCAAATCATTGTATGGCCAAATACGCATTTAAATCGCCTTCACGACATCCCGTAGAAGTAGAATGCGTGGCGCATCCCAAAAGGGATTGAGTAACGCCGTCCTTTATCCTCTTATTATCCTTAATAAAACATAAAAGGCCATTTTCGAGATCATCTTGGTTGCTGAAAGTTTTATCCTGCACATCATGATCTAAATGCTCGAAAAAATGGCAATCGGTACGGGAAAGAACTTGCGAATATGCTTGCTGGTTGTGGCAGTTTCGTTCCCAATTCATCCACTTTCAGGACGGCAATTTCTGAAACGTGCGGGTGCGTGTCCATTTATAAAAGTAGAGCTCCCGAATGTCACGTTGATTCATACTGTAAAAACGACGTCAATAGCTCGACAAGAGGCAATTATGCCACAGAAGCTACACAGTAAGAAAGCGGAGTTTCTGCGTATTCAGAAACCACATACAACGCCCGAAACGAGAGCGTTCGTAGCTACGAAAAACCATCCAGAAGTTGAGGTAGAGAAATCGGCCATTTCATATGCAACGACCTAATAAATTTAGTGGATATGGTTATGTGGTATGGGATGACCTAGGCAAGGGGTCACTAATTCGGATCTACCCTAGTCGGAAGGGCAGTTCAACGTTGCCCCCTCCGATTAGGATAGATCTTTTTTTGGAATTTGGAATAAACTGTGAAATGATAAAAGCCGAGCCGAATGATAACCTTTGGCATTCTCCTAGTTTTGGGGCCGGATTCATCAACGACTAACCCGCGGGTATAAGGGATAGAGATACCCACAATGAAGCCTGCGTCTCTGACTCTTGCCTTATCTCTACCTGACTCTTATCTTATCTCCACCCCTTATCACCCGTATACCCACGGGTTAATTGTTGATGAATCCGGCCTCTGAAAGTGTTTCAAGGCCAAAGCAGCAGCCAACCGACGACGCTCTTAGTTGTGAGCTTAAAAAGCATTCAGAAAAAAATAAAAGTACATACAAGTATGGTAAAATTGTCAAAAATGAGTAGAACTGTATTGAACTGGTACTCGCTAACACCTTTAATCAACACAAGGCTTCTGTATGTCTAGAGATCTTTAACGAATTTGAGAACAGATTAGGAGCCTTCCACTTGGTGCTGCTCAGCTTCTTCTGACTGTGTGTCTTTGACAGCGGTTAGGCAGGGGCTGAAACGAACAGGACATTCGATGGGTACTGTAGATGACAGCACTGAAACTCGTAAGGTTCGCTCTAACCTCTCTTTGGGGAAGTCTTCCAAATATGACGGCATGTATTCCGACCTGCAATCGAAATTCAACTTTTGAAAAAAAACCAATTCAATTTCAAATGAAATTTTGGTTAGACTTAAAATTTAAAATTTGATTCTTCAGCGTTGAGAGACTTCCAGGAAGCGTGACATCCCTAGATGCACATTGAACATCTTATCCCCTAGCAAAGATGCCCGAGTACCGCAGTGTCTTCGCAATTTCGCAGACCTACAGACTGCCCCATCCAACTAGGAAATTGCCAAACGCGGCCATTTACCATGGGACTTAGGGCGTAACCAATTCACCGACCCCGGGGGGATGGAAGGCTTGGTTGGCCTGGGCGGGAAATCCGAACGAGGAATCTGGTATCGGGTGCACACGACAGTCGCACCTTCTCCGACTGGGGTCGGTAAATTGGTACCAGACTTGTCTGGGAAGGATAAAGCGCTGACTTGTTCATCGGCTGGCCACCGCAAGTCATTGTATGGCATATGGGTTTCCTTCAAATGACCTCTTGGGCCCTTACATAACAAAACACAGGTAACACATATGAACGGTAACAAGGGGCTAGAGATGTAAGGCCGGAGGGGAGGGGTGGGAGAGAAGGAACTCCTCAAGAGCGGGGAGGCGCCGAAGCCGACACTACACGGCCGGCGATCAGACTAGGACGAACCCCGCAGCATTCGCAGAGGTTCTTTTATATCCTTCAGCCGTGGGACGAAACAACGGCTGTCGTTGTTACAACATGCTGAAGACACTTGAGAGTTGATCCCGAATAGATGTCTACACTCCTTACAATACCGCGGATAGTGAAGATGAAATTGGAGGCGGAGCTATTCGGCAACCAATCAAAGCTCTGGCTCACTCGGTGATCCGCACAACGGGAGGAAGTGGACTCATTAAGAAGAACGATACGGTACTCACGATCCTGAAGCCGGTGCTATTTCACTGTCCTGTCGATGCAGTCTCTCCGATCTGCAAATTACTCTCAAATTAATATAAAGAGCGGTAATTAAAGGTGCAATCACAGTCGGGGGATAGAATAGAAGGGGTGTGAGAGCATGTCACTTCTTAGAAGATAGATTGAATAGAATAAAGGATAGCCGTCCAAGGTTAGCTGACCATGTGGCAAATAGCTTTTCCACTACCATGGGTTAGGATTCTGCCTGTGTAAGTATAAGCATTTCGGATCCATCCTAATCGTGGGGGGGGGGTCAGTTCCAGGCCTAGCGGCTGCCAAACGTTTTCTGGGGGCTTGGCACCCAAACCTCGGAGACACATCTTCTGACCACGGACGCTCATGACGCAAAGTCGGCGACACTCCTTCTGTATACGGATGCTCTTGCGCGAAATCGGTGACACGTCTTCTGAACCCGGTTGCCTGGTTCCACTCACTGGTCCTCCTTCCTGGGTCCACCTCTTGGCCCCTTCCTTGTTTTTTCCTATTAACCCCCTTTACTGGCCCTTTCTGGTTCCCACGTTGTGGTCCCTCCTCAAGGTCTTATTGAGCTCATCAGGGGCCGTATGCTCGTCTACCCCGAGTCTCCTCGATGGGGGTTGGGGTGTGATAAGGTATGCTGATATTGATTGGATTTCCCCCAACGGCGAAAAACGAGCAAACGGCCCCAGGTCCGGCCGAAAAGTCTTCTACTCAAAGCTGCGTGCTACTTACGAGGCGGCAAGAAGCTCCATGTCGCACATTCGCAAGGGCAGCTTGGCGTTTGGTCTGAAAAGTACTACTCATTAATGTTAGTTCACGCTTTTATGGTGACTTATGAGATCTACTTATCTGGAGGCGGATTCATCAACGACTTACAGCAATTTAACAGAAAAAAATTACGGTGCAATCCTAGTTGGTGGTGGCCGCTCTTAAATGATGTGCCGACATAATGAAACACATTAAAAGGGCAACAACATGTAGAAATAAGTAAACTACGCCAACCTGGTTGCCCAGATAGTTCAGTTCCCGAGTTACTACTCGCAGTAGGGGAACCTAAAAAGGACCGTTCTCGGTGTACTCTAACAAGGGATGACCCCCCTTACAAGATTTGCACCGAGAACGGATAATCTTCTAGTAGAAAAATAGATAGCATCTGTAAAATAATATAAAAATAGGCCAAGACACCATCAATCAACGTTTGGACACAGGGAAGACAGTGCACTTTACGTCCTTACCATTTGCAAACGTCCCGACCTAGCTCACAAATATTGTATATTCCCATGTTTTCTGTGTTATTTATTCTGATTTTTGTTAGTGCAGTTGTTCTCTAAGGAATGAATAAGTTCAATATGTTTCAATACTGATCACATTCAGTTATTATGAAATCGTTTAAGAGTGGCCACCACCAACTAGGATTGCACCAAAATTACAGCCGAAGCCTCTGATAGCGCGGTATATCAAGCGATATGGCGAGCGATAAGCCGCGTTATCAAAGTTTTTCGCTGTGAATTCTCTGTAAAGTTATGTAAGTCGTTGATAAATCTGACCCCTGAAGGGCAGCCTCAAACTGGCAACTGCAACGCACCTCCTCTTGGCGCGCCACGCACGTCTCCCAATTCGCTCTAGGGCCCTCACACCATGTTCAGGATTCATTAGCAACTCACTGAGCGGTAACGGTAGAGGTTACCGCGAAATTGTCTCATATCGCGATTCATCAGCGCGACCCGGTAGATTTCCGGTGAAGGTCGTTGCAACGTAATGTAACGGTAACCCGGATATGGTGTTGGATAAACGACGCAGTGAAGAACCGGTAACGCTTCACTGCCAATGCCTGACCCTATGGCCTATCCATATCGACTCATAGCTTCGCGCGATCGATATGGGAGCTTATCATTAGGCTTCGCTCGGGATGAGCGGTGGTATGACATGGGCCTATGGCAGCGAGTTGAGCGCGCTGCCAAGAGTATTGGAACACATGCACAGGGACGTCTGCGAGAACGGCTAGGAAGGCTAAGACCCATGCAAGCTGCTCGTGCTAAAACCGGTATCGTCGCTCAACGGGTAGTGCGCCCTGGGTTCTGCGCTCGAAGAGCTCCGGCGCGGCATACTTCGAGCGCGGAACCAGGCTAGGGAAGGGATTCCGGGATGCGGGCCATACCAGCTGCTCTCGTTGCTCAGTGGGGATTACGCATCGATCGAATGTCGGTTCAATCCCAAAGAGAGTCACCTTGTAACTGGACCTGCGTCCTACCAATCGTTCTCGGGCACAAGCCTGGTTACAAGGTAGCCCCCTCCCATGTCCCCTGATAAGGCCATTAATCAAAACATTACAACAAAACCGAAACAAAAACAGTCAGCAATAAGAAGAAAAACAAAGCAGACAACAATAAAAAGTACGCCGTAGGCGTCCCTGGGTCGCCTCTACGTGTCTCCCTACAATAAACGAGTCGACGCGCACGCATTCGGTGGGCGGGAATATGAAAACCGGGATTACGTGCGAGCCGTTGGAGCCTCCTCATGCCTTTCCAACTAATTTTTTCAATATTCCAGCGACAGCACCTACTATTAAGTGGGGAAGGCATCAGGTAAGCTCGCTTATCTGTTATGCTGTGTGTGTTTGTCCTGAAAATAAGAGGGATTTACAAGTGATTATGGAGTGCCTCCTTTGGGATTGAATCACGTGATCCACGACGCAACGGCAGCAACCGCATGCTAGCTACAGTATCCCGGAAACCTGCACATCAACTCGCAATTCGAACGGCTGTATGCGGTTACTTATAATTAATACCACGTTGAACAGTCTGTGCCCTTCCTGTTTAGGATAGATTTGGCTAAGGACCTGATCTATGATCGGGAGAAAGCATCGGTGCCGATGTGGTGTCGTCAAGAAATTGGGTTACGTACTTCTCCTCTAGCATGATGCGACGCAGATTCTCCTCCACAGAATCGTAGGCATAGTCTCCTTCGCTCAAAGCGCGAAACACTTCAGACGTCGTGAGATCTCTGAACGCTGACATTGCTACGCCTTTGGGATCTTGGAGAAAACCAGCACAGATGTAAGGCAATCACCCGAAGTCCATACTGAATGATGAAGTGAACCGTACCATTGCTGTGCCACTCAGGGTGGCCTTATCAGTTTGTCAGTTTATTAGATAGACTTGTCCAACGATAAGGAAAATAATACGGCCTTTGTTATACCACCGCTCACCCCCAGCGACGCCTAATGATATGCTCCCATATCGATTTCGCGGACGGAGGAGGTGCGACTGTCGCGTGCACCCGATACCAGGTTCCTGGTTCGGATTTCCCGCCCAGGCCAACCAAGCCTTCCATCCCTCCGGGGTCGGTGAATTGGTACCAGATTTGTCTGGGAAGGATAGAGCGCTGACTTGTTCATCGGCTGGCCAGCATGGCCAAATACGCATTCAAATCGCACCCACGATATTCCGTAGAAGTAGAATGCGTGGCGCATCCCAAAAGGGATTGAATAACGTCGTCTTTTATCCTTTCATCCTTTATCGATTGCGCGAAGCGATGAGTCGATATGGGAGCCTATCATTAGGCTGGGTGAGGGACGTTCTGCCTGAAAGCGGCGCGGGCAAAGGCGCGGAACAGTGCCTGCGGAGCCAATTAGCGTCGACTCGCGCGGTGACACCCGCCGCTTGGCGCTGAGCCCAGACAGCCCTCGCCGCGGAGCGGTGCTGACCTGGCCGACCACGGGAGCCCGCAGATCGACCAGATTTGGTGTGATTACGGTCGATAGAGGGATAGGAGGCTCAGACGGCTTGCATTGGCAGTCTAGAAATTGGGATTGATCTGAACCCTACCATCTTCTATATCAGAATTTCGAGCTCTTTCGAATGAGCCAGGAAAGAATCTTGCATCAATAGGCCTTTTAATGATTTTTTCCAGGCGCTGTTTAACTTTCGTTAAATATCAGGTTTTACTCACATATATCAGGATTAAATGCGATACATGCTTCTAGGCTAAAACTGCACGAGGATTCCAATCAGATAGACGAGAGATCTCTAAACATAAGCTTAAAGCATTAGTTTCAACATGACATCTTCTCAGCATTTCTTAACTGATTTTTCTATAGAACTTTATAGTGCACACGTCATATACTTCGAGACTACGACTGGATAGGTGGTTCATCAAATCTAATGTTCACCGAGAATAAAATTCATTATACAATATTTCAAATTGCTCGTCCAGTGACTTGCCTTGACATCTTGCTGCAAAATTTTCTTATTTCTCTAGGACTAATTGCTCTTGAATGGTACCGCCCGTCAAACCTATAGAAGAGAGTTGACCTTAATTACTATACATTTTACCAGAGCTATAATACCTCGACATCTCTCTGTCTACATTATTTCTTCGTTCAGCATCGCGCCTTCTAAGACGCTTCATTTCATCAGGTAGCTGAAAGCAATCCGATAACGTTACATCCACCACGAGATATTATGAAATCCTACGAACTAGTACCATTATTTTCATGTTAAGTAAACATTTCGCCTCCAAGTTTATGTCGTGGAGGATCTTTATCAATGTGGCCAGTGCAGGACACAACGGAAGCCCTTGACTGAAGGAGAATAGCTGAGGGGTATCGGGTCGGTTAGAAGACCCTAAATCAACGTCATCAAAAACCTAATATATATATCATGAATAGCATTATTATTAAATTATTATATAATGTTACCTTGGATATTCAGTTGCGAGTGATGAGATCCGATAGCATAGTAGCTCTCAAGAGAACTGTTGGCATAATCGTTGTTGAATGTGTACGTTACACAAGATTAGTAAGGTTAGAATAAATTCCACGTATCACATCCCTTTTATAACTCATTTCTTGCTCCTCCCAGAAATGTTCGCTTGTGGCTTCTGCCGGTATTTCGACCTCGGGTCACGCAGGCAATGTGCTTACATGACCAAGGTCACCTCCACCAATTTACGACTTTGGAAACACTCATGAAATTCTTTTAGAAAACTAGAGTACTTAACTGTTCATAGGAGGTCTACCGACTATCAAATCGAACACCATGAAATTTTTAATTGGAAACGTGATCTGCGCTGTGAGGGATCATAATGTTGTTTTCAAAAAGGTTGAGCACTTCAGGTTCTCTTAGAAGGCTTCTCGTCTACCTAATTAGATTCCTCGCACAATTTCAGCCTGAAAGCATGCCTCGCAATTAATTCTGATGTAAATAAAAACTGATATTTAAGGAAATTAAACAACGCCTGAAAGATCGCCTTAAGGGTTATCTGTGCAGAATTTCTGGCTCATTCGAAAGAGGTCGATGTTCTAATATAGGGGATGGTAGAGCTCACATCAGTATCCAGGAAGCACGCACTGCTTTTAATCCTGATATATGTGAAAAACCTGATATTTAACGAAAGTTAAGCAGCACCTGAAAAAAAGTCGTTATAAGGCTTATTGAGGCAAGATTCTTTCCTGCTTCATTCGATAGAGCTCGAAATTCTGATATAAAAGATGGTAGGGTTCAGGTCAATCCGAGTTTCTGGACTGCCAATGCAAGCCGTCTGCGCCTCCTATCACTCCATCGACTGTAATCATACAAAATCTGGTCGATCTGCGGGCTCCCGTGGTCGGCCAGGTCAGCACCGCTCCGCGGCGAGGGCTGTCTGGGCTCAGCGCCAAGCGGCGGGTGTCACCGCGCGAGTCGACGCTAATTGGCTCCGCAGGCACTGTCCCGCGTCTTTGCCCGCGCCGCTTTCAGGCAGAACGTCCCCCTCCCCATTAGGCTTCGCTCGGGGTGAGCGATGGTATGACATAGGCCTAAAGGTTGGCGTTAATCAATCAGAGTTTCATCTTCGACTAATCCGCTGGTATAGGGAGTAGAGATACCCACGATGAAGCCTACGTCTCTGACTCTTACCTTACCTGTAACTGACTCTCATCATATTTCTACACCTTATACCCCGCTTACCCACGGGTTTAATTAATGATGAATCCGGCCCCAGTTTTGGGATGCGCCACATGTTCTATTTCCACTTCTAGATATTGTCGTGGACGCTTCGCAAACACTTCTTGGACATATTTTCCGCTGTCAATCAATAAATAAGGCAGTGTTTTACCCATTCCATGGACAGGACTACCTGAACACCAATCCAGGAAGGATTAAAGGTTTCGTTGCCCTGGGTGGGACCATAAGCCAATTACCTCGACACCTGATGTGCCCAACAGTAGGCTGCTGCTCCGCCTACGCTAGTGGATTAGTGCCCTTCTTAGCATGCTCCTTGGCGCCTAGTTCTCCAGAATAAAGCCATGTGAAGCCATCGAGTTTCGAGGAGATTTGCAAACAAAATCTAAGCTGGCCGTGTCTGGCAGAGGATTAGCGGAGAGATATACACGTGTAGTGAAGCCGAGTGAAATCACATCACCGATTGGACGAGAGCATCCGCCTGTGATGGTGACAACCATTCCTAGCACTTTGCTTTCCGTTTCGCTACGCTATCTCATAGGCAGTTGACCCTTTCTCATATGTTTACATTAAATAATACGAATAAGGAAACTGCGACGTTCCGTATTTCCTATTATATTAGGTTGTCAGAAAAGAGATGTCGGTTTCGTTCAAAAAGAAACTTTATTATAGGAACAGAATGACAAGGCTTTAATGGAAATCTCCATTATTATCAATGATATGTTCCCAATATCTTCACAAAGAATGGATGCCTTGCTCGAAGAACTCCGGTGGACGCGACTTGAAGAAGTTGGACACCTAAATTTGGACTTCGTCACGGTTCTTGAGTTTTCTCTCCGTCAAGGCGTGTTACGTCGACCGAAAAAGATGGTAGTCTGATGGCGCAAGAACTGGGCTATAAGGCGGGTGAGGCATAAGTTTTCAACCGTTTTTCTTAGGTTAGATCACTCGACCGCCTCGCTGTGGATGATGCAGCGTATCTGCGGTCGACCGCTGTCATGGAGGAATTCCACGGTTTCTGTGTTCACTCCTTGTTGATGCAGTGCATGGTCCACGCGGCTTAGTTGTTCTTTGTAAAGGTCTGTCGTCACTGTTTGACCTGGATCTAGAAACTCAAATTGCACCAGACCTCTACTGTTTCACCAAGCACATAGCATGACTTTCGTTGCCAGGCTTCGTCGTTGCCTTCGGATTCTCACCGGGGCTCAATCACTGCAGCTTTCATGTGGTGTTGTTGTGGTGGATCCACTTCTCATCCGATGTCACGATGGAGTCATTGAAACCGCTGTTCTTGGTTTTGTGGATGAGAATCCTATTGATGACGACTTGTGCAGCTCTGCTTGCAGCGCTGACCTGATATAGCACCCATTTCCCATACCGATTCGACTTCCATTTGCATACAGTTGATCGATGATGGTAGAATGGTGAAAGCCAAGCCTCTCTGCGAATTAACTTGTAGGTTGGTTTAGGTCTGACTGGCTCCAGTACATTACTCTAACGCGACGTCGCGGCGCTAAAACGCGGACGTGTGCTCGGTGTAGCGTGGCTCGCCGCGGAGCACGACATTTTGCCAGTGTTCACGCTTGATAACAAGGTCAGCTGTTCAAAGGAAATCTGTAGAGAATTTCGGAAACCGTCTTTCAAACGGTTACAGAAGTTCGTAAGTAGTGTCTGGTAACAGTAGCAACTTAACTATCGCATCGACGACAATGCAGTAGAGTAGCTAGGAGCACTTCAACAACGGTGCCGCAGGGAAGTGACACGATGGAGAACCCGTGGAAAAGACGCCGTAAACATTAAAGGCTCTCTTGGGTCGCTGTTTTATCCTGTTGTCTTCCTTATAGGATTATTCTTACCTCTCAGTCAAAATCCTATCTCGATCGCACTTTAATGAGCGATCGAGATAAGATTTTGACTACTATTCTGGCTACTGCTCCGCAATCTTGGATTGTATCACATTTATTCCCCTTTCAAAATTTACAATCAAATGATTTTTGTTGCTATGCTTGAACAATAAAGTTATATGAGTCATCTATGAGTTCCTACACTGTAGTAGCTATATGAAAGGTATACACCTCTTTGGATATCGGTATAGACCAATACTAAGCATACGAAACCTTATCTAAACAGTATGTGTGAAAAGCACGGAGAGATTCACGTCCATTGCAAAATCCCCTTTTAAATCCCCACCTAGACACCGTGATTCGATCATCTGTAGGTCTTCTACCGCTCACCTTTGGGTCGAAGTCAGGTCACCTGCCAGTGCAAGGTTTGTTTAACCATTTTTCGCCTGCAAGTGACCTCTAGGTGTCTGAATACACCCCGATTTCTTCCGGCTTTTCCTCTGTTCATGTTGTAGTTCGAGTTTTATACAATTTCCAAATCTACGGTTAACATATTCCACTAGTGTTTTCTAGTAGAGATAACCAATTATCAATTCAGAGATTGTTGAGTGGATTATTCAGGCTTCTGCAATGCTCTATCTCTTTATAGAAACTTACAAGCACTTCCTTCATAGAGTTCTAATTAGTAACCACCGCAATTCTCTTCGTATTTTCCTGACTAGGTCCTTCCCAGTTTTCCTTCACTCATTTGAAACAGATTAAGTCTCATTCCACTCGCACTTTACTAACAAACGCTTCCACTTCCCTGCCAGGGTCCAGATTCATCAAATACTTACAACAATCTAACCTTGAAAATATAGCCGAAATCCCTGATAGCGCGGCTTGTCATGCGATGTGGTGAAGCATTTCACGATATCGCTTGTAAAAAATGGCAGCGAGGGGAGCGTTTAGTGATGTAGAATACAGATTAAGAACGTTGAGCCATCTTTAGGCCTGTGAAGACGACGAAGCGGTCGATAGTCTTTAGGCCTAGAATAAACCTTTCCACCTATCAGCCCCGCTTACACAGAGGCAGAAATCAAGACTGTGGTCGAGATCGCCAAAACTTCGAGATGCTGACAAAGTTGCCCAGCTTCGCAGTTTCTCCTGCCTTGTGCTACGCACGCGAAATACGGACGTTAACGAAACCGATTAAAGGCCACCTGAGAAGGATGTAAGTGGCCTTGGGACGCAAAATACTCGGCATATCTCTGCACCAACATCGGCTGTCCAAACTATCAACGAAGTCGTACGGTCATTGACAAATGTCCGTGGCGTCGTCCTTGATGTGGATGAGGCGAAGCGTCAATACGCTGTGTATCTCATGAGACGCAATGATGGACACTGTATCTAGTAACTGCGCTCTGGAAGGGACTCAGCAAGAAGTAAGCGACCAGGCACTCCGCCGCCAGTACGATGGCAAGATTATACGATACAACCTCTGCGACTCTAACTCGATTAAGGCACTTGTCCACTGGTCATCAGCGGCTCAAGATCGAGAACCGTGGAGAAGTTCGGACCCGTGCAGGGCAAACCTGCTGAGGAACGGGTCGCAAGTAACGCAAGTATGCAAAGCAACGCCAAATTAGGCACTTTCCAACAGAATGAAGTACTTTGAAGCCATGTTTGTGCGAATAGTCTCGAGTATGATGCGAAGATGGTATAAACATTTCACCTTAGGCATCTGGCATACCTCCGAGTCGCTCCAGTCTTACAGATGCCTTACAGTCTTATAGGGGTTCGTATGTTAGGTGTCTCCTTGAGTTATGGTAACGGTCCACAGCCGCACGCCACCGCGCCCGATTACGGTAGCATGGCGTGTTGTTGAGTCCGCCTTCGAGGACCTATGACGGATGAACAAAGCAGACTGTGCGCCGCGAAGCAGACTTCCCATCGTAGGGTGGTGGTTGAGGACTTTAGCCGTTTTTGCTCTGCTTTCTCTTTACATTTCTGGCATTCATAAGCATAGGGATTGACTGACACCTGGGGGTCACCATGTAATACACTTTAGCGAAGGCAATAAAGATTGAGTTAGCTATATCCACATGGCAATAAAGACTTTTGATTTACGTTTGCCCGCTAAAGCAGCAGCAGCGCATCTAACCTTGAGTGAAGTCTTGAGATTAGAAGTCATTCTCGCTTTTCCTAATCAGTTTGAGCTCATGAGTCTGCGGTGATTCCGATCAATAAAATTAGGCTTCGCGGTTCACGACTATAAATATGTGCTGTCAGTTTTTCGGTAATCAAACTAAGTACTTCCTTCAATTCAGACGCTAAATGCTTCTAGAAGTGAGCTAGAACATGAGATGGCGTTACTGGAGGAGAGCTAAGCTAAGGAGGACTACTCACGAAATCAAGTCAGCGATTCACCGTCCTTGAATTGTCCCTTCCGAAACAGCAATGCGCGCTCTGCTCAACTCGCCTCGTCTCGTAGCGAAAACTCATCCGAGGCGGGCGTGTCACACAGTCGGCCTACGACAGTCGAGCGCGTCGCTCCACCTTCTACAGTAGTAGAAGACGCCTAATGTAATACACCCGTTTCATAGCACACAAGAGCTTCTAAGGAATCCGCACAATTTTGCGGACAGCGGTGGGCGGGCAAACAGCGCGGCCCACGCACAGTTAAGTTTTGCTGGCGACGAGCGGTAGAGGCATTGTACTCTTTCTAGTCGGAACATACTGCTGCTATTCAATTTCCGCCTCTGTCAGCGGCGGCGGCAATAATGATGTGAATCATGCTTCCCTGTCCTATGGTTAAGCATAGGGCCGCAGCTCTGTCGCCAAAAGGTGTGATGGGCTTTAGACTGATTTTATACTTTTAGCGTTGCCTTCCAATAATGATAGAATTCTAATGGCATTGGTGTTCATCATTACCATTCCACTCTTTCTCGAACGAGAATGTATTAATTAGTGCCCAAGTGGCGCTGGTGAGAAACGCCTACTCGTTATAATTCTGTTTTCGCCCCGTTTCCTACCTATTTTTAACTTATCTCATCTTAAAGATCTCATCATTTACCGCTGCTAAATGGAATGTAATCGTTCGGAAAACCGCTTAGTCATCCATTTTCGTCCTCGTATAAGTCGCTTGTGGTAGAATCCACTGGAATCACATGCGAGCTTAGCAGTCCATCTATTGCGCGCTCATCACTTGATAGTTGTCTACAAGCCTCTCTACCTCCTAAGTTTTGCGCACAGCAATGAGGCAGTTCGAGGCGATTCCGCCGTTGTTTGTGAAAGGCAACAGCATCCCGTCCACTTCTATTCTCCTTCAGGCGTCGCCTCGAAGTGCTTAGTTATGATGGCATTTGATGAATTGTTTCTTCGGCGCTTACTTTTATGATTGAACTAACTGAGTTTTCTTCTGAGTGAAGGTAATTTGAACACGTGTCTAATATATAGAATAACTTGCGGAGGCCAACCGTTGGAAAGGTCTATGCGCTATCCTTCCCAGACAAGTCTGGTACCAAACTCTGCCGACCATGAAGGGCTTTGTTAGCCTGAGAGGGACTTTAAACACCTTGGATCCAAGTTCACGTCACAAGTTACGGCAAGCTTTGTTATATTAGGTTGTAGGCAAAGTTCCCGTTGCTTTTGACTTTTAACTTCAAATGATCACAACTTCGTTCATTGCCAATCATTTCAGTTAAGGTAAGAACCGCTACACCTGGGGCCGGATCCGTCAACGACTTACAGCAATTTAACAGAGGAAATACAGCCGAAATCCCTGATAGCGCGGCGAAATGTTTTACCATATTGGTTGATAAGCTTGATGGATCCGATCAATGGTAGCAAACTCGTGAACGAAGCCGATGGTAAATCTTACCGCAGATCTATGTTACCGGTTTCTTAACCTAGACATGTGGTTACCTCCGTCACTACTTTGCTTTCATGTTTTACAGAGCCGTGTGACCTCACTGTCGGACAACTGATGAACGTTATCGCGAACCAGCCCAACATGATAAGTGGGCTTACGTCGGCTGAAAAAGAACAATCTGTCCTAGTTGGGAGGGGCAGCTATGAAGTTGCACTTGATTATCTACTTCCATACCAACTGTCCATTCAGATTCCGTTAATCTTGGCAACGAAACCGACTCGCTACATAAGGTCAGATGTTAGCAGTGGGTCGTAACCGTAATGGCTACGGTCCGCGTCGGTAGGGTCAGTAGTGACCGTTACCGCGAAATTTACCGGAAATTTACTATGCCGCGCGTTTATGAATCCTAATAACTTTTCCCGTTACTGACCGATAAGTCGATTGGACCCGGACCGAATTCATGAACGCAACCGGTGGTAACTCCTAACCCCATTTACCTTGACGGCCACTCACCTGCCACTTTCCCTGAACTTAACCACTGTTTCTGATTCATGTCGGCCAAAGAAAGGGTTTTGCTCCACTGCCCTGACAAAGACATATACTGAGGATGGGTTATGGGAAGTAGAAAGATAAAGAATTGAAAGAATTGAGACAAATGAGAACAGTGCTAAGCAGCAGGTAGTACAGCAGTGCAGCAGTAGATGTGTTATTCGTTAGCACACAAGGGGTTGGCTCGTGGACTGACTTGAAAGATCCTGTGGTAGTGTAGGCGACAATATACGAGAGCATAGCGGCTACGCACCTACTCTGAGGCACCGACCGGTCGCATGTCCTTGCCATCCGCGACCCACCATGATTGCCTAATTAGTAGGAAAATGAGAGAAGGAAATAAGATATGTAATATCACGTGCTAACTGAATAACAAAACCATGAAAGAAAATGTGGCAAATTGTCACACTGTGAAAGAAGCAGATATTGTCTTCTTCAAAAATATTTCCATATGTGTCGTAGGTCGCTTAGTTGCTCCCTACTTCTCATAACTGGCAACGGGCCAGCCGAGGGATGCATTGGGTCAGAAATTAGCAGCGGAGCAAAACCCTCGCCTTAAAGGTAAATGTTCCCCTACGCGCTGACGAGGCAGCATTTACCTCGACACTTACCTCGGGTTTCCTCGCCGCTCGTTCGTGAATCGCGCGTAAGTGGGGAGTGGGGATAAATCTTGCACTTACCCGCAGGTAAGTCGTTCATGAATTTAGCCCCTGTTCCCTGGAGTGTCGACATCAATAGAACCCGCAAATGCAATGGCAAAATGCTCACGGTAGAAGAAGTCTACAATCGCCGAAACAATAGAAGCCTTAACCTTAGAAGTGTGACTGAGAGTAAACGGCTTGTTACCAGCATGTCTCACTCTGCCATTGATATAGTTAGTGCCTCCATCACGAGCGACAAAACGGCATCACTGGGTTTTATCGACTCAGTAGTCAAGATTGATCAGTGAGTCTATTAAAACTCGATATCTTGATGGTCAATCAGCGGGTTTGTCCTAGCGAGGACCACATCTCTTCAACTCCGCTCGATTTCTGGTTAACTTGCATCCAGTTTAGCAGACCACGTTTCTTAAGACCTATGTTACACCATCGCTCACCCCGAGTGACGGCAACGGACACAGCGATGTGCGGCGCCGTCGCTAAGAGAAAGAAGAAAAAGAAAAAGTGGTGGGTGATATGCCAGCATCACAAGCGATGCTGTGACACGCCGCTAGCGACGTATTGCTAGCAGCAGACCGCAAAACCGGCATGTGCGTGTTCTCTCTCGTGGAGAGAGGGTCGTCACGGTCTAATGGATTGATCGACAGAGTCTGATACGGTCCCGCCACGAATTGTGCCTGTTGTCCACGCCATTGCTCACTCCTGAGGTGCAGCATAAGCCTAAACGATCTCGAGAATGAGTCTGTCCATCTTGTCGGCAGTCTTTCCAACGGCCTCTTCTTGCTTCTTGGAAGCCATTCGGTAACTCGTAGACTCCATCTGTTATCTTTTCATCGAAGTGTGTGACCAGCACAGCGATGCTTTGACTGCTTCATGTACTGCAACGGGTTCAGGCGGATCTACTATGACAGTTGGAAGATCTTCTAAAGAAACATATTGCTCTCTAGCTTAACCCGCATTCCTTCAAAGAAAAATCCTACGTTTTCGAACAGGACCGAGCATCTGATAACAAAACGACCAGAATCCACACATTTTTGCTAAAAAAAAGGGTAATGAATCTAATCCTTCACAATGAAAACTTAGGTCACAGGAATTAACGAAGGAGGGTACATTCAACATCGGCCAAATTAGTGAAACGTTTTTGATGCAAATGAGAATCAAAAGCTCGGAAAGAGCGATAATTAGTATGGGTAAGGTTGAGAGAATATGGCGGGTGAGGGAGAACTTCGACAACTGAATGGGTCAATTTTCGCCAAGTGATTTGTGAGGTGTGTGGCCTTGCGTTGTCCTGCAACAGCAGCGGCTCTCCTCTATTCATCACTACCGGCCACAATTTTTGCAACTTCTCATGCATTTGGTCAAAGCGAACTTTGATTTCACAGGTCTTACGCTAGTTTAAAAGAGTGTCTAGAAGGGCTTAGGAGAGCTTAGAAGAGACCCAAAGAGTGCAGACAGAACTATTATGCTCTCGCAAAATTTATCTCCTTTCGAGGTATGCATAAATAAGTAAGTTCTTTTACCCTAAATCTTTCCGCCACAGAGAAAGCTACACAATTCGTTCGCTAGGCAAGGTTCTTCTAAATTGATGCGAAATTAAGACAGGCTTAAAAGAACCACTAAGATGTTTAGAATGATTTTTTGTTCAAGGAAATTTTCGTTGGAAAGGAGTCACAAGACCAATCAGACCAGCTTTTGACGAAGGCTAGGGACATGTGCTGTCGCTGCCCTGAATGACCGGCGTATGTTTGCTCAATGCTCTGATTTCCTGCTGTTGGCTGGCACGTTCTGGACAGTGCATGTAGGCCACATTAGCGAATAGTCTTATTTGGTGAAACGTGTAAGAGTGCACTTGCGTTGCTTAACCAGCATCTTCCCCTCCGCGACTCCATACCGTAACCTTTTCCGACCGCCCGACTCTTATAGGCGGCTGATCCGCAGTGATAAGTGCCGACTCATCCGACACCACTGTGTATGTGCATAGATGTGCGATCCGGTGTTAGCACCCCGCAAAAAGGCTCTGATGTCTGTGACGCAGGATGGCTGCGGCTTAGAACGAAGCCTCTTGTACACGAATAGCCAGTGCGGATTAGCTGCTCAGCGAGGAGGAAGTGATGTGGACCTATGCCTCAATGAGAAGAGTAATAATCTAGTTATCAAGCCTCTGGTCATGACCTGAAATCAATTCATTTCGCATATTTATCTGCGATAATATACAAAGCACGGAACGACAAGCCGGAACATAACTCGGCACAAGAGAAAACATGTCGACAACACATAATGGGAGATCACTGGGCACCGGAGTGGGGACGAATGCCGGCGTGGTTGGTGGAGGGAGCCGAAGCACCGCGATGAAGGGACTGGCCGGGTCCCTGGGTGCAGCCGCGCGTCCCTCAACCGTCCGGGTGGCAGTCCTCGAGAGTCCTTTGTCCTCGCTTATATAGGTCCGTCCTCCTCAAGTCCGTGCCTGAAACAAAAAAGGGCAAGGGGCAGCGACGTTTCCAAAGAGATGACCAGCAAGGAGAGAGGCAACACGGGGTAAAATGTCAAAACGGGACTCACCACACCGATTCCTCCTTCGTCCCTTACAGAAGGAATGCAACGTTCATGAAAAACGGTTAGATTTTAGGGTAAGAGATTGTAGAGGACAAATAATCTCGACATTAGGTTTTCTAAGTGCCTTCATTGGCATTAGAAAGACGATAGGGAATAGAATTTACAGAATGGCCGATAAGTATTGTCACGATATTTGCGCACCTGTTCTCTTAGATTTTTCTTTAAATCGTGTATCTATCCGTTCATCGTTTACGACACTGAATCTAATTTTTTGTGATATATGAACCCTCATCGAGAAGCAATAGCCCGCCTCGCTGAAAGCGGAGAGTCCTTCACTGCCATTGCGAGGAAGCTCAATATTCCATCGAGAACAGTTCAACGGATCATCAAACAGTGGAAGGAGAAGGGAAACGTCAGCATAAAGGCAAAGTGAGGTCGTCCTCGTTCTGTTAATAGAAGGAAGAACCGTGTGATCATCAAGAAGAGAATCGACAGAAACGACAGCATATCTCTTAACACATTGACGACAATCGCATTTTGCGACAGAAAGCCGCTTGGGACGCGCGTGCGTTATGAGTCATCGGTGGCTCATAATTCCTTCCGTTTGTTATGGGGTTCGTTTATGTTGGAGTATATGCTGGAAAGGATCCTACCTTTTTGACTGCAGATCTGGTTTCGGCACTGTTGTACTTTCAAAAATCCAGAGGTCTAGGAAAGGTCGAAAAAATTTGCTCAATCTTCGCCTAATGGGGTTATTCGGGGTGCTTATATTGAATCTGACATCCATTTTTCGTATTATATGGGAGTAGGGTAAATACGAGTGAGGAACGCTTTAGAAAACTTGGGCGAAATCGGTGACCATGACCTTGACAACCTCAGTCACCCGTACCTACCGTAAGGATTCGACACCAGCTCATTAATCGTAGATCGTACACGATGGTGTCGCGGCAATCTTCCCGGCTTCATCAACTCAGAAAAGTGGCCTCTGTAGAGTCCGGACCTCAACTCTATGGACCACCTTGCCTGGTCTTACTTGGAAAACGAAGCCTGTTTTGAAAAACATCGACCGGTCGAGTTGCTGAAAGAAAGTCTTCTGAAGGCGCGGCAAGGAATGCCGATGGGATACGTGCGTGCCACGCTGGAGCCTTTCTGCGTCGTCTGAAGGCCTGCTTCCGTGCCAGAGGAAGTCGTTCTGAGATCTGATAACGTAGTTGTGCTTGCACATATGTTGACAAGGTCATGCTTCAATCTCTTTTACGTCCCTTTTTATTTATATATTTGATGCACACGTGCGCCCAAACACGGATGCTGGAGAATACAAAGTTAAGCATAATGGCATCTAAAATGTAAAAATAGAAAACAGGAAAAACAGAGAATTTAGCGTGGAATCCGGCGATAGGAATTGAACAGCAACTGAAGAAGAAGAAAAAATTGATAACTGCAGTCATCCATTTTCTTATATCCAGTCAGCTATTGGCCAGACCAGACCACTAATCCTATATTCTAGTCAATCTAATCAACTGAAATACAGCCAATAATGGAAGCGTGAATATGCAAACTGAGATTTGAAAGGGACAAATACAGACTGTTCCACGCCAGAGTGCTCCAGCGCAACTGACCTCATTCCAGCGCGGATGTATGGTAGCACCTCTTTAAGCTAACGTACGTTGAGCACTGGCCTTGGGGAAGCTGCTGCAATAAATAAGAAAGGGCTTCACAAAGCGCTACTGTACCAGAGGATCGTTGAACGTTAACCTCGTGTATCATCCTAAGGGCCCGAGATCACGGCTTAGCCGAATACCACAACATGCAAATGCGCTAATCTGTATGGATAGGCAAAATGGAAATATGAACTCAAAGGTAGCAGGGGATGCTGTGGAGGAACATAGAAGGGGGCAATATAGAGTGTCCACAAAGCAAAAGCAAAACGATCTTGTCGACATTGGTAGGATATCAGTGCTTGTATTTGAAGGAATTTCCAGCTATGTTGGTAGGCGATGTTCATCGTGATCTAGAACATAAACTAGAGTGATTTAGAAGTATACAACCTACTGACGGTGAATACTTGGAAACGTAATTTCGCGACACCCTCTACAACGCTCCACTTATTTTTGGTATCGTTACCGCGGATCGGAGCTATCACCGAGCTCGAAGCCCAGACGCTAATCCAACGAATCCACACACGACACCCACTTAATATGTGCTCATCTCTATTTACGTTGTTGTTTGATCCGCAGCTGTGCATTGAAGCGGATGACACCACGAGCTATGCTTCTAGGACCACTTAGTGATCAGGATTATCCGTATCAGTGGCGAGCGTATTATGTCCATCTGATTGAAAAACACATGCAATTTGAGCTGATTGCTTTCATTACCATATGTTTTCAAATACCTTCGGCGCCTAGATCAGGCGGTCTGGAGTTGCGGGACCTACGTCTTGTCTGGCATACCCCATATGATCGCATTACCCCGCTAACTTTGCCTGTCGTGCGTAGCCGAGCTCGATGTTTGAGTGGGTGGGAGGGGCTGTGTTTTGGTCGTTTTGATGGGCGTGGCTCTGACACCGCGAAGTTTCACAGCTTTTGACTTTGCCAATAATTGGCTACTCATTTTCTCAGACAACTTGTCTCTTCTTATTGCTCAACCGATCACCGAATTAAATCTGTGAGCTGCAGCTCACGTGATTTCCGAAGTGGCCCACACAGTTCTTCTTCTTTCGCATAGCTTAGGCGCTTCTATTAGGCACAAAATTAACCTCCTCCACACAAAATTAACCTCCTTTCCTAAACCCGACCTTCACCCTAAGAGGTGATGCTCACTTGGTGGTGGTGTTGTAAAGGAGTAATCCATTACAGCTTTTTGCAACCTGGTCAGGCAGTCACAGCAGAGTCACTACTGCTGCGATTTAGACCAAGTGTTTGAGAAATGCAAAAATTGTGGCCGGCAGTGATGACTAGAGGAAGTCGCTCTGTTACAGGACAACACAAGGCTACACACCTCACAAATCACTCGGCGAAAATTGACCCATTCAGGTATCGAAGTTGTCCTTCACCCACCGTATTCTCAATGCCTTTCCCCCACTGGCTATCGCTTTTTACGAGCTTTCGATTCTCATTTGCGTCAGAAACAATCCACTAATTTGGAAATGTTGAATGTGCTTTCCTTGATTTCGTTAATTCCTGTGATCTCAGTTCTCATTGCAAAGGATTGGATTCAATATCTTTTCTTTGCAAGGATATTTAGATTCCGGTGGTTTTTACTTCGATCGACAAAGTTGTGCTTAAGCTGAGTTATAGTAGTTTGAAAAAGCGGCGGTCCGTTTCGGCTATTAATTCTGCGACATCCTAATACTTTCTTCTTCTTCTTTTTCTAGCTTGTCAGTTCTTTATAGACCGAGCTGGATGTTGTTATGATATCTGAGCTCAACAAAAAGGTCTTAACAAGTAGCAAAAATTGGCGCGTCTCGCAACGTGGTGTTAACCATCCGTTCATTGGATTTTTTTGATTGTTTCTCTCTTATTTCAAACCTTAGGACAATTCTACATCTCATCCGTAGTTTATAAGTGCGTCCTCCGCGGCGCGGCATCTTGCCCGCCATAGATATCGATTTTTCGCTCTGCCCGATCGATATCTTTGCCGAGTTTGGTGCTGCGCAGCTTTAAGCTAGTGCTTATATAGGACCCACAACTCATTTTCGTAGACGAAATACAAATCATTGCCCTACATCCCAGTTTCAAGTTAAATTGAACACTTCTCAAGCCTAATTCGGCGCCTTTCAAAACAAAACATTTTTCAAATTAAACTAGACTTCTCGAGACGATTAGAGCAATTTTTTGTCCATGGAAGATTTAGCGTATTCTTTTATACACTGATAATAACGCTGAGGCCATTAATGCTGTGTTGGAACTTCTTCGTCGACATCATGAAGAAACTCACATTTTCGGAATGACTGAGAAGACATACGACACTTGATAATCTCAACCCTTGTGACCTTAATATCCAGTTCACGGTAGTCTCCCGATAGAAATGGATTCCTCCGGTTCCTCAATACCAAGGTTCGGATCTACCATGTCCGCAAGGATTTCGTTTTGTACAGGAAACCTGCATCCCAGAGTATTTTGCTCTCGTGGTGCACATCCCTTGTATATGAAAGTGAATGTGATAAAAAACCTTATCGCCACGAAGGATAAAACGTGTACTGAAGGATCTATAGAAGTAGAGGCGAACGTTTCGAGAAAACTGGTAAAAAATGGCTACACCACAGCAGGAGCCAGATCCTGGCGACTACATTTCATCCCGGGGACGTACATTTGGTCTTACTGTACATAACGAAGGAATTGCCACGGACGTTGACCGAGTTGTGAAAGCGGCAGGACTTCCAGTTAAACTCGTTTTTCGAGTTTCACCGCCAAATCTGAGCAGCCTACTTACTGCATCAAGAATCTATGAATAGAAATGTGGCCGAACCAACTCCTGTATTGCAAAGTTAATAAAATCTGTAAATTACGTGACACTGCGTATCAGGTCAAGTGCGAAGGCTGTGGTCCGAACCATATAGGGGAAACGATGCGGCCGCTTTACAGGCACCTGCACGAGCATGTGCGAGCGTTGCATAACCCCGCTTCTTACCCTACGAACAGCTTTTCGCGACATCGCACCCTCCACCACACTCACGAAGACCCTCCTGCTATCAAAGTTAACGTATTACATCGCTCACTGATAACCCCGCTAGAATAGTAACTGTTCGAGGTTCGGGCCCTTGCAGTAAAGAGTCTGAGCCCCGAAATTAACACTGGGCATGAGCAGACCGATGCGATGAGGCTTATCATGTAGTGACTAAGAAGATCAGCAGCAATGTTGTTTACAGTAACTTTACTTGTGAGGAGCATCACTGTGGTGAATCTCTGTTAGCGAGGCCTGCTTGGTTAGTGTTTACCGTTGTTATGTTTTGATGATGGCATTCACCATATGTAATGTTATTAAAGATCTGACGAAGTTGCTAAACAGCGAAAACTTGTCGAAAAAATATTGGAAGAATCTCAATTGTGTCAACTGTATCTAGGGTTTTTTCTGAAATTTTTAATTGACTTGCCTCAACAACAGAATACATCGATTGTAATTTTATAAAATTTACATTTTTTGAAGAAGAATTTTGGTTTAAAGTTTATTCTATAGTGCAGAAGGGTAGCAGTTTTTTTAGCATGTTAAAAAATTGATTGCACTATGCACTAGTTTACATGTGAGCGATTTTAATGTGATTATTAGTGCATGTGCTGCTTATCCGAGAAAGTCAGAATATTTTTTGTAAGATGGAAGTTCAGTATAAATTTTTTGACATAAAAAATTAATCTAAAAGTTTTTAAAAAATTACTTCTAAAAGTGGATGCACTGTTTTAACTTTTATTTTTTTAAAGAAAAATTGTGATTTAAAATTTATTCTAGAGCACAAAGAATCTGAAATTTGTTAATATGCCCAAAGCAGATATCGCGCCATGTACCCATCTATCTCGCAGCGATTGATTAGCATTTATAGCATAAATGCTGCCTATATGAAAGCGATGTTTTCTGTTGTGCTGTGGTCGCTTACGTGTTTTGTAGATTACGGTAGAACGGGTGACTAAGGTTGCCATCGTCGTGACCGCCAATTTCGTTCAAACTTCGTCGATGAGGTTGGCGCTGATCGTAAATCTCACATCCGATTTCGTGGAGTACGGTGGAATACGGTAGGTACGATTGACCAAGGCTGCAATGCTCTCCGATTTCGCCCAGGCTTCGTCTATTTGGGATGCCTATTGCAAATCCGTTCTTGAAATTTTGGGCGATTACTGAAGTCTACGGTAGGTATGGGTGAGTAAAGCGGTTGAAGGATGATCACCGACTTTGCGCAGGCTTTGCACAAAGGAGTTATTTGGGTTGCTGATCACGAATCTGACTTTCATTCTTGGTGCTAAGGTGGACTACGGTAGAATATGGTAGGTACGGGCGACTAAGACTGTCGAAGCAATGATCACAGATTTCGCTCAGACTTCGTTTATTTGGGGTGGTAATTAACTTTAACATTAACTTTTATTACATGTGGAACCACATGTGGGATTTAAAGAACAACAGCAACAATAAACCCAAGGAAACATAGAACAAACCTGGCTACAATAGATCACACTGCATTGTAGGACCTACAATAAGAGTGGAAGAAGAATGAAACATAACGGCAAGGAGAAAGGCTGATTTTATGGAAACGACTAAATGTCAACACTTCAGGTGCACAGATAAAACGCTTTTGAACTTAGCCAACCCGTCAGGGACCTGCACTTTTTTGCTCAGTTTGGAATACTCCGATCCGGCTCTGAAGTGAAGAAATGCCGCCTAAGCGTTGTACGTGGCTGTTTAAGCACCAGCTTACGCTCAAGTCCTCGAGTGCATGAGCATGCAAAGGTGAAGAATTTATCAGGATTTAAACCAACTAGTGTTCCCACTATTCTGTGTGCCATAATGAGATCATTTCTTTTCCTTCTAAGGTAAAGACTGTCAAGTTTTAACATTTTGTTCCTGATTAAACCACGAGGTATACTGTTGTAGGTGAACCCGAGAGCTCTAATGAATACTTTCCTCGTGAAATTGGCGAACGTAAATTTTATACGCCTTAATGAGTAGGGAAGGATCACTTGAACTGAGGGACTTAAACAAGAGGAATAACCTCTGCGTGACCTTACTAGAAATGAGTTTGCAATGATCATCAAAGCTAAGTTTTGAATCGAGGAGAAAGCCAAGGTCTCTAATACAGTCAACACCTTCAAGAACAGTACCATTTATCTGGTAGGCGTGTCTGGGATTAGAGGGTCCCAGATGAAACACCTTAGTTTTATTAACAGACAAGGGGAGCTTCCATAATTTCGACCATAGAACAACCTCATCTATTGCGGTTTGAATGCTAATTGAGTCATCCTCATTCTGCAAACTACTAAAAACCTTTACGTCATCCGCAAACAACTTACAAGTAACACCTAGTCGTTCGATTTCCAGCGGCAGATCATTAATATAAATAATGAATAATAAAGGTGACAACACCCCACCTTGAGGCACATCACTAGGTGCTCCCTTAATACTAGATAGGCAGCCATTAATTACGAGTCTGACATCCGTTTTTGAAATTTCGGCCGATGACTGTAGATTACGGTAAATAAGAGTGACTAGAGCTATCCAAGTCACGTTCAGCGACTTCGCTCAAACTTCGCTCAAAAGGGTTATTTGGGGTGCTGATCACGAATCTGACATCCGTTTATGAAATTTCAGACGATTACAGTAGGTTACGGTAGCTGACTAAGGCGGTTGAAGTCGTGTCGCGATTTTGCCTGTACTCCGTCTATTTATGGTCCTAATTACGAATCTGACATCGGTTTATGAAATTTCGGTCGACTACGGTAGTTTACGGTAGGTACGGGTACTGAAGCTGTCCAGGTGACGATCACCGACTTCGCTCAAACTTGGCCTGTGGGGGTTATTAGGGGTGCGAATCACGATTTTGAGATCCATTCTAGAAAGTTCGGCCGATTACGGTTGGTTATGGTAGCTAAGCTTCGTCTATTTAGGGTGCTGATTACGAATAGGACATTTTTTTTGAAATTTCATCCGATTATGGTAGTTTACGGTAGGTACGGGTGACTAAGGCTGTCCTGGTCATGATCGCCGATTTCGCTCAAAATTCGTCTATGGGGTGGGCGCTAATCGTAAATCTGCATCCGCTTTTGTTATTACGGTGGAGTACGGTAGAATACGGTAGATATGAGTGAGCTACCGTAACCCACCGTTATCGGCCGAAGTTTCTAGTACGGATCTCACATGCGCTTTTCTTATTACGGTGGAGTACGGTAGAATAGATATGAGTGACTACGGCGATCGAGGTCATGGTCACCGATTTCGCCCAAACTTCGAATATTTAGGGTACTAATTACGAATCTGTCATCCGCTTTGAAATTTCGACCGATTACGGTAGTTTACGGTAGGTATGGGTGACTGAAGCTGTCCAGGTCACGATCACCGACTTCGCTCAAACTTCGCGCAAAAGGGTTATTTGGGGTGCTGATACGAATCTGTCATCCGCTTGAAATTTCGGCCGATTACAGTAGTTTACGGTAGGTATGGGTGGCTAAGGCTGTCAAGGTCATGACCATCGACTTTGCTCATACTTCGTCTATGGGGTTATTTGAGGTGCTAAATACGAACCTGACGTCCGTTCTTGAAATTTCTGTCGTTTACGGTAGGTTACGGTAGCTGGGGTGACAAAGACGGTTGAGGTCATGATCACCTATTCTATCGCATTTTACTACACCGTACCACCAAGGTAAAGTTTCGGCGAAGTCGGTGGTCATGACCTCGATAGCCATGGCCACCAGTTTCTACCGTAATCTACCATACTCCACCATAATACCAAAAGCATATGTCAGCTTCGTGAGCAGCACCCCAATTAACCAACTTGCGCTAAGTTTGAGCGGAATTTTCGTCGACCTCTGCTCGAACTCTGGGATCGTGAAGTACAATACATAGTGCCCAGAATTGCAAAAAATGGAGCGTAAGTCTACTGTAGTCTCTGTGCTCCCTCATCGACGGGGCTATGCAAAGATTTCAGTCCCCGAACACATTCCCGAGCAAGCAGTGCAGTCATCTTCGGCGGCTGTATTGGCCCTGTTCGGCTTCCAGTTACCCGCATCCCGTGGCTGTGTGATTCCATGTCGCGCCGTCATTCGAGAGGGTAATTTCGGCCCGTCTCGGACAAGCAAACACGCGCCACGAGGTATATTGGAAAAGGACTGCGAGGAGGAGCGGTTGTTGTCGCCGAGAAGCTGTACCTCTTCTGGCGAACGTCATCGTCATTGCCGTAAGACGAACCACCGGGAGGAAGTCCGCTGCAAGTGCAACGATGCCGGCAGACGCACTCTTCGAACGACACGTCGTCGTCCATTGACGGACGGATGCCGGTTGGGATGGTGTTTGCTGGAGGAAATGGTGGCTCTGGATGTATGACGTCTACAGGCCCAAGGAGCGCGTTGCAGTTCTGCAAGGGCACTCGAGCATTGATAGATTTCTTCTTGACTTGCCTAGGTTGCGCCGTGCACCTTACTTCTAGCCGATGGTCGTTCAAGGATTATAAACCATTTTCAGTCGAATTGGACAATTTGATTCAAATTGGACCTTTTTGCAAACCAAAATGGACCCTTTTCAAACCAATTTTGACACTTTTCAAGTCAAATTTGACACTTTCCAAATTAAGTTTAACATTTTTCAAATCGAATTGAAAACTTTTCAGATCAAATTGGACACTTCTCAAATTAAATTTGGCATTTTACAAACCAAATTGAAAACTTCAAAATGAAACTGGACACTTTCACGTCGAACTGCACACTCTTCTTAGTCAAATAGAAGCGAGCTTCTTACAGGTTGTAGACGCTCTAAGATGGTGAAAATAATTTTTAGTTTAAGGAAAATCTAGAAGAACTTTTTTTGAAATTTTTCTAAAATTTCAACTGCCAGAATGAGTGCAAGTAATAATTTTATACAATTTTTATGTTCTGAGAAAAAATAGTAAACTAAACTCGAAAGCAAGCGCCGCCCAAATACACCTGCAATCTTCGGATAATAAAAAACTAAATTTTGCTTTAAAGCGCAGCAAGACAACAATCGTGTAGTGCATTAAAAGACTGGATCGCGCCATGCGCTCGAAAAGTAGGTCGCAGTGTTTATCTATTGATAGTGTAAATACTGCAAAAAATCAGCCTAAAACGCAACAAGTTCTGCCTTTGAATCAATTTTTATACATTATTTATGTTTATATTTTGGATATTTTGTCCAAATACTTTACAGTATGTATTGGGCCCTGCCGTGCAGACAGACTTCTGTCAGCAAATGGGCAACTCTTTCAAGAGTCTGAGCAGCTCAGAATTTGCCGCCATCCGCGGCCGTGGATGTAATTGCGTTGACAGCTTCGTGGAGAGCACATTAGCGCTAAGGATATGAAAACTTTCAGGACTTCACAGCGCCGCACTCACTGCTTCCTGTAACGGCGACGCGGGCCTCCTCTTCCGGCCATGGTCATCTGGTATCCTACCCTTGTCAATTTCTGGAGGACCATCCGCGAAACATGCGGTCGTGTGTTGTCATGCAGAGGTAGCACGCCGTGTCGATTCACCAGTGAAGGCTGCTTTTTCTTCAATTGTGCATACTTCTTATCAGTTGCTTGCAGTACAGCTCTGCTGCCATCGTTTGGCCAAGAGGAAGAAGGGAAAAGTGCACTAATCTGGCTGTAGTCCACTAGACCGTAATCATTGTCTTCTTGCAGTGTGAATCTGGCTTTGGAAAGGTCTTTGGAACCTCGTCGACATGAACCCATTGAGCAGGACGCTTTTTATTGTCGTAGAGAATCCATTCCTTACCGCAGGTTACAAGCCGATGGAGAAACGGCTTCGTAAAATTCCTTCTGATCAGTGAACTCGCAACCTCCATCCGTCTGTGCTGCTGCGTCTCGTTGAGATTGTGAGGCACTCACTTGTCGAGTTTCTTTACCATACCCAGCTGCTTAAGGTGCTTCGCAGCAGCTGTATGAGAGATGCCTAGGTTTCTTGCTATCTCTCAGTGGTTACCGTGGGTCATTTTTGGCTGATTCCTTCAAGGCATTTTTCAATGATCAACGAATGACGGTTTTCCGGCAGAGCAACAGCAATCCACCACGACCACTGGACCACTAAAATGCCTCCACCATATCACACAGGAAGAGAATGCATGGCGCATCCCAAAGAGGATTTGTTACCGCGATTCTATTTAACTAGCGTAGCTACTGAAGCGTTTTACCACAAGGTTTTCTCCGTATGATGTACCTTGCTATTAGGCGCATCTCCAAATATTAGGTTGGTGCATAAGTTTTCGGACATTTGATCCCTCCTGAATAGAAAGCGCATTTTCCCGCCAAATTTCTCATATGTATCAACGCGTAAATGATCAATCGATAGAGAAAGGAAAGGGTTACAAAACTGTTCCTAACATTTGCTTCTGCGTTGTTAACGTCAGCTATTATGGCCAAGCAATTCATCCCAACTGAGACGCATATTCGGCACGTCATGGTATTCCTGCATCAATCTGGCCTCAATGCCAACGAATCGTATCGTCGCCTGAAGGATGTTTTCAACGAGAGTGCTCCTGCTTGAAGTACTGTGTACCAGTGGTTCTCGAAGTTTGCAGTTGGTGAATTCTCCGTTGAAGGTAATGAACGAGAAGGGCGCCCGATGACACTGGATTTAGATGGCCTCCGAAGTAGAGTGGAAGCGGACCCATACCAAACCACTCGCGAACTATCAAGCACTCTTGGTGTTGGTCACTCAACAGTCGTTCGAGGATTGAAGTCGATTGGAAAGGGGCAAAAATTGGGTCGCTGGGTACCTCACGACGTGACACAACATGACATGGATCGCAGAGCCGATGTCGCTCTGTCTCTCCTTACCCTCAGACGTACCCACGGATGGCTGGACAACCTTGTCACCGGGGATGAGAAGCGGATACTCTACTCTAATTATCACCGGCGTGCACAGTGGGTTGACGCAACTGGAGAGGCAGAGGACGTTCCGAAACCCGACCTTCACGTGAAAAAGGTGATGCTATGCATTTGGTGGAGCGTTCTTGGCGTAGAATACTGGGAGCTGCTGGACGAAGGGATAACAGTGACGGCAGAGGTCTACGTCAACCAACTGAGGAAGTTGAGGGCCCACCTTCAAACCGCACGAGGAGAGCAAGTGAAGGTGTACTTTCAGCACGACAACGCTAGACCGCATATTGCTAGAGCGACGGCGGCTGAGTTGTCGGACTACGGATGGACCGTTCTTCCACATCCACCTCACTCACCAGATCTCGCTCCTTCTGATTATCATTTGTTTTCAAGCCTTCAACACTATTTGGACGGCCAGCAATTCAGGAACCGAGAGGATGTCAAGGGGCACTGCTCACATTTTTCGAATCACAACCGGCCACGTTTTGGAGAAAAGGCATCCATGACTTACCAGCACGTTGGCGAAAGACAATTGATGTAAAGGGTGGTTACTTCAAATGATTTGATATTGGTGTTCGTATGTTGTGGTAATAAATATTTCATGCCCCAAATGTCCAAGAACTTATGCACCAACCTAATAGATTGGCAGAGCAGCCGGAAACAAAGTTCGAAACGGTAGGACACTCGTCAGTCGAACGAAGCTTATCTGAAACGTTTCACATTCTGCAGCCCACGTGTCCCACGTTCGCTCCGTTAAAAGGCGAATTTCCGCTTCCGAGTGGGCTTTCCCAACGGATTACCGTAATCCTTCCGGGATATCAGCTGTTCGGAGAGACTCTAAACGAGGGAAGCGGTGGAGTCGACTTCGTGAACGGCGTTAGAACCTCCCACGGCTGCAATTAGTGCCTGGTCGCTGTCGGCTCTTGTCCATCTCCCTACCGTCAACACTTTCGGCTATACTTTAACGACCGTTCAGAAGTGTTTGTCTGCGCAACTGTTTGGCTCACTGAACGGGTGGGAGATCGTTGGCTCAACGAGGAGAGCGGCGCTGTCCATTACCTGGACATCGCCCCACTCCGTCACTTCGTTTTTGTGCATTTTTATTTCCATGTCGGATCGGACACTCTGCTATGCTGGCCCAAGGCTTTTGAATTTAGAGCGAGCCCTTTCAAATTGAAATGAGCTTCTTCTACATTGAACTGGAGAAGACTTTTCAAAAACTTAGAAAAATTCATGGTTTTGGAGAGTCTCCAGTTTAGTGTAGAAAAATCCATTTGGATTTGGAAGAGTTTTTAAGGCTAGCTTAGAGGCGTGTCCAGGTTTAGTTGGAAAAGTGTCCAGTTTGATTAGAATAATTTTTTGTTGAAGCAAAATTTTAGTATAACTTTTTCTGAAGTTTAGTTCAATAGGTACCCAATAAGTCAACACATTGTAAGTTGATAACATTTTGATTTTACTGTTTTATTTTATTTTGTATGCTATTATTTATTATATTCATATCATGCTTTTATTTTATAACACTTTAGACGAAAACGAATGGTTTAAAGCGTGTCTTAAAGAGGTTAAAGGTGGCCGTTTTTAATCTAAAAAATGGGATTGCGCCATGCCCTCGTCTAAGAGTCGCGATTTTTATTCGATTGATTGCAAAACCTCTGTTTGCATGGAGTTTCACATTTGTAAACGTTATCACAAAATCAACACGTATATCCTCACTTTGACGGTTAATGTAAATGAGATTTACGCTATCAATCAAATAATAATCGCGACGAGCCTTTCGGGTGCATGGCGCGATCTGGTCTCCTAGTATAATAGATGATTGCTGCAAAAATTCTGAGAAAAAATGTAGTTTAAAGTTTGTTTTAAAGAGCGGCTCAAATGAATGAGCACACTGTTTGAAATTTAATAGCATTCTTATTTTTCGAGGAAAATAACTGCGTAATTTTTATTACAAAGTGCATAAAGGCATACATTTTACAGTACTAGAAAAGAGATTGCGTTTTGCACCCGTATAAGACGTCGCGTTTTGATTTGCTTGATAATGGAAAGTTCGGAAGTTTGGAAAGTGCTTCAAATAAGCAGCGCTTACACTACCAATCAATTAGAAATCGAGACTTGCTTTTCGGATGCATGGCGCGGTCTGTTCTCATAATACAATAACTTGTCGTTGCAAAAATTCTTATTTTTTGAGGAAAACTTGTGATTTAAAGCTGGTTTCGAAAGGCGGAGAGGCGGCCAATTTTTAGTGTCAAAAGAAGACATTGCGCCATGCCCTCGTCTAAGACGTCACGATGTTTGTTTGATTGATAGCGGTTGAAAGCGCACATATCCTCACTTTGATGTTTTATATAAGCAGCATTTACGCTATCAATCGACTAAAAATCGCGACTTGCTTTTCAGGTGCATGGCGCGATCTAGCCTTGTGGTACATCAAATGATCACTGCTTTGTGGTGCTTCAAAGCCAAATTTTACCTAATATTTTTCTTTGAAAAATAAAAAATTTCCAAAGAGCTCAGAGCAAATGATCAGAGTAATCTTAGAGCTAGCATAGAAGAGTGTCCAATTTTCTTTGAAAATTTTTCACTTTGATTCGAAAACTGTTGAATTTAATTTGAAGTGTCCAATTCGACGTGAAAATGGTATATATCCTCGCAGTATTTCGCCACTAGGGTGCATGATTACATACGATGCTACGGTATGTTACGGTATCTAGGAGTTCGACCGATGAAGTGGGAGTAAAAGTTATGAATGACCTTGTCCATCCCACTTCTGAAAGAGATAATTAGTGGCATTGTTCCATCAGGGCGTTGGAGTGTGATCATCTTGCTATTGATATTGAAGTTGGCGAAGTTCTGACGGGCGTTAGGGATAAAGGATAAAGGACGGCGTTACTCAATCCCTTTTGGGATGCGCCACGCATTCTACTTCTACGGGATGTCGTGGAGGCGATTTGAATGTGTATTTGGCCATACAATGACTTGCGGTGGCCAGCCGATGAACAGGTCAGCGCTCTATCCTTCCCAGACAAGTCCTGTACCAATTCACCGACCCCGGAGGGATGGAAGGCTTGGTTGGCCTGGGCGGCAAATCCGAACCAGGAACCTGGTATTGGGTGTAGCGCCTCACAACGTGGACAGTGCGGTTTTGAATCAGAGTGGAATTCTTGGCGCCCTCACAAATTGGGGCCAATCCCACCGTGGAAACTACGGTAGCGTTGAGGTTTGATTACTCGTTGAGCACCTCCCCCCCCCCCCCCCCCAACCCACCTGCTTCTCGATATAGAATGAGTGCGGTCGGTCTATCTTAGGATCCTGTTTCAGCGCATCAGGAGGGATAGCCAACGGCTGGAGAGATTTTCCTCATTAAGGCCTGACGACGACGGACGGGTTCCTGATCTTAGGTTCTTTGCTGCTGTGGATGGATGTGCAACGGCTTATATGAAGAACGTCATCCTTAAAATAAGTCTTGAGGCGCCGTGCCGAATCGGTTTTTGGTTCGGGTCCCGCCCAGGCCAATCAGAGCCTTCCTTCCCTCCTTGAATTGGTATCAATTGGCTTGTCTGAGAAGGCTGAAACGCTGACATGTTCATCGGCTGTTCACCGCAAGTGATTGCATTCAAATCGGGTACATGTCGTGAATATGGGCAGCATTGGGTGGTGGGAGCGCGCCAGTCAATCAGATTGGCCAATCAGTGCCTTCCGTCCCTCCTTGAAATGGTATCAGGCCTGTCTGAGAAGGCTGATACGCTGACTTGTTCACCGGCTAATCACCGCAAGTGACTGCATTCAAATCGGGAACATGTCGTGAATATGGGCAGCATTGGGTGGTGGGAGAGCACGCTAGCCAATCAGACCACATTACATTGGCGTGTACCGTTCAGAGAAGGCTTGTAGGCGGTCAGTATTCTGACTGGTGTTCAGCCGGTGCTCTGCTTGGCTTTGATCGGCTGACGCGCCACCACCTCCCAATGCTGCCCGTATTAGCGACATGAACCGGGATTGATTAGCGCCATCCTTCATTCATCGTAGAATACCTTTTTCACTCCAAATTTGACACTTTTCAATCCAAATAGATATAAAAAGTGTGTACATTGCTTTGAAATGTTCAGTTTGATTTGGAAAGTGTAACATTTTACAGGAAGTTTGAGTTCTTTTGTTCGGCGCCAATCGATACCGTAGTAGTGTGCGCCACGCACTCCGTTTTTGCGGGGTATCATGGAGGCGATTTGAGTGCACGTTTGTCCTATAAAATGGTTTGCATTGTATGAACAAGTCGACTTTTACCCTTCGAAAACAAGTGAATTGCTCAGAGGTATGGAAGGCTTAGATGGCCTGAGGCGGGATCCGAACCTTGAATCGATTCGGGTGCGGGCGACGGTTGACGTCTCCCCTGACTGCGCTACACGTGGCCACATACCCGTCGATTTCCTAAGCACTGTCGAACGCTTCTAATTTTTCTGTAAATAATAGATAAAATATAAAAAAATAATATTAACAAATAAATATCAAAATAAATAATAAACTTTTGTGATTTTTATTATAATTAATATATTAAAAAATAAATAAATATTAAAAATAAAACAAAAACAAGTAAATAGTAAAATAATTATAATTTTTTGTAAATAATAAATGAATTATAAAAATAATATTAACAAATAAATATTAAAATAAATAATACATTTCTGTAATTTTTATGAAAATTATTATATTAAAAAATAAATAACTATTAAAAATAAAACAAAAACAAGTAAATAATAAAATAAATATGATTTTTCTGTAAATAATAAATAAATTATAAAAATAATATTAACAAAGAAATATCAAAATAAATAATAAATTTCTGTAATTTTTATGTTAATTAATATATTAAAAAATAAATAAGTATTAAAAATAAAACAAAAACAAGTAAATAATAAAATAAATATAAATTTCTGTAAATTTTTCTGATACCTAATTGAGGTAAGGGTCTAACTAGGTTCGGAGCGTTGCCTACGTTGTAACGGCGCCGTTTTCCTCTGCACTACGTAGACTTCGTTCCTGTCCTTTGAAGTGGTATTTTTCTACTTAACCCACTGTTTGTATGGTGGGTGAGACTAAGCGGAATCAGAGATGTCACTTTCCGTCGCGATAAGTAAAATGCATGGCGTACCCCAGAGGGAATGGGGTACATGTCGTGAATATGGGCAGCACCGGGTGGTGGGAGCGCGCCAGCCAATCGGATTACATTAATTTGGCGTGCCATTCAGAGAAGGCTTGTGCAGTCAGTACTGGCGTGTGTTCGGCCGGAGCTCTGCTTGGTTATGATTGGCTGACGCGCCACCACATCCCAATGCTGTCCATATTCGCGACATGAACCGCTGTCGCGCCGCGCGAATTTGCTGTCCCAGATACCACCTACGTCTAGCGAGCCTTTTATCCCTTTATGGTCAGGGATTGGTACCCGTTTTGCAGGTGAAGGATAAAACACTAACCCATACATCGGCTGGCCACCGCAAGTCATGGTATAGGCCAACTACTCATTCGAATTGTCTCCACGACATCTGTAGAAGTAGAATGCATGGCGCATTCTTGAAAGCGATTGATTAGCGCTGTCCTTTTAAAGTTGTCGTGGTGTGCTGTGTTCATTTCTCTACTAATTTGCGAATGAAACTACAAAATCAGCTCTGCAACGAAGGGCAGTTTTATATACATATATTATTTATTATTTATTTATTTATTATTTATTTCATTCTGAAACTAGGGCTTTCATTTTTCTAAGGTGCACTTGTCCTGTGCGATGTGAGGCACTCACTCCTTATTGATCTTACTCCTTGAGTCATTCTGGTGAAGATAATACACGGTTAAAGCTCCTGTACGATATCTGATAGAAGTAGAACGCATGGCGTAATCCTGTGCTTCTCATTGAAACCAAAAAATCCTGTTTTTATTCTCCATTCGCAAGTTTTTTTTGTCAAACTAAGGCATAAGAGCATGTAATTAAAAGAATAAGGTGGTCAAAGTTCGGTAGTAATCAACTCCTTTTAGGATGCGCCGCGCACTCTATTTTGGCGTGATATCGTGGAGCCCATTTGAATGCATCTTTGGCCTATACAATGACCCGCATGCGGCTAGTGCCTTGATTGGCTGGCGTGTGGCCAGTAGCGATGTTCTGATTGGCTCTGATTGGTCGCCGTTTCCTGCTGCCCGATGTAGGCCACATTAACGACAACTCCTTTGAGATATCATGGAGGCAGCTTGAACGCGTTTGTAACGGCTAGCCAATGGGCAAGTCAGTGCTTTATCCTTTCCAGACAGATCTGACGCCAATTCACCCCTCCGAAGCGGTGGTTGGTTGGTTGACCTGGGCGGGACTCGAACCAGGTGGGTGTACCCGCCACAGTTCCCGCGCCTCCTCTGGCTGCTCTACGGTGCGCCACTAACGAATCGACGTCATGTATGGTCTGTCAGCGTCTGAATACATGGTTCATCAAACGTTGACCTGAGGTGAAGATCGGCAGGTCGTTTCTAGCGTGTACTTTGGACCTGCGACACCGACCGACGTCGACAGGGGGGCGGCCTCATCTGCATTCTCATCTCAGTTCTTAGGTCATTATAATGAATGGTTCCGTTCATCTGGCATCATTGTGGACTTTAGATCCCGCCGCTATTAAGCTCTCCGCTTCACCCGTCAGTAATAGCTCAGCGAGTTCCATTCAATGTAATAGCTTTGAAATTCACTGAATTCTCCGACATTTGTGCCTTTCTTGATCTACCTGGTCTCCACACCTATTTCCACTTTTACTTTGGTGCTCGATTGAGCTGACGTTTGGGTTGGAGAGATTCTGAATATGAACAAACTATGGGGTTCTTAACGTTTACAAGGCTCAGATTGAGCCTTCATTTTCTACTTTTTGTAATGCCATATTTATTAGGCTGTCGCAAAATTAATAGCCGAAACAGACTGCATACTTCAAACTGCTGTAACTCAGCTTAAACACAACTTTGTTAATCGATTAAAAAATCACCAGAATCCATACATTTTTGCCAACGAATGGGTAATGAACCTAATCCTTTACAATGAAAAATGAGATCACAGGAGTTAACGAAATCAAGGAGGGCACATTCAACGTCGGCCACATCAGTGAATTGTTTCTAACGCTAACGAGAATCAAGAGCTCGGAAAAGTGACGGTCAGTGGGGGAAGGTCGGGAGAATATAGTGGGTGAGGGAGAACTTCGATACCTGAATGGGTCAATTTTCGCCGAGTGCTTTGTGAGGTGCGTGGCTTGCTTGTTCTGCAGCAGGAGCAGCCCTCCTCTATTCACCACTGCCGGCCTCAATTTTTGCAACTTCTCATACATTTGATCTATATCGGAACAAGGAACATTCAATGGAGGAGGTCAAGCCGGCCGAATTAATAGTCAGCATACTAAAGCACTTCGGAGTACGTCAACTTGAAGTTGACGAAGAAGTTGTGGCTCAGGTCCGGTCAGTAAAAAACAAGTCGCAAGAAAGGTACTCTCCACAGCGTACAGCTGGAAAATGCACAGAAAACGTCTGAAAACGGTATCGTCGTCAGAATCTCTAAAACTCAACCAGGCAGTTGAAATGCAAAAAACAGCAGCACAGAAGAACCGAACCCCTGACCTCCCTCGCATGAAGCAACGCCACTTCCACTGCGCTCCGAGCCGCTTGCGGGCAGAGGCATCGCGGGCGTGCAAGACTCCCAACCTCGTGATGCGCCGCATTCCACTGTGACTTCAAGGACCCCGTATTCCTTGGGTTTAACTACCTGACAAAAAAAATAAACACATTTTCATACTAATTGAGGGATGGGGATTCTTCCTATATGACTCGCTCTCCCCGTTCAGACATACGCTTCAGACCCTTCCCTTGTGAGGCTCATACTCGTGTATCAGTATCACATGCTGAGCATTATGTACTTAACGAATCGGATGAAAATTGCACTCTTGAAGTTTCTCACGCATAGCGAGCTGATAGCGACAAATTTCCATCAACTCCCCTGCGAATAACGTCAGCACAGAGTCATTCTATGATAACTGACGTTAACGTTACGTGCGGACGTCAGATAGCGTTAGAAGTTTTCCACATTTTTTACGCGTTTCAGATTATACGCTTCGCAAGGCTCTTCTGGCGTTTTCCGCCACTTAAAAAAGCTCTTTGTCAACTGTCATATTAGTTTGGAGTTGAAATGTTCTCACTTTTTAAGCTTTCCCTTTGAAAGACCATAACTTTTCTATAGTAAACTTCATTAATCGAAATTCCATAGAGGTAAAATGCATGGCGCATCCCAAATTCATTGAGCAACGCAGTCCTTTATCCTTACTCGAAATAGCAATCATTGGAATCAATACATTTTTGCCAACCAGAATTTAGCCTACTTTTTATTCAAAAATAGCGCAATAAAAAATAAATAAAAAAAGCTATTTTCGCGACGAATTAGACACACTTTTAAGCTATCCTAAGACTTTTGGAATTGAGGCAAACTCTTCGAAATCGACATGGATTTCTTCCACATTAAATTAGAGACTCTCCAGAAAGGTTATAATATTTTTTGTTCAAAAAAATTATGGGATAATTTTTTGGAGCTTTAATTCATCTTCTCATAAAGTGAGCTTAAAAATTTATAAAACTTTTTCACTTTTTAAGAAAAAATTATGGTTTAAAGCTTATTTTAAAAAGTAGGTAGGTGGCGATTTTTTAATGCCAAAAATGACGCTAATTGTCGCGAAGGTGAACAGCATTGCCAAGTGTTAGCGCGCCACCAAATAATAACCAAACAGAGAACAGACCGAACACATGCCAGCCAATCAGGGTACCGACTGTACACGCCCTCTCTGAACGGCTGCCCATTCAGTGCGGTCTGACTGGGTGGGGCGTTCCCATCTCCCAGTGCTGCCCGTTTTCGCGACATATACCAAAGTGACTGCGCCATGGCCTCATCGAAAACGTCGCGATTTTTATTCGATTGATAGCAAAGTTTCTGCTTGCATGGAGTTTCACATCAGTAAAGGATAAGACAAAATTAATTGCAAAAGAATATACATATTCTCATTTTGATGCCTTAGGCAAGCGGCATCTGCACTAGAAATCCAATAAAAATCGCGACGACCTTTGCGAGTGCATGGCTCGATATGGTGTTTTAACCCACAAATCGGTTCTACCTTTTAGTGCTTTAAAATTTTTAATTTATCATTTTTTCTTAGAAAACAAAGATTTTATAAAATTATTGCACTGCTGCTGGCCGCCGAAAGCCACGTGTGGTGCCAAAAACGCATTCAGATCGCATAGAATTCAAAATTTCAATTAAAACTTTAAGAACATTAGAAGCAGAATGCGCTGCGCATCCCAAAGGACCTGAGAAACGCTGTTCTTTATCTTTTTTGTTCTCTACGCTTTTACAGAGATTTCAGACGATGATGTCGTTCGTTTAAAAAAAATTGTCGAAAAATTTGTTGCTGTGCCATGATATTCTCAAAAATTGGCAGAATTGAACTTGTCTTGATTGGTTTAAAGAGTGTCCTAGAAAATCATTCCCATTGTTAATTTTTTTTCAATTATGCCGTATAAATTTTATTTATTTATTTATTCAGCATTTTAAATTGTTATTATTATTTCATTATTATTATTTAATTATTATTCTAAATTTTATTATTTATTTATTTATTAAAATTATTCCTAATGGTAATTTTTCCTTCAAAAATGCCCGAAAATTTATTTTTTTATTTATTATTTTAAATTGTTATTATTATTTTATTGTTATTTAAATTTTATTATTTATTTATACTATACAATATGTTAATTTTTTTAAATGCTCTAGAAAATTATTACTGCTGTTAATTTTTTCTTCAAAAATGCCCTAGAGAATCATTTCCAATGTTAATTTTTTTCAGTTATGCCCTAGAATATTTATTTATTTATTTATTATTTTAAATCGTTGTTATTATCTCGTTATTATTTAGTTATTTTATTTAAATTTTGTTATTCATATTTATTTAAAATTCTTCCTAATGGTAATTTTTCCTTTAACAATGCTCTGGAAAATTATTCCTAATGTTAATTTTTCCTTCAAAAATGCCCTAGAAAATTATTCCCAATGTTAATTTTTTGTTTAAATATGCCCTAGAAAATTTATTTTTTTATTATTTTAAATTGTTATCATTTATTCATTATTATTTTAAATTTTATTATTTATTTATATTATTCTATATATTAATTTTTTAAAAATGCTCTAGAAAATCATTCCTAATGTTTATTCCTTCCTCAAAAATGCCCTAGAAAATCATTTCTAATGTTAATTTTTCCTAAAAAAATCCGAATTCTATCCTTGGACCAAAATATGGTACGACTCGTTCTCTCAAATCCAGGTCACAGTACGATTTGCCTGATCGATTATTGATCGCCAAGTTTGAGCTCGCACGTCGCACATACGGCGGAGCTGAAGTTGTTGTCTTCTAGTCTGAGCTGTAATTCTCTCTTCTGTTCGGAGTGTTCTTCCATCTTCACTGTCGATTTGAATATTCCTTGCGCCTCGTCTATGAAGCCTTCTATCTGGGTGAGACAGCTAGTTGTTAGCCTCCAAACGGAGCAAACCCCATCAGCAAACTCTCGTCCAGGAACAGTATCAGTTGTCCGCGCCCGCTCGGCACTTAGCACCTTGCGTCATCAGAACACGTGCTGCGCCGGCCGGAGTGGTCTATTTGCCTGGTGTCCATGTCCATGTCGATGCTGTCGTCATTCTCGTGCATTCTCTATGTGCTCCTATGTGGAACTCGTGAAATCGGACACCCTTTGCGATGAGGGATTCCAGCTGATCTACTATAATGCAGTTCCAGAATGCACAACTACATGGCCGCCTCGAATCCGTTCGCCACCGATGTGAAGCTGCGAAGTGGACAGGTCAGCGTGGAATGCAACAATTACAATTATTTAAAAATTATGTGCGAAAAATGAAATCAGAAAGCGTTGAAACTAAGAATTGTCTTCGAGAAGTCATGGCTTTAGATTTTCAGTAAGTTGATTCAATAGGTAAACTATCCTACCGCGTGTGAGCCTAAGCTGTCTGTTTGTCTGTGCGTGCATCCGTCCGCGCCGAATTAATTTCGGTTCCAAAGAGTTTCTCAATGACTCACTTGAGACGGGACCGGCTAGTGCTCGCAAAATGTTTCAGGCATGACAATCGACCAATCGATATCGATCGATATATGGATTTTTCTGGCCGATAACAGGCTTTGCAATGAATGGCGGTATTGGTCGGGAAATCGATTTTATCGATCGATGTTATCGATTTTGCTCTAGAGGTGCTAAATCGAAGTGGGCGTCACGCATGTACATTGGACGATAGACAGAGTGACTTGATTGCGAAAATATCGATTGATTTGAGCAATTGTCATCATGAGAAGTTTGAGTTTAGAACTCGAAATCACGCCATCATAATTGTTGATGAACAGAATTCGCATTCTGTCATACAATATCGATAAAATCGATATATCGATTTCCACTAAAAATGAGCTTGCAGTGATCTTTTGACCATATCGCCCACTGGACAGGACAACGAGTAAAGGTTTCCAATCACCCAGTCAGTATTGGTCGATATTGCCGATTCCTTATCACCGATGAACAGAATTTAAAATTTCATCAATCGATAGGTATTGTTACCTGAAAGAACACTTTGGGCACTCATCTTGTTAATATGTTGCTCTCCGGACAATACAATGAGTAAACATTTTCTAATCTACCAATCAATATCGATCGATATTGCCGATTGTTTTCCAAAGTTGGCCATTTGAAGAATATATGAGCATGA
This sequence comes from Heligmosomoides polygyrus polygyrus, assembly GCA_947396885.1. Classification (NCBI taxonomy): domain Eukaryota; kingdom Metazoa; phylum Nematoda; class Chromadorea; order Rhabditida; family Heligmosomidae; genus Heligmosomoides; species Heligmosomoides polygyrus. The sequence continues at coordinate 96,021,039 of OX377204.1, read as the reverse complement.
TAACGTGAGAACAGTCTTTACAACGGCACGACATTATCCATCGATCAATCGATATCAACCGATATATGGATTTTTGCGAATGGATATCAACTGAGCAAGACCTGACCGACATCGATCGACTATATCGATTTCTGTTCATGGACGATCGCCTGAGGTAGTAGTCATGCGGATGTATTAGGTGTTGGATAGCGTCCACAACGAGTTAGCATTATTTTTCGTGTGATCGATATCATTCCATATTATCGATTTTTCTCCAGAGTAGGCTGTTCAATGTCGTCATGTCACGCGAATATGACGATCTTTATGCAGGCCTCTTCTAAAGCAGGAAGCATTGCTGGTCTATGTTAGTGTCAATCATTATTACCGATTTGAAGAATAATCCTATCATGAGAGTAACGTGATTATTAATCAATATTAATCGATATCATCCACTTCGGTGGTAAGAGTATAAAATTACCCATATCAGCCGATAGCCCAACTAACTGCAGGGAAAATAGAAATTAACAAGCAAACAAAATAGATCAGTGAAAATAAATAAAATTGTAGTGAATTATAATTTAACAGCATATAATAGTTATTATTCGTTTTGCAGAAATATCTGTAAAAATTATGCGACTATGGGCTCTGTTCGGCAGGCTTCACAGCAAGTAAATAGAATCGATCGGCCAATCAATCGATACTGATCGATATTATCGCATTCTGGAGCAAAACGCCAACCAATAGTCGGTTGGGTCGATAGTTCTGTTGACTGCTAGCGAATTTTAAGATACAAAAATATGATATTAGGGGTAATAAAATAAAATAATACAATGATAATAAAATATTGCGAAAAGTCATTATCAATTTTTCTACTAGGATGCGCTATGCATCTCTTCAATAAACACTAGTGATCGGGCGATCAGTACCAATCGATTTATCGATTTGTGCCCAGTACCCATTTGAAGTCGGAATTAATGAACATATTGGCCGATGGGCATTGGATGCATCAGGCAAACATTATCGCTCGGTCGATCAATATTGATAGATAACATCAACTTTGCGGGAAATCCTAACCAGTAGTTGATTGGTTCGCTAGTTTTGCTGACTGCTAGTGAAGTTAAAAAATAATTTAAAATAATTGAAAATTGTAAAAAGTCATCAACATGTTTTCAGGAATACGCCATGCATTTCTACAAACGAAGGCTATTGACCAGTCAATCAATATTAATCGATTTATCGATTATTGTCCGGAAGTATCCGTTTGAAGTGGAGATTACGCGAATCTGGCAAGTGATGGGTAGGCTTCACAACCGATGGGCATTATCGATCGGCGAATCAGTATCGATCGATATCACCGACTTCTTGGGCGAAACGGTGCCATGCATTTCTACAATCAAACGCTATTGATTTGTTAATCAATATTAATCGATTAATCGATTATTGTCTAGAAGTGTCTGTTTGAAGTGGAAATTATGCAAACGTGACGACCGGTGGGGTAGGCTTTACAACATGCAAGCATTACCGATCGGCGGCCAATCAATATTGATCGATATTATTGACTTTTTGGCGAAACTATACCATGCGTTTTTACGATCAAACGCTATCGAATAGTCAATCAATATTTATCGGTTTATCGATTATTGTCTAGACGTGTCTGCTTAAAGTGGAAATTATGCGAATAAGGCATAATTTGGGGTAGGCTTCACAACAGGCTTCACATTATGAGAATATGACGACTGGTGGGGTAGGCTTCAGAACAGGCAAGCATTATCGATCGGCGGCCAATCAATATTGGTCGGTTTATCGATTATTGTCTAGACGTGTCTGTTTAAAATGGAAATTATGCGAGTATGACGACCGATGGCGTAGGCTTCACAATGGAAAGGCACTATCGATCGGCGGCCAATCAATATTCTTCGATATTATTGGCTTCTGGGCGAAATTATACCATGCATTTCTATACCATGCATTTCTACGATCAAACGTTCTCAAATACTCAATCCATATTAATCGATTTATCGATCATTGTTTGCTAGTGTCTGAAGAGACCAATCAATATTGACCGATATTGTTGACTTCTGGGACGAAACCTAAGCCGTTAGCGACATCGGCGGACTTGTTGAAATTTGATGTCTGAGAAATATAAAACAAAAGAACACAGACATTGTGAATGAACTATAAAGGCTTCCTCCAATCAGTCTTTTGGGGAGCGCCATGCATTCCACTTGTTCGTGGTAAAGTGTTGGCCCTTTCTAATGTGAATTTCGGCTTATACATTGAATAGATAGGAAAGAATCATATCGAGATAAACGTTTTGCCCTTCGCGGTGGATTTTCCGCCGGCTCGTTGACTTTGATCAGAATTGATGGAATCGAGACGATTTCACTGCTCTAGGGATCCATTTCCTCCCAACTGAGCCATAGGCGTGCCGGCGACGTCACCGTCTCTGCCAGTCCGATGTCTTCTAGAAGTTCTTCTTCATTCTCCGATCCCCGGTCTCCGGTCCCAAGTTGGATAACATAAGCCCACGCAGTGGAGGTCATTCCAGATGCAGAGATCCCGCTCGTTGTTCTGGACGACTAGATTCCTCTATGCAGACGTATGCATGGGTCGTTTGCATAAATAACGTCGAGCATTCGGTCGGGATACGTCTCCGCACAGGTTTCCTCAGCATTTGCTTCGACACAAAAAGCGCTGCAGCTGCAAAGCGGATTAGTGGAACTTGACATTTATTCTGTAGAAGAAGATATATTTAGGCCGACACATTCAGATTAGGAGCGAAACATTTGTCGAGAACGCTTTTGAGAGCCACCTCGTTGGCAAGAAATGGTAGCCTACTGTTTGACGTGCGGTTACCGCAAACTTGGGTAATTAAACATTGTTTCAAACTATTTACAACAATTACAAAGAAAAGGAATGCCTGAGGAGAACATGGATTGAAGAAGTGGAGTAAAAAATGACTAAAATAGAATGATGGAGATGTATGTGGGAAAATTTTCGCAATACTATAAGGGCTAGTGGGTAGGGTAGTGTATGCAGAGGAACCGTATAGTTGGTATTGTGGCCGTCTCGATACTTTTCAGGTGGACAAACAGCGAAGGCAACGTTTATCGATGAATAAACTCACAAAAACAAAAACGAAAACAAAATCGAGCCGCCCGATGGCGGCCGACGCTCCTTATAAATGCAGTTTCCCGCGCGAGCGGGAGACCACTTGCAATTCAATAACAATTCAATAAGATCAAGACAACGGTCAAGTAGGGGGTCTCTACAGGTAAGCGGTCAATTGCGGTCACGTCTCTACATGGCCCTCCCCGCGTTGAGGCCGTCCTCGGCCTCTGACTCCGCTGCTAGGGCTCGTTTCGCTTGCTGCTCCTTCCGTTTTTGGACGCGACGCAAATGACGTTTTGAGATACGCCCGTCTCGAATCGAAGGTGCCGGCGGTGCGTGTTTGTGCTGCTGCGACGATGATGTTTTCCCATGACGGAACGCAGTCAATCGGATATCCTCGAGCTCGATGCTCGCATTGGCGAGCTGCTTCCGTAGGTGGCGATAGAACTCCAACGTTGACGTTTCGTTCCACCACGACCCGTCTTCCGGAGCAACTCCTACCAAAAAACAGGCCATGTCGGCTCGCATCGCTCCTGGGCCTTCCGGCAGCAGGCTGACCACTTGCGGAAGAAGGTGTGGCTTCATATCCAAAAAGGCCGCTATGCTCTCTCTGGCCCTTTCATTCAGCCGATCCCATGCATTCCAGTCCGCGGAACGAGGTCCATTCACAAAAACAATCCGCGTTCCTCGAATCAGCCACAAATCGACTGCATGCATAAAAGGGATCCAGCAGTATGCGTCCTTCGGCTCCTTGTCTGGAAGCACAAATACCACCGTTCCGACTGTATCACTGAAGATATCCGTTCGGTTGAGGTGGAGGTCTTTGAACACCCGGTAATAGAAGAACTGCGTCCTGGTATGGCCTTTTGCCCACCGTAGACGATGCAGCGTCTCAGGAACGACTACCACAATACCGCGGTGCTCCTGAGCCCAGTTCGCGTCCTTTGTCAGCGTTTTCCATTCGATGTTCAGCGACATCCGCCACCCTATCTCGATAATCCTCGGCACGTCGTAGGGCCACCCGACGATATTGGAGTGACGCAGGTTGCTGTTCGCAGGTACAGCAGACGACATCAGCGCTACGTGCGCGCATCTATGACGAAAGAATGCGTATGCGTAGGCTACCGCACGAGGGTTCAGGACCTTAACGGACGGGTCGAGAATGGCTTTATGCTTGGCGGAGATGCTTCCCGTCGACGCCCATATGCTAAGAATTCTGGCGGCCTCAATAACGCATTCGACACGGTGATCAGAAGCGGGAGGCAAAAGCACAGGAATCAATTCCTTAGCAACAATCGAGGCACTACATCTACATCCCTCCAGAGAGAAGCCCGGCTTTCCATCAACTGCTGGGAACGGCTGGTCCGAACACCGGAATCTCACGTGTAAAAAGTTCATCTCGTTCAAGACTTCGAACTCGTCCTCGACTCTGAAAGGCGTATTCATATGTTCAGGCATCACTCTAATCGCCTTGCACACCTTCCTCCTCTTCCTCTTAGTTCTAGGTGCGGTAGGAGTGTCAGGAATGGAGCTTGGACACACCAGTAACTGGTCAAAAGGCACCCGAAGAGGCTCTTCTTTACCCGTTATCTTCGTAATTAGAGCGGAATTTTCACTCGTTTCGATTACTCGGTATGGCCCATCCCACTCAATGGTTAGCTTAGGGTGCTTGCTAAGCTGCTTCTCTCTAGGTAGCTTCAGAAAGACTCTTTCTCCCACTTTCGGCAGCTTCTCTTCAGAGACGTTATGCCTTTGATCATAGTACCTCTTCATGCGTTCGCGATACGCATCATTTCTCAAACGCACTTCGTCCCAAATCAAGCGCATGCCCTCGGCCACTTCGTTTTTGTAGTCGTCTGCATCTAAGTAATACTGACCGATGCTGCCAGCTTCTACGGTAAATGGCAGCACCGGGTCAAACCCATGTAGCAGGAAAAAAGGACTTTCTCCTGTTGCATCATGTGGGCTGACATTATACGCAAACACCACATTTGGTAACAACTCATCCCAATTGTCCGGGGAGTCGGTTTTCTTTTTTAGAATGCGCTGAATAGTTCCAATCGCACGCTCAGTTACGCCGTTCTCTCGCGAGGTGTACCCTTTCGTGGTCGAATGCTTAATACCGGCAATTTCTGTTATGCTATGGACAACTGCATTGATAAATTCCGGACCTTGGTCCGTATGGATTTGCTGCGGCCACCTGCCTCCCTCGCAAATCCATCTTTGGAAGAGCGTTCGCGCTACTGACTGAGCCGACTTGTCCCTCAGGGCATACGCTCCTGCCCACTTGGTGAAGTGGTCCACTATAACCAAGATGTATTTCATGCCGCTTATGGTGAGACCCATTTCCAATAGGTCCGCACCTATGATTTCATAGGGCCTTCCTACCTGGAACGGCTTTAAAGGCGGAACAACAGTCCTATGTGGGTTGGTTAAGAAGCATTCGCGGCACTCTCGTGTCCAGAGGGTTACATCTCTTTCTAATGTACCCCAGAAGACTCTGGATTTCAGGATTCTTATCATTTTTCGGGCCGAAAAGTGACCAGCTAGTGGTCCACTGTGCGCCTCATTGAACACGGTTCGACGCTTTGATAGCGGCACTACTGGCACTATGCTTCCATCATGCCGAACAAATTTAAGCATTCCGTCTTCGAAAACGAAGTCTGCTACTGCCAGTTTCCTAGGGAAGCCTTTGAGTCGTACCCAATTTTCTAGGTTCCCTTGCTTCAAGTTCTCAATTACGGGACCGAATTCACTATCTTGTTCTAGTTCCTTCAGCCACTCGTGTGAACTTTCCGCATTTGCTTGGCACACTACTCTTTCATCCTCCCCCTCGTCACTCGCGGATTCTTCACATACGCGGCCTGTGACGCTTCTGGAGAGGGCATCGGCAACTACGTTCGCCTTGCCTTTGACGTACTCCACGACCACATTATACTGTTGTACCTCCAAGGCCCATCTTAAGACTCTGCCTGACACATCTGTTCTCTTAAACAGAGCTGTAAGAGGAAGGTGGTCAGTGCGCACTATAGTGTTCATACCGTACACGAAAAAGTGAAATTTTCGCAAGGCAAACACCATGGCCAGGGCCTCTAAGTCAGTAACGTGATAATTTTTCTGTGCCTTTGTTAAACTTTTGGACGCGAAGTAGACGGGATGAATGAAGCGGTCGTCACCTTCCTGGCACAACACTGCTCCCAATCCATTCTGACTAGCGTCCGTGTATATAATGAATGGTCTTTCTCCCGTCTTCGCCTTCTCCATATCCGGTTGACATAACACGGGTGCAGTGGTCATCACCTTTTTCAGGGAAACAAACGCTTCTTCGTGTTTGTCTTCCCATTTCCACGGAGATTTCGAACTTGTCAGCTCAAACAGCGGCAACGCGATCTTTGCAAAGTTTAAAATAAACTTGCGGTAGTATCCACAAAGACCAAGGAAAGCTCGCATCTCACCCAGATTGCTTGGACGAGGATAGTTCTTAATCCTTTCCACTTTCGCTGGGTCGACATGCACTCCTTCACTGTTTATTTCATGGCCTAGGTACGCTACTTTTGTTTCCATCAGCACGCATTTCTGCGGCTTCAGTTTCAGGTTTGCCTTCTCTAATGCCCGGAGTACCCGATCCAACACTTCGTAGTGTTTCTGCTCTGTGTCCGTTGCCACCAATATATCATCGATATACACGAACACATTTTTCTCTTTCAGGTCGGCCAAGTCTCCTAACACCTTGTCCATCATGCGCTGAAACACGGCAGGCGAAGTGCTTAGACCAAAAGGCAACACCTTAAATTGAAACAGGCCCTCAGAAGTGATGAATGCACTCTTCTGCTGCGCAGCAGTAGAGAGTGGAATCTGCCAGTACCCGGACGCTAAATCCAAAGTACTGAAACACTTCATTCCTTTCAGGCTCTGAATCATTGAGTCGATTGTTGGCAGGGGGTACGCATCCTGCTTCGTATGCTTGTTGAGTTCTCGATAATCAATACATATACGAAGAGATCCATCCTTTTTACGAACAAGGACCACCGGAGATGCCCACTCTGAAGAGGAGTGTTCGATGATTCCTCTTTGGAGCAAATCCTGGATTATCGCTTTGAACTCTTCCCTTGCTCCGATAGGTACAGGTCTTTTCTTTTGCCTTATGGGATCGGTTGTTCCTGTGTCGATCTCATGAGTGACTAACTGCGTCTGCGTCAATTCTCTGTCCTCAACAGCGAACACATTATTGTGACGCTCCACCAACATACGAAGCTCTTCGTTTAGTTCTCTTCCATGTCGGTTTGCTACCAGGTAATCGCGAAGTAAGCTCGTGCGTTCTACCACTGTTAGTGGCGGTTTCTGCCTTGTCATCATTCTTGACGAAAGGGCTTCATCACCTTCAAGGTCAGCCTCTTCCCAAGAGCCAACTATTTGACCCTTTCTGAAGACTACGGGTTGGTCAGTCGTATTCCATACTACGACCTCTGAGACTCCATGCTCGTTGGTGCCGCACCACCCAGATGACAGTAGGGGCTCCTCTGAACAAAGCATGAGCTCGCTCATCCCTACCGCATTTCCCACCTTTAGAGTCTTGCGCTCACCTGGTGCAACGTAGACTCTTTCCACTACCTCAGCGGGACGCGCTTCTTTGCTACGAGTACCGTCTTGTGATTTCTTGTTCCCACGGACTCTTTTCTTACATTCTTGTTTTACCTGGCTGCCCTGTTGAGACTCCTGCTTTACCAGCCTGTATCCCATCTCAGGCAAAATATTTGTACCTAACACCAGTGTATCTCCTTTGTTTTGCGACACATACATTTTTACTAGTATCGGTGCGCCAGTACTAGATTCTTCTTTGAGGGGCAACTGTACCGTTGTCATGAAATTCATCGCATTTCCGGATGCATCAATTATGCGTGTGTTGCCCATCTTCGTTTCCACAACGGCTTTATCAATATCAACTCCATCCTTGAGAGCCTGCTGCAAGATCCGGACGGGTAGGATTGAAATCTCTGATCCCGTATCGAGCAGAGCGCACCATTTTCTCCCAAAGATTTCCACTGTGGTGCTGGCTTTCTTGCCAAACACACCTTCGGTTGTCTTCTTTGCCGTAGCCACGAGCTTGACAGCGCTGGAGGCCACTCTTGCTGAAAGGGGCACTGTATCCCCTGCGCCAGACTGCCTTGTTTTTGGCTTCTTACACTCTTTGGCCAGATGACCCCTACCACTACAGTTGAAGCATCTAGGTGTCTGTTTATCATTGCGATGAGTACGACTGCCACTAGCCTTCTCACGCTCAGTGGGGCGCGAACTGCTAGGACTCTCGATAGGCGGCACATGCGGGGCGGACAGGTCTTTTGGACCCGTTTTCTTCCGCGTACTACCGTCCGACTGGTTTGCTTCGCGCTTTCTTATTACATTTTCTAGCGTCATCTTCCGACGTTCCATTCTCTGCGCAGCTTCTTTCAATTTATCATACCTCTGCTCACCACCTTCTTCCAACACTTGCAGCAGATGATATGATTCGGGCCATGCGACTAATTGGTCGTATAAGAAAGTTGCCCTAGTTGTTGACATGGAGTTTGCATCCAGTTCTGGGTAGGCCATTAATGTTAGGCGTTCCAACTCAATGCAAAAGTCAGCAACCGTCATTTCCTCTGTCTTCCTTAGCCTGCCAAGTTTCCCTAACGCTTCTATCCGCTTAGTTCGGGACTCGACATTAGTGACGTCTCGCATGGCGTCAACCAGCGTCTCAAAAGAAGCCTTCTTTTTATCCCTGGGTAGCGCTTCAAACTGGGTATTGGCTTTACCGGACAACTTAGACCTAAATATGGCCTTCAGCTCTTCATCCGACCACTGCGGTTTAGGATACTTCAGTCGGAACATATCCATGAAGTTGTCGAATGTATAGTCCTTACATTCACCCGTGTAAACCCGTACATCAGGGAGTGCTACGTATCTCAAATAGTGGGACAATCCCTTGCCCTCACATTCCTGGGCACCTGAACAACAGGATAGACTATCCGCTATCTCACTCTCGCTCCCTGACCCACTTCGAGCCGAACGTGACTGACCTTGCCTCGTCACCTCCTCCGGCTTTGTAGAGGTAGGCCTGCACAGCGGTGAGGTCCATGTTGGTTGCGCGTGCGACAGCTGCGGCCCAATCTGGAAACATTCTGTTTCAGCAGAATTGCCATTTTGCAACCTACTTAGTGCTCGCAATGTCCGGTTAACCACACTATCCTCTGGTTGTGAATGCCTCAGTTGCTCACCTGGAACCCTTTCGGCTCCTCCTTCTTGCTGCTCGGGCTGTCTCTGTGCCTTCAGTCGCTCCAATTCTTGTTGCTGCTCGGCGCACTTCATATGCATCGATCTCAGTTCTTCATTCAATCGCCGAACTGTTTCCTGCAACACCAGAATTTGTTTTTCCAGCTCGGCACACTTTTGGCCAGCATTCTGCTTTAAAACTAATTCCTGAATGCGGGCTAATAATTCGCTGCTATTCCTACAGTTCAGGCTAGCACTAAGTTTGGCGAACCACTCTAGCCTTCTCGCGCACTCGGAATAACGCTTAGCAACCACTCCTAGCTGCTCTAGAGCTTCCCTAGTGGCCTCGCTAGCTACTAGCTCAATTTGTTCTCGCTTCTTGTCCGACGCGCGCCAGTGTTTCGACACCTCGGCAACTACTAGCGTCTCGATGCGCCGGACCCTCTTGATAGCTTCCTCACATACCTCAGCGGCAGTGCTGTTATCCACACCATCGCGTCCTTCAGCTTCTGCCAGCTCCATGGGGTCTACTGCTGCCTTGAGCATCGCCGGCTGCTGTTCCTGCAGACAGCTATTGTTACTCCGGCTCTCTTTAGGACCTGCCAATGCGGCTAGGGCCCTCGACACTCTGCTTCTTGTCGACATGCCTTTCCAGGATGCCGCTGTTGTGTTAGGGCAGTGCGGGAGGTGTGACACACACACCTAGATTCCAGCAGCGCCCGCGGACCTCGCCAAAAGTCTCAGCAGAACCGATAGTATCGATCCTGCCTCGCCAACTGACTAGGGTCCCCTGGGCGGAACTACCCTAACACAACCACTGTATCCGAGGTAGCGGGTCTAGCACAAGGCCTACCACAGTACCCCGTACAGCTGAATCCGAGAGGACCACTTGGTTTACACCCGGATCCTCTCACAAAAAAAACAGCGACGAGAAGCAGAGCGATAAACGCTGTTCTCACTGCCTCCCCACCAGGTACCAAGAGCGGTTCGGCCCCCAAGTTGGTATTGTGGCCGTCTCGATACTTTTCAGGTGGACAAACAGCGAAGGCAACGTTTATCGATGAATAAACTCACAAAAACAAAAACGAAAACAAAATCGAGCCGCCCGATGGCGGCCGACGCTCCTTATAAATGCAGTTTCCCGCGCGAGCGGGAGACCACTTGCAATTCAATAACAATTCAATAAGATCAAGACAACGGTCAAGTAGGGGGTCTCTACAGGTAAGCGGTCAATTGCGGTCACGTCTCTACAGTATTTTCAAAAAAAATCTAAAAATCAATATCGAAGACCTCATAAATTGTTGCCTTTCCGGGAATGCGGAGGGGTGTGGTCTTGGTCCAGCAGACAAAAATGACATGTTTTTCAGCGAGAAATTAGAAATCTTTTGTCACTCTAATGTCCAGATAGCCCGTACTAGGCTAGCTCACCTAAGAAGTTGGTTGGTGTAGCATTTTCAGCGTAATTGGCCACTTTTCAAACGAAATTAGGCACATCTAAACGGAGAACGGGCAACTTTCTGGCAAAGAAAAACTAACCTCTTCTTTTAAGAGAATTTGGGTTCATGTCGCGAATGTGCACAGCATTGGAAGATATGGGCGCATCCACCAATCATAACCCGTCGAAAACGCCATCTAGCCAATCAGGTTGCCTAATGTACGTGCCCTCCCTGAATGATATGTCCACTAGATGCGGTCTAATTGGCTTGCGCGTTTCAATCCCCAAATGCTGCTCACATTCGCGACTAGTGCCAAAATTTTTATAAAAAACTCACCGTCTTAACAAAAAATTTATGCGCTTTCTGAATGAGCATAACATTCGTACCCTTATCCAAAGCTATATTTATTCATGAGCGCGTGTAGCGGAGGAGGCGCCGACTGTCGCGTGCACCCGATACCAGGTTCCTGGTTCGGATTTCCCGCATAGGCCAACCAAGCCTTCCATCCCTCCGGGGTCGGTGAATTGGTACCAGACTTGTCTGGGAAGGATAGAGCGCTAACTTGTTCATCGGCTGGCCACCGCAAGTCATTGTATGACCAAATACGCATTCATGTCGCCTCCACGACATCCCGTAGAAGTAGAGTGCGTGGCGCATCCCAAAAGGGGTTGAGTAACTCCGTCCTTTATCTTTATCCTTTACTTACTTACTTTGATACTTTGATGGTCATTTTGACGGCTGGAGGTCTTCTCAGCACAACTCTTCCAGACCGCTCTATCTCTGGCTGCTTGCATCCAGTGAGGCAGACTCCGCTCTCTGAAACGTCTTGAGAATGGGTCTGCCCATCGCGTTGGCGGTCGTCCCAGTGGTCTCTTATGGTCTCTCGGGAGCCATTCTGTGACACGGAGACTCCATCTATCGTCCTTTCGTCGGAGCAGGTGTCCGGCCCAGCGATATTTGGACTTCTTCATGTACTGCAGCGGGTCTGCTAATTGCGACTTCTCCCGTAGCTCCGAGCTTCGTGGGCCTTCTCGCCATTGCTAACGAAGGCTTGTCCTCAGAAGACACCTCTCCAGGGCACGATGCGTAGTTTGCATCGCTCTGGCGATTGTCTTGTTGTCGGGCAGGTTTCCGTCGTGTAAGACATCGCAGGCAGTACAGAGGCGTTGAATATCGAGGCCCTGAGGCCGGCATCCTCGACCTGTTCGGTGACTTCGCGAATCGAACTGAAGGCTGCCCATGCTGCGCGTCTCCTGCGGGCGATTTCAGGAGCGAGGTCGTTATCCATGTTCAGCTCTCTTCCCAGATAGACGTAGGAGTCGACCTGTTGCAGAGCGACTCCATTTAACCTTACGAGTCCCGTGTCACACCACTGGTTGACCATAAATTGTGTCTTGGACATATTCATGTCCAATCCAATCTTCATACCTGCCACATTGAGCTCGTTCAGCATTTCCTTTATCCTTTACATTTATTTATTTGTTTATTTATTTATTTTCTATTTATTTATTTAATTACAATTAATCACATGAGCTGGAGACACAAAATACAGACCCAAAAACATAAAAATATGCAGCCAAATCATCTACAAAAACCTTTTTGGGGCTAAAAAATGCTTACACTGACACAAACATGTTATCAGAACCTTCCAATTCCCCAAGAAACAGGTTGAGATCATTTTCAGGTTTACTCCGAAGTGCTCCGATGCAAATGATTTTCGTGTGAAGATATTACGCCGTGGACTCGTTCAGATTAGTGCAATGTTTATCTGATTGATAGTGTAACTTCCACTTACCTGATGTTTCACAGCGGAGAAAAGTGGCGTTTTGATCTATCGTGGCTGCAGTCATGTTGTTTTTAAAGATATACGCATGTAAACAGAATTTATACTGTCAATCCAATAGGCAACGCGATATGTCGGACGAGTGCACGGCGCAATCTCTCTGCACGACACACCACTAGCAAGTTCTTTGCTTTCCATCACCTTAGAGATTGCCTAAAAATAATGTCTGAGGTAAATAATTAAAAATTTCGGTCCATGTCGCGAATGAGGCCTGCGTTGGGAAGTCAGAGCATAGCAACCAATCATAAGCAGTCGGAGCACAGTGATGGTACCGACTGTGCACTACACTCCCTCTCTGAAGTGATTCGTATCGGCCTGATTCATGATATGGACCAAATTTTTCGTTTATTCCTACAGTGTAGATATTTTTCCTTCAAATCGCACTTCTCTGCGAAGAATTTGTTTGGAAAAATTTGAAAAATTTGGAATTTAAAACCACATTAAAATTCCTACCAAAAAATTTTCCTTTAGAAAAATAATTTTGACTTGAAAGGGTCATGTACGTTTAAACTTTAGAAGCGTTTAGTTTGTTTTTACAAAGATCACCATTTTATTCTTAAAATCGTCGGGCTACAGATTAAACAGTGTCCTTTTCAAAGTGTAAAAAGCATCATTTAGTCTTCCAATACGGAACCACTCCCACCCGCCCCCACCCCCGTCCGAGTATCGCTGCAGTTCTTTATGTTCACTGAGTAGTTCAGCTGCAATTTCAACAGACTACAGCCCCGTCAGTGGTACATATCCGACGTTACGTCGGAAATTCGCTTTTTGTCACCGTCCAGCCAGTGGCCTGACTGGTTCTTCTTGTCGCAAAGCGGCTACAAGTTGTCACCGCCTTCTTCCGTCTGTGGCTGTCGAAAAACTGGCCTGCTTCTGACCACGGAATGCCTTCAGCTTTCCGCAGAACTTCGGACCTATATCTCGGGAAAGAGCTTAAAACACTGATCACAGCTATGTAAACCATATTTGCTGAATGGATCTCCTAAGCGAGTTCTGGCTGACGAAAGCCGCGCCGTCGGCTGCATTTTAAGCGCGCTCGATCAGCGCTGGGCGCAATGTTGTCCGCGTCGACAGCCGCGGCGGCAGCGCAGTGGTAGAGTGCTCGTTTCACAGGATTGGGGTCATGAGTTCGGTTCCTGTCGCTGACCCCGTTTTTGCATTTTATGACGTATCTTCGACGAGGACCTATGATCTCATTTTTAGCAGATTTTCGATAAAACGGGTTCTGCTTCTCCCTTCCATCCGCCTTTGTTGTTTTCCTCTGAACGCAGTTCTTCTGAGATGACGAGAGCTCTTTTCAACGCGAGAATCCTTTTTCGCCGTTTCTTTGTCTCATGAGCACTAATTAGCGGTGCGTTTTTATGCCCATGACTGAAAAAAATCTTGAAATCAATTTTTTAAAGTGAAAGTCTAGCTAGCTCTAGTTACCATGGGAAATTGTAGCATTACTTGGTGGTTTCGAGTTTTTTCCGAGTGCTTACAAGGGGCACGGCAAAAAAATATCGTCGGACACCAAAACGCGAACTTCGTCACCTGACACTGCTCCTCGGCGAGTCTCTAAAATGTGGCCTGAACCTGTAGGCCAAAAACCCGACAAGTACAGTAGCCAGTCTTCAATCAGATGAAGTAGCTATATCCCATGGATCTCGAATAAACATTATTTTGAGGATGAGGAATAGTTGAAAATGGAGCCTATACCGGTTTGCGGTACATGTCGCGAAAATGGGCAGCATTGGGAGGTGGGGAAGCGCCAACGAATCAAAACCAAGCAGAGCACCGACCAAAGACCCGCGAATCAGGGTACTGCTCATGCACGACCTTTTTAAATTACATTTCATTTTCCATTTCAATGCGGCCTGATTGGCTGACACGCTCTGACCTCCCTATGCTGTCCACTTTCACGACATGTACACCAGCATCAAAGATAGCTAAGCTGCGCGGATATATAATAGTTTCGCGTGGATATAGAGCAGCCGCTAGCCCAGCATCATAGGGTAAAAATAGTAGAGTCTGTCTACACGATGTGAACTCAGTGGATATTGACTTTTCTTGCACAGACAGACGCACGGACGAATATGTGGACAGGTAAGGTTAGAAGTATTCAGTTGCATATGGCTGCCTGTTTTGAAAACCGTTCAGCAGCCATTATTTTTGCGACGATGGCGACACACAAACGGATTGATTGGCGCGTTCTAACCTCTCAATGCTGTCCACTTTCGCGACATGGACCTCACTGCCTAGTATCGGTGCCTTAGATACACTGTATCAATTTCGTGTGAACTTTTCCGAGAAAATTAACCTTAATTCCATCTCCTATCTGGTGAGGATGAGTCTAAGCACTAGATTTACGTCGGGTTTTCTTCAGGATTCCTACTGTAGTCCAGGCTAGACCCAGCAGCTATAGGGATTCCTGCAGGGTTTCCCTGGAAGTCTCTGACGCAATCCAGTGACAGCGTCGGATTTCCGGCATAAGGCAGTAGTGTCCACAAATCTTGTTTGGTAGGATTTAGGCATGGTCTCTGATTCCCAACCTATGGGTTATTTGCGTGCTTCGCCTTGCTCAATGATGCCTTACCTCTGATGAACAGCCCGACGAGACAATGCCGGGTATAGATACCCATACCCAAATGACTCGATGATCACTTAGGCTTTGACCGAAATGATCCGACCTCACGCTTTTATTGTTCGTCTTCCTGGCTGCGGAATCGAACCCATTTGAGCAATCGAAGGCGCTTCGTGCCACTGAGCCAGCACAGGGGCGAAAATTGCTGCTTATTTCGCGATCAGCTGGAGACACGGATTCTAAGAAGAAAGATAAGGCGCTATATTATCTCCAGTATCACCGTGTAGGTCAAACACCCAATTTTCCCGAGGTATTTCCGTGGAAGTAGAGTGTATGGCGCATCCCACGCTCATATTGATTGACGATATTCGTCTTATCTTATCTTATTGATTGACGATATTCTTCTTATCGGCAGAATCGACAGAGAATAGTCGGCATTTTAGAGTTCGATACAAATCTAAACATCATTGGGGGAAACATCATTGTTATTTTACATCTTTTTAGAATGCGCCATGCTTTCTATTCCTTTTCGAGCCTTTACAACACCTACACTTGGCCAAAATTCTTTCATTAACGGCGTATCATGTTCTTTTGTTTCCGGGTTAGACTAAAAGTCCAGTTTCACGTATTTTAATTATTCAATCCATGCATCCTTACGTGCGTCCGCTCAGAATTAATGGCCACTGAGTCGGAATCTGCAATGCGAACGGATAAAACGATCAACACAGATCACTATTTCGTTTGTTGGACAATGTGCAGACTTTGAAACAAGGAAACGGTATCGATCGGATAGTCAATATCGATCAATAATTTCGATGTTTGTATACGTGAGTAGCTATGGGTAAGGTTGACATGACTTCTATGAGTGTTGTATGTACCACACAGTAAGTGGACGTTATCGAACGATTTATCTATTTTATTCGATCGATATCGATTTTTGATCATTCACTAAATTGAAATAAAATGGTAAAAATAGACATAAAGTGCAAAATGCTGCTTCTCTTCGTCACCTTATCTTCCACGAGGTGTTTGACTACAGTGTCATCAGGTGGCTCGTCATTTAGGCAGGGGTATTTCATATTTTGTTCAATATTTTTTTTATTTATTCACACAAATATTATTTACTTATCTATTTACCGATTTAATAACTTTTTGTAAAAGTAATGATTATTTTTCTTAATCTTAATTGCTTAAAGATAGAAAATCAACTAAAAATTAATGATTCTCGAATAATTATATGTCTATATGTAGAATAGCTAATCCGTCCGTTTGTCTGTCACGATGCCGTTGTCGGTCTAAGGAACGGCTTCACATAGCGACACCCATTATTGATTTCTTCTTAGGTATAACCGCTCAAGATGGGAATCACGATTGCCGAGGCAGGCTTCACAATAGGCGGACTGTATCCGTAGGAAAGCTATTATCGATCAGTTTAATCGATTTTTCTCTAGACCCTCATTTGAAAATATATTGATTTTTTATCATTTTATTGTGTAACGATAGAAAAATTGGTTAATTAAAAAACAAGTGTTATTTGAACAACTATTATATAGTGCGTAGAATCGATAATCCGTCTGTGTGTCTGTTTGTACGTCTGTCCTTCCGTTTGTCTGTCTGTTTGTCCGTCCGTCCGCCACGATGTCGCAATAGTCTAGGGAATGATTTCACATAAGGATCTAAATTAGTGACAATATGTAGTTGGTTAGTGTCTGACGGAAATTCGTTTATCGATCGATTTATCAAGGCTTTCTTTTGAAAATATATTGATGTTTTCTATATTTTTATGCATAGCGACAGAAAAATTAGCCAGATAAAAAAATAATTGTTATTCGAGCAACTTTCCTAATAGTGGTTAGTAAAATCGCTAATCCATCTCTCTATTTATCCTTCCATCTGGCACTCTGTCTGTTCGTCTATCTGTCTGTCTATCCGTCCTTCAGTACGCCACGATGTCGCAATCGTGTAGGTGACATCTTCATGTACTGATCTGAATTATTGATTACTTAGTACATAGTTTGTTAGTATCCGACGGAAAGCCATTATCGATCGATTTTATCGATTTTTATTCAGGGCCAACCAAAGTCGAGGTGGGAGTCACGTGGATATTTTTGCCGGTTTCACGCAAGTAAACAATGGCCACCAAATGAACTTCTCATCAAGCGCGGACTGATCAATAGATCGCGGATTGATCAATAGATGCACGCGGATTGATCAGTATCGATTGGTTACTTCATCCTTCATCCTGAAGTAACCAATCGATATTGATCAATCCGCGTGCATCTATTGATCAATCCGCGATCTATTGATCAGTCCGCGCTTGATGAGAAGTTTTGGGATGAAGTAACCAGTCGATACTGATCTATTGATCAATTCGCATGCATCTATTGATCCAAAGCCTTTCAAAACTTCCACGGGGTTTTCGGCTACAGGTCGTGAATATAAACCGCCGATCGGCCTGAAGTGCATTATGCTTGTCAACGTATTGCAAGGCACTTTGCCGTGTGTCGACTACATGCATCGATGGTTGTCGCGAAAAAAGTTGCCGCTGCGTCTTCTGGATTAATGTGGCTTCAAAACTTGTGAATTTGCAGTCGACTAGTAGTCCTTGGAATAGAGATGTAGCTTGTACTCTACGTCATGCGCACTGCAATTTTCGAAGTTTTTTTCTGTAGAGAAAAACCATGAGACAGAAGAAGCCAAAGAGGACGAAGTGGTTGATACACAAGCGGCAACCTTTTCGCGACAGTGTGGTCGTTAATGAGGCTTACATAATGTAGACGAAAAAGCGTCAGCCAATCAAAACCAGTGTGAGGCCGAATTGATACGCGCTAGCCAATCAGAACTTTAAGAAGGAGCCCGACCAAGCGGCTTGTGCACTCTGGTGTTCTTTGACGTCTGAAGTCGATTACGGTACTTGTCCAGTGGCTGTCTGCGGAATGCGCTTAGTGACCGGTCCACCTAATTTTTGACGTCTTAGTTCATGACCGGTCCACCTAATTTTTGACGTCTTAGTTCATCAGGGATTTCTAAACTCTGCCTACATCTGAAGATCAGAAGATGTAGGCAGAGTTTAGAAATCCCTGATGCTCTCTTTGAGCAACAGTATCCTTAGGTCATTCAGCTTAAGATCTTCTAATGGGTAGCTAAATAGCTTAAGATCTAAGCGATTACGGTGCTTGTCGTTAATGTGGCCTGCATGGGGAGGGGTGGAGATTATGGGCTGATAGCCAGACTAACCAGGTCACCGACCGCGTCAGCATCAGCCAATCAGAGCACCGACCGTGGGCGCGTTCTCTCGCGGCACACCTGCCCCGTCGACGCGCCTGATTGGTCTGATGCGTCACACTATCAGTGTAGGCCACATTAACGACTAGTACCTCATGCCCATTGGTGTTCTCTTGTTTCCGCTCTTGTTTCCCATTGGCGAAGCTGAAGACTCTCTGCAGCGATTTCCCTTAGACATACGGATAGTAGGTGGTCAAATGGTCGACAATGGAACAGTGAGAGCGTGGGCCGGTTAGGCGCTCGTTTAATGCCATGCTCAGGATCCACGATGAACCGCTGAGTTTTGGCCTGTTGTTGTACAGGCCAAATTCCCGTTCAGAATCCCTCTGCGATACCACATGAAACTAGAATGTATGGCGCATTCTGTGTACACATACAAATCGCTATTGTTTAGGTTTAATTTTGCTCCATCTGCCTTCGTCTCTTCGGCTTGAAGGGTAGTTTTTGGTTTTTCAAAAGGAAATAGATCATCAATTCAATAAAAAAATCAGTTCCTGGCTGGAATGAGCCACGTATTCTACTTCTACAATGTATCGTGGAGGCAATTTGAATACGTATTTGGCCTATACAATGACTTATGGTGGCCAGCGCATGGACAAATCAGTGCTTCCCAGACAAGTCTGATAGCAATTCACAGAACAGTGGGGATGAAAAGTATGGCTGCCCTGGGAGGGACTTGAACCGATAAAATCAATACGGGGTGCACACGACAGTAGACGTCTCTTCCAACTGCGCTACCACGACTCTCCTCCGAAAACCGCTCTCTTAAGTGCATTTCGGTGTTCTTCTGTCTCACGACATTCTGCGAGGAGCAGGTGAAGGTCTTCTGAAGCCCTTAGTGACGTTCTGAAGCGTGAATGGATTAGGCTTCTCACATCAATTCAGTTTTTCGCTCTAAAGCGAGCAGCTTCCATAGTCAAGTCATGAATTCAGGGCTTCCTTGGCTACCTACAGTAGACTGGAACTTGCAGCCTGTTTAAAAACTGGATCCGCTCACCAGAATGAGGGAACTCTCCAATGAGATTTGAGTTTTTGAAAGGGATGCTACGCCCCCATGAATTCGCGACTCGCTCAAGGTTTAGATGCAGGTCTGAACCTACCCTAGTTAGGCAGTTTTCCTTTACATTAAATTTACTGCAGTCGAAGAAAGTCTTTTCCGAAGGGTTTTCTTCCAGAGCGGCCCACCTAATTTTTAACGAGTTGACTCATTCCACAGCGTCTCTTATTCGATAGGTGTGGAGCAATTTTACTTGAAAGAAGTTCAACTCACCTCTCGGCAAAAGTCGTGGTTCAACAGAAAATCGCCGACAGTTGACCGCTGCGAGTGTTTGAGGACCACTCTGGTCATTCCCAAATTAGAGAATACTGTTTTATGACTCACTAGTCCAATGGGTGTCTCCGGAATGCGCTCAGTGACCGGTCCACCTATTTTTCGACGTCTTACATCATGAAGCAGAGCTTCTGATCTTCAGATGCAGACCGAGTTTACGAGTCCCTGACTAACTTAATCATCCTCTCCCCGATATTCTCTAGTTTGGGAATGACCAGAGTGGTACTCAGACACTCGCAGCGGTCAACTGTCGGCGATTCTCTGTTGAACCAGGATTTTTGCCGAGAGGTGAGCAGAACCTGCTGCACATCTATCAAAAATCAGAGACGCTGTGGCGTGAGCCAACTCGTCGAAAATTAGGTGGACCGCTCTGGGATAAAACCCTCAGGAGAAGGCCTTCTTCGGCTGCAGTAACATTATTGTAAACGAAAACTACTTAACAGAGGTAGACTCAGACCAACTTATGAGCCTTGAGCGAGTCGCGAATCCATAGGAGCGCAGCATCCCTTTCAAGAACCCCAATCTCGTTAGAGAAGCCCATTCTGGTGAAGGGATCTAGTTTTTAGATCCAGCGCGAGCTCCAGTTTACTGTGGGCAGTTAGAGAAGCCCCTGAGTTCATGACTTGACTGGGGAACTCTTCGCTTTAGACCGAAAAACTGGATTGATGTGAGAAGCCTAATCAGTTCACGCTTAAAAACGCCACTGAGGGATTCAGAAGACCTTTCCCTGCTCTTCGTAAGACATCGTGAGACATAAGAACACTGAAATGCATTTAAGAGAGTGGTTTTCGGCGGAGACGCGTGGTTGGCGCAGTTGCAAGAGGCGTCGACTGTCGCGTGCACCCGGTTATTGATTTTCTTGGTTCAAGCCTCTTTCAAGGCAACCGAGCTTTTCACCCTTCATGGGTTGGTTAATTGATACCAGACTTGGCTGGGAAGCGGTACAACCTGACTGCTCCGGTGCGTCCCCTTCCCCATGTAGGCCACGTTAACAACCAGTACCTAAACAAGCGAATTTTTGTCGCGGAACTTCGAACGTAAAGTTCCTGCTGAGAATATCTCCGCGACAGCTTTCCGCCTATCCCAGGACGCTGCCAAGCGCTTCAACTTGCAGCTCACATCAAGTTCCGGTACTAGTCGTTAATGTGGCCTACATGAGGAGAAGTACACGCGCCGTCCTTCACTTCCAATCAAAGCAGCGATCGATCGAACGCGCGTCAGGAAAAGTCAACGTCTGGATCCTGCTGGATTCAGGAGAACCCCAGGGGGTCCCCCAGGCGTTGGTTTGACGTCTTCGTGTCATAAACGCACGATATGACGCTCTTCTCGACGCCGACTTCCGAGAACTTTTAAGCCGTGAAAGGAAGTGTTTTCTACGTAGCTACGAAGGAGCTTTTTTTGATACGGAGAAGATGTCAGCTGATCTTGATGAAGCAGTTCTTCTAAGCATCAGTTCTGCTTTAATAGCCCTCAGCGAAGCAATGCGGCTTCTTGGACGGGGGCGGCGTCTTCCAGAACGTTACTGCCAAAGCGCTTTTTATCGAACGAGGGAGCCTAAGACTGCTGAAGACATGGCAGAGATTAGGGTTTCATCGATCTCAGAGGCACTAGTGGAAATTCAACCAGAGTTCCATGGCAAGCTTGGCTTAGCACTGCTCTGGTAGGAATAGTAATCTATCCTGGAAAGATTCCGAGCTGAAAATTAGGCGTTTAGTCCTTAGAAAGGTACTTGTCGGTAATATTGCCTACATGGGGAGAGGACTACCCGACCAATCAGGCCACATCTGATGGGCGTGGCATCTCGGAGGAGTGTGATTGGCTAGCGCGCTTTGAATCGGTGCTCTGATTGGTTGTGATTGAGTTGTGCGTTTTCGCCTCTCCGTGTAGGCCACATTAACGACTAGTACAGAAATGTCGGGTCTGTTTCTTTCTTGGAGATGGAGCAAATATCTAAAAATTGTGTAATAAATTGACTTCACATTTATGGATTAAAAGATAAGGAGAATAAGGATAGATGAAATTGAAAAAATACACAGAAAAAAGAAAAAAGTGCTTTCTATTCTAATCCTTCTCCTTTGGTCTGTAAGTGTGAAGTCAATTTATTCCATGATTTTTAGTTATGCGTTCCCTCCCCCGACGAGGAAACATCCGAAATTTCTGTGCTAGTCGTTAATGTGGCCTACATGGTAAGGCGAAAATGCACCAACCAATCAGAGCACCGATTGAACCCGCGACGGCCAATCACGCTCTTCTGAGTGCCACGCCCATCAGTTGTGGCCTAATTGGTTAGGCACGTTCCTTCCCAGAATTACTATGTACACATTGTCTAACGACGCCAACCAAATTAAGGTCAGATGGCTCTAACTTGACTGGTGAAGGTGATACGGTATTCGCCTAGGATTTCAGTCGACGCGCACGGAGTATTCCACGCCGTAATCAATATAGAATACGAAGCCCTACACGCTTCAAAAGGATAAAGGACGGTGTGACTAAACCCCTCTTGGGATGCGCCACGCATTCTACTTCCATCTTGGAGGCGATTTGAATGTGTATTTGACCAAGCAATGATTCACGGACAATTTGCCGTATTTCACATGCTAATCGGTTAATATCTCAGACACTGGGAGAGGTCACCTGCAGGTGAAAAATGGCTGAACTGTCCCAGCTCCTGTAGATGATCTGATTTTTACCTATAGGTGAGCGGCCGAAGGCCTACAGATGACCGTATTAGTCCCCGTTTATACTTCCGACGCCGAGCCACGCGACGGCATGAATAGCGGCCAAATTGATCGATCGCGTCGCCCAATGAAGGTGGCCGGAATACGTGGCGTCGCGTTTCTCGGCGTCGAAGTATAAACGGGGCCTTACAGTATCTAGGCGGGAATTTGAAAGGGTGTTTTTGTAATGGACGTGTATCTCGCCACGCTTTTCACACGTATGGTTTAGTTAAGGTTTAGTGTCCTTACCAGGGAATGGTTTCAAGCGTAGGTCTGAACGGGGGAAATGGATAGTACTGCGAGAAACTCCGTCCTTCATATTGTCGTGCACCGGGTGAGTCCGCTGCACCGGTGGTAAGACTCATGCGGCCCTCAACCCGAGGCCACGTGTGAGGCACAACCGGTGTCGAGGTCTTTCCTATGCGCACTAGCTCTTACACAACCTGCCACGTAAGGGTGAGGCCCTTGTTGCCCCGACTTAGCACACCTCATACCAATGCGGATGTTGTTTAGGATCTTTCTCGGGACTGCACCTGCGCTGGCCCCCCGGCGACTCTCGCCCATCTTCACATCACTCGCGTGATACAATTGAACCAGCCGACCTTCTGCAGTATTACCACTGCGCTCAGAATAAACCTTCCCCCGCTCTCGAGTCGCATGACAATGCGCATCGGACAATATACTTCATTGCAACCCAATATACATGCACAATGCACATCAATATGGAGCGCAACGCCTACGAGTCAAGGCTGAGCCCGCCAGCTTACCTACGGGTCAACCCCAAGCGCAAGCCGCAGATCCTTCCTCGCTCCTACCCTGGAGCCTGCGCTCACGAGGGCGGTGGCTCGGTCGGCCTCTGCGGTTACCTCTGTTAATGCTCCTGCGCGTCCTGTCCTGGTCGTCCTGGAGTCCTGCGCGGCCTGTCGAGTCGAGTCCTTGTGGAGTAGACACTGCGCTGACGATGGAGTGCCGGAGCGGAGAGCGGACCAACCGATCGGAGCGACGACGAACCCGAAGACTGCCGGGTGCGCGCGGGAAGGCGTTTATAGTGCGTCGCGGCGCGTGCGCGCGACCGTATGCTCTCCGCGGCAAGACTAGTGCGCCTCTCAGCGTGTGTGCCCTCGAAGAGTCGTGATGGAGCGTGGCGAACGTCATGACACATATAGTAGAAAGACGTGTTTCGTCTTTGCTGAGTCCTTGAACCCAAAGAGCTACGGGCCCTTGAAGGTGGAGTACACGTGCGCGCTAATGTATGGGACGTACCAAAAGGCGCTGGCGAGGGTGAGCCGGTGGCTCAGCGGGGTGCGACGCTGCCTTACAGGTGCAAGGCCAGATGTTCGACTCCCGTGCTAGGCACTATTTTTGCATTTTTCCTGACCGCTGCCTCCTTTACCAATTCGCTTTCTACGCATCCCCTACACATTTATTTCACTCTTGTTTGTCAAATAAGGGTCAGAGTCGTGTTAATTGGACTTCACTCACATTTCACTTTTCTTTTCTCACTTTCTGTATTACAATTGTTTTGTGTTTTTCAGCGAATGTTAAATAGTGACCTTACTGCAGGTACGGGTGACTACGTCTGTGGAGGTAATAATCACCGAGGACGCAGCGTTTGAACCTCTTCTGAAGATCCGTATTCGAAATGTACCTGCAACAAACGTCACTCACGTTTTCTCCACTCTGTCCATTCCACCGTACCTCTAAGGTACAATTCTATAGATGGAATTCAGTTCAACTACATTTTCCTTTAGCAGCAATGCCAGTCAAGTTCCAAAGCTTTGTCTAGCCATAAAGAACGAAGGCTAAGCTGAAGAAGTGTATATGTCGTCAATGTGACCTACATGGTCCGGAGAAGACGCACCAGCCAATCACGGCTCGAACCGCATGTGCATAAACAGGTCAACCAGAACAGCGACCGCACACACATCTCCCTAGATGGCACACCCATTTGATATGGTCTGATTGCTCTGGAGCGTTTCTGCCTCGCCGTGTAGGCCACATTAACGACATGAAGAATAGTTCTGTATCAATCAATACGCTCCCTTGCCGGAAAAGTGAGAGCTCCAACTCCTGTTGCAGAAATCGTAGCGTAGGATTCCTGCTTGAGGGAGAAGTATGATTTCTTTGAAGTTTCTAGTCACCTACCCAATAAGTGAACAGACTGTTTGAAATTCTATAAATTTACTGTTTTTTTGAGGAAAAATAATGGTTCAAAGCTGGCTTTAAAGAGCAGGAAATAATTCCGTTCGCTACTCTTCATTCCGCTGGCACTTAATCATAGGAGTGATATCCTTCCTGTCAAGAACGTTGCAGCTGAAGCGGCTTTGTCGGGTCGGAGAGCCCGACAAAGCGGCTCAAAGCACCGTCGCACGGATTAGGCTCGGCTTCAAAGCTCATCGATCAGACAGGCTTCAGCGGCTTGGATTTACCGTATCCAGGCCAATCTGGGCTAAATGGAAAGGAGCAGGAATCGTACACTACGACTTCTGCAGCAGGAGTTGGGGCTCTTACCTTTCCCGCAAGGGAGCGTATTGACTGATACATACTTTTCCTCATGTCGTTAATGTGGCCTACATGGTGTGCCGGAAACGCGCCAGAGCATTCAGACCATATAATGGGTGTGCCATCTAGGGAGGTGTGTGTGTGCGTTCGGTGTTCTGCTTGTGTACATGCGGTTCGAGCCGTGATTGGCTGGCTCGTCTCCCCCGGACCATGTAGGCCACATTGACGACATATACCCCTGTTTAGCTTAGCCTTTGTCCTTTATGGCTAGACAATGCTTCTGAATATTGATGACGTTTTAGCGGAAGGAAAATGTAGTTGAGCTGAATTCCATCCGAAAAATTGTACCTTAGAGGTACGGTGGAACGGACAGAGTGGAGAAAATATGAGTGACGTTTGTCGCGGTACATTTCGAAAAAGGATCTTCAGAAGAAGTTCAATCGCTGCGTCATTTGGCATACTGTATCCATTGGACAGTTCAGGGCTAAATATTTATTTATTTATTTATTTATTTATTTATTTATTTATTTATTTATTACAAGACACGGAATCTACTGGATCTATTGGACAGCATTCAACTCTCCAACAGATACAGTATGCCAAAACACGCAGAGTTTGAACCTTTTCTGAGGATGAGGGACCATGTCGCGAATGTGCGCAGCGGTAAGTGGAGAGAGCGCGTCAGCTAACCATAACTAATCAGACCACGGGCCAAACACGTGCCATAAGCTCTAGTATATAGTTGCGCCGCCACGCGGCGCGGCACCGCGATCGCCATAGATATCGATTTTTCGCGCCGCCCAGTCGATATCTATCCCGACCATCATGCCGCGCCGCGCAGCGGTGCAAGTATAAACTAGGGCTAAAGCACCAACCACACATACCTTATCTGATTAAGCCCTAGTTTATACTTTACGCGGCGAATGTTCGCCATCGATATCGATTTTTGAGTCGATGTCATTCCGACCATGGTGCCGCGACGCGCAGCGGCGCAAGTATAAGGCCTCTGTTATACTCCCGCGGGAGCATCCGCGGAACGTCCGCGGACCAATGGTGCACGGCGGAGGCGGGCGTGGCGGGGCGCGGCGATTGGCCAGGTGAGGAGTCTCGGCGCGATTCCTGCCCGCCCGCGGATGCTCCCGCGGGAGTATAACTCAGGCCTAAATTAGGACTGACGCGGCAATTCGATGCAGCCTGATGGGATTACGCTCCTCTATCAGCTCCCAGTGCTGCCCTCATTCGCGACCAGGCCTCAAAGGATAAAGATGTACAGTATTCTAACCTCTTAAGAATGCGCCACGCATTCTACTTCTACGGGATATTGTTCTATGTGTCCAAGAGCAACGATTTGCGCTGTGTTAGCAAAAGACGAAGACACCTTTGATATCAACTCATCGACCTAGGAGGAATGTAAGGAGTGCTTGCCCCGGACGGGACCCGAACCACGAATCGATTCGCGGTGCGAAAGCCCAAATCTCCGACAGTCTGGCCTAAATATGCATCACCTTGTACTGTGTTGTATTTTTTATTGACGTAGACAAAGCCAACATGGAGAACAACAGGGATGAGTAGAAGACCCCTTGGCTTCCTTCTAGACTGTTGTGTTGATATAGCGTTCCTATGAAGCCGTCTAATCTACCTCGCAATATCGAGGTCTAGGATAAACAACACTGGATTCAGAGAAGCACAAAGCTAAGGGGGATTACATGGATTCTCCTGGCTAGGATAAAGCACTGGTTTGTCTCACGTTGAAATGGACGCTTTTCCAATCAAATTGGACACTTTTCTCGTCAAAAAGGTCACTTTTCACTTGGGGTCTGTTCATACTTCGCGACAAGAGCGACAAGAGCGACAAGAGCGACAAGAGCGACTGGAGCGACTGGGGCGACGGACATAGTGTGGTGTACGTAAATAATTGCGTACTCCACACGTCCGCGACGAATGTAGTGTGAAATGCGTACTTAGTTACGTACACCACACTATATCCGTCGCCCCAGTCGCTCCAGTCGCTCTTGTCGCTCTTGTCGCTCTTGTCGCTTTTGTCGCTCTTGTCGCGAAGTATGAACAGGCTCTTAGAATTGAACACTTTTTAAAGCAAGTTGGACGCAACGACAACGAACTCCTCCAAATTGAAATGAGCTTCTTCTTCATTAAACTAGACAAACTAGACAGACTTGGCTATCATTGAATGAATTGTCCTAGTCAGGTGGAGGTCATAAACGACAGGAGAGTAAAGTTTAAGTTTAAGAATTCTAAAATTCAACTGGACAGCACCATTTTTGCTCAGGATGTAGTTGAGCGACACTCGGCGACGGTACAGGGCCAGGTCACCGTAAATAAGACCCGCCTTAATTTCGAGGTTCCTTCTTGGGCCTCCAGCTGTTCTTGAATGGCGGTCGCATTCCCCAGTGGTGGCTAGGATGATGCTATGAAAGCCTTTGTATGGGCCTGTTCATACTTCGCGACAAGAGGGACTCGTCGCCCGTGCAAAACATGAATATCGATTAAAACCGAGCGCGCGCTGCCGAAAAGCCTTTGTTATACCATCGACTACCTCGAGCGACGCCTAATGATATGCTCCCATATCGATCGGGCGGCGCGATGGGATCGATATGGGGGCGCATCGTTGGGCGTCGCTCGGGGTGAGCGATGGTAAGACAAAGGCCAAAAGTGTTCATACTCGAGCGCCGGCGCTGTCGCTCCAGTCGCTCTAGTTGCTGCTGCCGCCTGTTCGTACTTCCGCGCGCTGCGCTCTCTTCGCCCCCGTCGCCCGTGTAAAACATGCATATCGATTAAAACCGAGCGCGCGCTGCCGAAAAGTGCTCATAAGGCCCATGCACACTTCCGCGACACAGTAGCGCGGCAAGAGGGGCGACTGCCACTTCAGCGAAATCCGGTGGTCGCGATAGAGCATCGTTATAGGCGACGGGACCGACGTCCCAGTGCATGTCGCGCCGCCAGGAATGATTTGAACCATTCCAGCCTGCGGCACTCAGCGCGGCATCGCCAGCGATAGCCGCAAAAGTGTGCATGCCCCCCTCTGCGGCTCCAGGACCTAACTCCAACGCGACGTCGCGCGCTAGCCGCGTGCGACGTCGCAGCGCTGAAACGCGGACGTGCGCTCGGTGACGCATGGATAGCCGCGGAGCACGAAATGTTCTCAGTGCTCTCAGACCACATTTCTAGCAAGGAACTTGAAATCACACAGAATTTGGTAGGCAACAGTCTGCAGTAGGACAATTGATCCGAGAATTGGTGATAGTGACCTTTTTCCGTAGTATAATCATAATCACAGGTAAAAATTGACCGAAGAAGTTGCAGATGGCAAATACTGACGCTAGAAACCATCCACACCACCAGGATAAAGTGTCGCTGATCGTCCTGTTGAAACCACATTCATATACCATCTCCAAGAAATGTTGAAATAAGAGGCGTGCCGCATGTCCCTGTCGAAACGTTTCTAGCTGTCGGAAGCAGGAAGGCTGCGACAACTCGTCCAGTTTCGCCGCGCACCGTGCGCGACGCCAGAGGGGTTCGCGCGGGGTTGGAGTTATGTCTGCCCCGCCCCTCTGCGGCACGTGTCGCTGTGTCGCGCCGCGCCCATCGCGACCCTATCCTTCATCATGGCCGTGCCGCGCTGTCGCAAAAGTGTGCATGGGCCTATACTCGAGCGCCGGCGCTGTCGCTTTTTTCGCTCTAGCCGCTCCAGTCGCTGCTTTCGCCTGTTCATACTTCCATGCGCTGCGCTCCCGTCGCTCCCATCGCCCGTGCA
The DNA here is from genome assembly GCA_947396885.1 of Heligmosomoides polygyrus polygyrus. Lineage (NCBI taxonomy): Eukaryota > Metazoa > Nematoda > Chromadorea > Rhabditida > Heligmosomidae > Heligmosomoides > Heligmosomoides polygyrus. The sequence goes on along the minus strand of OX377204.1, from coordinate 95,992,252 downwards.
TGACATGCATATCGATTAAAACGGAGCGCGCGCCGCCGAAAAGCCTTTGCTATACCATCGATCACCTCGAGCGACGCCTAATGATATGCTCCCATTTCGATCGGGAAGCGCGATGGGATCGATATGGGTTCATATCATTGGGCGTCTCTTGAAGTGAGCGATGGTAAGACAAAGGCCAAAACTGTTTATACTTCCGCGCGCTGCGCTCTCTTCGCCCCCGTCGCCCGTGCAAAGCATGCATATCGATTCAAAACCGAGCTCGCTCCGCCGAAAAGTGTTCATACTCGAGCGCCGGCACTGTCGCTCCAGTCGCTCTAGTCACTACTGTCGCATGTTCATACTTCCGCGCGTCGCAAATGTAACTTGTTGAATGTTTAGTGGTACTGTAGGACGTGGCGCGTGTAGCGCAGTCGGAGGAGGCGCGACTGTCGCGTGCACCCGATACCAGGTTCCTGGTTCGAATTTCCCGCCCAGGCCGACCAAGCCTTCCATCCCTCCGGGGTCGGTGAATTGGTACCAGACTTGTCTGGGAAGGACAGAACGCTGACTTGTTCACCGGCTGGCCACCGCAAGTCACTGTATGGCCAAATACGCATTCATGTCGCCTCCACGACATCCCGTAGAAGTAGAATGCGCTGGCGCATCCCAGAAGGGATTGAATAACGCCGTCCTTTATCCTTTTACTGTAGGACGTCACATGAAATGATACCGTTCTCTTGCCCCACTGGTCTCTCTCTCTCTCTTAGGTATCTGCGGTTAAAGCGGGATTTTCGGCACTGGATCAGACAAGTGAAATTTTCAACAAGCTAGGATCCATCCTAATCGGGGAGGGGGGTCATGCGGCGTTTCGCCTTTTCATCCATATATTCGAACCTGTCCTACAGGCTCATCTGCTGCCAAATAACAAATACGATGGTACTCACTCACTCAATGTCTGCGAATGTGGAGTCGTCGAATGCCGAACGCCACTTTCACTCCAGCCCTGCCCCTCCCGACTGGGATAGATTCCCAAAATGCATTTTTTCACCAGAATACCACCCTTCTTCCTCGCATAGCCTAGGTTAGGATAAGGATAATGATAAAGGACAGCGTTACTTCAATCCCTTTTGGGATGCGCCACGCATTCTACTTCTACGGGATGTCGTGGAGGCGATTTGAATGCGTATTTGGTCATACAATGACTTGCGGTGGCCAGCCGATGAACAAGTCAGTGCTTTATCCTTCCCAGACAAGTCTGGTACCAATTCACCGACCCCGGAGGGATGGAAAGCTTGGTGGGCCTGGGCGGGAAATCCGAACCAGGAACCTGGTATCGGGTGCACGCGACAGCCGGCGCCTCCTCTGACTGCGCTACACGCGCCCAGCCAAGGTTAGATGGGTGAATCCAACCTCAGGCATGACGCATGGCGCACTCTATACGGAGCCTCCTGTCCTACGCCGACTTCTTCAAACCAATGGCCTTAGTCACCGAGCAAATAAGAAACTTGAAGCGATGCTGCTATATCACCGTCACCCGCCAGCACTTCCTAAAGTACCCGCAGTGAAGCGGGGATTTTTAGAATCGATGGGCCCAAATTTTTAATCGAAATATCTTTTTTTAGGCAAAACATTTCCTTACTACATATTCTGGGTACCCTGGGTTTGATCCTTAATGAGTTTCGCCCCAGGCACGCTGGAGAAGGGTGGGAAACTGACCAGGTTTTGCTCTTCAACTGGACGTGATAAGCGATTGTATGGGTAAAGGACGCCTTCAGATTGACTTGACGATGTTTCTCAGAAGTAGAATGCATGGCGCACTCCACAGAGGTTGACCAGTTGCGACGTGCGTCTTTTAACCATCATAATCCGTAGGTAGGAAGGCAAAAAACTTTAGGTGACACCGTGCATAACCCTTTTTAATCCTTTATCTATGTGCAATAAAACGATTTTTTAAATTTATTTGAATAATGTGGAAAAATGAAAATAAACTTTAACGGTCCGTTTCGCCACCTTCCTTCAGACGAACGTGATTTACTATAACATCCCCCGGTTGAAGTAAGGAGATGTGAACAAAATGTTGTCCGTTTCGACCCACACCCTTAGACGGATAATAACAAAAATGAAATATATATGTATAAAGTCAGTCCCGGGTCTCCTCAGCAAGGAAGACTGACTTTGTAAGGTTGTACGAAGGAACTAAACTGGATGTGGGATAGGTTCTACGAAAACCAATCCGACGTCATACACCACGACGTAAATCCTCAAACTTGGGTAATTAAACCGAAGGTTTTATAACTACTTTGGACATCTTCATATGAATCTTGTTCTAGTTTAAGTTTTAAGAATTTGAATTTTAGAACTAGCTAAGATGAAAACAATGTTATTCAAGCAACTATCTTAAGACGGTTAGCTTACCAATAGAATCAGAATAACTCAAATTTTTAACCAAAGCCTCTTATTAGCACCAAAATATTTCCCTTCTACCCCGCGTACCCCAGGGTTTGGACATTGATGTGTCCGGGAAGGGTGTGAAACGCTGGCTTGTCCATCTGCCGGCCATCAGAAGTGGTCGTATGGCGGCAAAGTACGCCGTCAGATTGCCGTTACGATGTTTCATGGAAGCAGAGTGCATGGCGCACACCAAATAGGGGTGCACCTGCGGAGACTTTCGTTGGTTTTGAAAACAAGAAATCACATGTTATACCGTATGCTCGCCCGTACTAATCTCTTCGAGAATTTTCAGGCACTTTCTCAATGACGTCATATTTTTAATCAAAATATTCCCCAGATTTTTTAACGAGTCTATTTTTAAGTCTACATGAAAAGCCCTTAATTGGAGAGCTTGTCTAGTTCTGTCAAGAAACTCTAGAAGTGATTAGCAAACGCATCAGACACCGTCGTTAACGCCGTCCAGAATCCTCCAGAAGAAGTATCGTCAGCTTTGGAATACGTTAGCGCTCCTTCGAATCGTCCGTTAGGCCTCTTTACCCGATCACGCAGCCCAGCCCAACCCAGTCAGCAGCAGCAGCAGCAGCAGCAGCGGCTGATGGCCGCCGCCGCCGCCGGCGCGGCAACAGGCCCCGCCCGCCGCGACGCTCCGCCTTCGTGGGAATCGGCCGGCGACGGCTGGCTGTACGTCTTCGGCGGGGCATGTCTCTATCACGTACCGTCATGCACAAACTTCAATTTGCCCGCGGTATCGGACAACGTGAGATGATTCGCGCCAACACACTGCCGAGCATCACTCGGGCAAAGGTGAATCGATTATCGATTGGGATCGATTTTTCGGACACTCCCTACTCCGTGACGAATTTTTGGCGTTTTCACCGATTTTCGCATCATTTCGACGTTTTTTCGCAGTGTATTTCAACATATGTGGCGCTTAAAGGTTTTGTAATTTTTCACAGTTTTTCGTACATTTTTAAAGAAATTTTTTAAAAGTTTTTTGTCTTCATTTGGTTCTAGAAGCTCGTTGTTCTTTGTGTTGAGTGTTGAACTTTCTATTCCCATACCACATCCAATAACGGATTTAATTAGCCGAACTGAATTAGTTGCCTTATCAGCCACGGTTTTTCGGGCGAGTCTTTTGCCCAGAAGAGTGCAGATTTTCAGATTTCAAGCAGATAAATTGCCTTCAAATACAGAGGGAGTTAGCCGGAGGCGTTTAATTTCCTTCAAGCCCGAAAAAAATGCAGAAATCTGCAAAATTTCATGTAGACTGGAGCAGTTCTTCGGCTTCCAGGAGCCTAACCCACATGTGGGCTTGTTTCCTTTACGGAATACGCCGTGCATTCTACTTCTAACCAATGTCTTGGAGGCAGTCTGAATTCCAGTTCGGACCTGCGACATCTTTCGGCTACCATTTCTTCGACTACAAAGAGTTGAAGCGCTTGGATGACCTGAGCACGGAATCGAACTCGAAATCGATTCGAGGTGCTTTCCAGAGTAGGCGCCTTCTAGGGACTGCGCCCTCGCTGTGTCATCTGAGCCTAGAGCCTTTGGCGAACACAGCGCTTAGAAGCGTATGACTCGCACAACCCACATACGGTTAGAGTGGTATTTTAGTGACTGAAGACAGGCACAAGACGAATATCGATTTTACGCGCGATCGCTTGGAGCTAATCGATTAGAATGCTTTACATGTGCGTGCGATTCAGTCGCACTTGTCGCTGGCGTCGCTGAAAGCAGTCTGACAGAATCCACAGACGGCAGTCTAACCCTCACGTGGATCGGTGAGCTGCGACAACTAGTCGCTAATGTGGCCTACATAGGGAGCTGAGAACGTGTCAGCCAATCACCGACCGAACACGTGGCAACCAATCAGCCAGTCAGGCCGCGTCGACCTTACGTGCCCCTCAGATAGTGAGCGCTGTCCGTTTGATTCGCCGAATTCTGGTGGTTTAGTGTGATCTCGACCAGTGATGTAGGCCATATTAGCGACAAGTACCTGTGAGTTCTTTTTGGCAGCGCTCTTTCGTGGCCCACATGTAGGACAGTGGGATACATCTGTGACGAGAATTTTTCTCGAAAGCCTCTTCGGTCAACTAGGGGTGGATAATGGTCTCAGAGAATCGCAGCGGTCAACTGCGGTTTACCGAAAAGTTGACCGTTAGTTAAACAGAATTTCTCCCAAAATTCGACGGAATTTCATTTCTATGGCGGGAGTTTGATACATAGTTTCCGCCAAGTGATAGCCTTTGTTTTTCAAAACCTCTGCTCAGAGTGGTTAGTTCGATAAAATTTCGGTCACCTACCGGTGAAAATTTCTTGGTGAACTGTAATTTGCCTTCCACTTGACCGCTGGGAGTGTCGTAAAGTGGCACGTAACTCGTGTAATTACGTATTGTGCCCCACATTACACACACTGTCAGCGAAATTAATTTGAAGCTCTTTTATGAAATTCCGTTGAACTACCGGAGGAAAGTCGATCACCCATAGGTGAGCTCTATGTGAAGAGTGCTTACCCTTCTACACCACGCTTCGCCGGGTTCTCACCTGTAGTTCACCGCTAGGTGCTCCAGAGTTATCTCGTCGCTGCTTCTTCGTGCATAAACGCCTTTATGTTTCCCGGCCAAGTCTGCTACAAATTCTGGAACCCTTGCGGTGAACCATAGGTGACTTGCTGGTGATATACATAGAAAGACAAATGCTCTTGTGCAGTTCACCGATAGATGACACGATTTTCGTCCACTGATGACCTTTTTGACAAATCTCGTTGAACTACGGGAGTAAAGTCAGTGACCTATAGGTGAACTCTATGTGAAGAGTAGTTGCCTTCCTACACCACACTTTGGGAAGGTACACCTGCAGTTTACCTCTGGGTGTTCCAGATTTATCGTCGCTGCTTTGCCGTGCATAAACGACTTTACGTCTCCCAGCCAAGTCTGCTAGAAATTTTGGAACCCTTAGCGGTGAATCATAGGTGACTTCACGACGAAGTAGAAAGGCAAATACTCGTATCGCGCTCACCGGTAGATGACAAGATTTCCGTACACTGGTGACGTTTTTGACAAATTTCGTTGAACTACCGGAGGAAAGTCGGTCACCCACAGCTGAACTCTATACAGCGAGTAGTTGCCCTTCTAACCATACTTCGCCAGAGACTCACTTGCAGTTCACCGCTGGGTGTTCCAGAACTGTCTGTTGGTCTAGCTGGTGACCTTTTTGACATATCTGATCATGGTGAATCATGGTGACTTTTCGGCGAATTAGAAAAGCAAATACTCGTATGGAATTCACCGGTAGGTGTCAAGTTTTTCGTCCACTGGTGAACTTTCTATCAAACTCCGTGAACTATCGTAGGAAAGTCGGTCACCGGCGAATGCGGATCCTGTCAACTATAGGTGAACTCGCTACTTAGGTGAACCCAATCTGGGAATAATCGATCGACTCTGTTGATCTCCTTGCCTAAGCCCATAAATGCCTATTTTTGTTAAAATTCTCAAAAATTTCGCTAAAGTTAGTATTAATAATTTTTTTAGCCGAAATGTTAAACTATATAATTCTTATTAATATTATTTTATATTATTGTATTTATTAATGTGACTCAATCATATTATTACTTTTATATTTTTATATTTATTCATTTTATTAATAATATTATTTTGTACTATACCGTTTTATACTAAATTGTTTTATACCATTTTAATACGTTTTAAATCGGCATCTCAATTTCGAATTTATGCGTCGCCGCTTATCTTAGAATTTTCCGAAATTTTTGTTAAAAATAATATTTAATTTTTTTATAGAAACAACCTATATTAGTCTGTATCTATATGAACACTAACTTAATTTTTAATTTGTTACGTTTATGTTTAGGTTTGCGTGCAATTTTACGTAAAAATAAATAAATAAATACATAAATAAATAGATAAATAAATAAGTAAATAAATAAATTGTTACACTGATTATATTCTTTTATATTATTACAGTTATTATGTTATTAAATTATATTATTACTTTTACATTTTTATATTAATTGATTTTATTAATAATATTATTTACTGATAGTTTTTGTTGATTTTAGTGTCACTTGTCGTGTATTTCCACCCTGTTCTAACAGCATCAACGTTTTTTATCGTTTTTTTGCTTCTGCTTCGGTTTTCCAGTTTTTTAAAAGCGACAATTTTTTCCATATTATTAATTATTTTGTCAATATTATTTATTATTGTTTTATTTTTTATTTTGTTTTGTTTCGAATTTACTGCTTGAATTTTGAGCCGCTTACGCGTCATCGTTTCACAGAATTTTTCGATATTTTTGATAAAAATAACCTGCACCGCCGGCCAAGTAGTATTCGATTTTTTCTTAGAAATACATTATAACTAACTAGACGTTTCTGCGAAAAGCCGGGGCGTCGTTGTGTGTTTACGAGCAGCCAATTCTCCTAATGGAACTCATCAGCGGATAATCTTCCAAGGGCGCGGCGCGGCGGCCTTCGCCCCTGTCTTCTGGGCATCGTCCGACTTCTTCTGAAGCTTTCGGCTGCCTGAATGACTCAGGACGGTTTTGTTTTCGCACCAAGAAGGCGCAGGGGTGTGTGTGTGCGTGCAAAAATTCTGGCTTGGGACTGGATCGAACCCACTTGCTATGGAGACAAGACCGGTTAGAATGCGTGGCCCATCCCAAAAAGGAATTGAGTAACACTGACCCTTATCCTTTGTCCTAATCAATTATCGTAGAGATCTGGAATTCGCCATGAGTTCTACTGTTTCCAAGTTAAAAAGGATTTTAAAGTGTCTCCCTCCATTCTTCTATCCCAGTGAAAGTCGAATGCGTGGCGCATCCCTAATGGGTCGCTTACCCAGACGCATAACCTCTTCATAGAGCCTTCTATGGTTAGACTCATCAGCGATTAAACCTTGGGATATGTGGGATAGAAGGGAGAAACATACCTTTCATAATTTTCCTGGGTATCTGCCCATATCCACTAGGGTATCTTTACCTCTACCTCGAGGTTGATGAAGCTCACTCCTAATGCTGCCATACGTTGGTTATAACATTCTGGGACCGGATTCGTCAACGTTTATACCCGCCGACGTGCCGGGTATGGGCGAGACGTGCCCACGATGGGGTATTCGTGATAAACCTTACCGGCCACATCGTGGGTATATCAGTGGATAAAGAATACTGGATGATCGTCGTGGGTATATCCGCATACTCGCGAGGATTCTGCGTCCCATTGACAAAATGGCGCTCCATTGAGATCAACTGTTCTCGCCAGTGGCTTAGTCCTACCTTACCCTTGACTCCTTTCATGAATGCATGACCCGCTACCCACTGTGGGTAGTGAGTACGATTCCCTTACGGTATCTTTACCTATACCCACTGCTTCATGAATCTGACCCCGGCCGGTATAGTAGTTTGAAGAAGCCGGACATCCTTCACAGAAGACGTGTGATTGTCTGACGCTGTTGAGGTTTTTTGCGAACGGTCTCTGGTTTGTTTCTGTTGACCTTGGTGGGGAATCGAACCTAAAATCGATTCCCAGTGCAGACGAAAGACGGGGCGGGGCTTCTTGCTGACTGAGCCACACATGCGTGAAATCTCCAAGTTTTGATTTCTGACGCTATCATGTCTAAAGGAATGGGAGGACAAGGTCCTTTTGTGGAGTGATTTTTATGCGACGAAAAATCTCGAGCGAAAATTTCAAAAAAAATAAAAAATGATAAAAAAAATTCAGAAATTTTGACATGAACTGATCCACAACTGTACTTTCGCACACGACGATCGATTGCTGTTGTTTATTTTGAAACATAATGCAGCATTTCTTTCTAAAAATGAAAAGTTTGGTAAACAAATAGAAAGCGCAGTCAGGGTATGCGCCGCCTGTCGCGTTTACCCCGAATCGCGGGTGCTTGGTTCGATTCCCGCCCAGGCCAGCCAAGCCTTAGATTGGGGTCGCTGAACTGGTACCAGAACTGTCTGGGAATAATAAAAGGCTGACCTGACAGCGTTCAGCGTGTTCTATCGATGCTGATCGAATTCTTGATTGGCTGGCATGTCTTCGCCGCCCATGTAGGCCACATTAGCGACCAGTACCAATCTAGAAGCTCGTGTTCTCGGAAAGTTAGCACTGAATGGTAAAAAAGGCTCCTACGTGCTTGTGTAGTGCAGCCGGAGAAGGCGCCAGTTGTCATTTCAAGGTTCTGGGCCAGCTCCCACACAGGCTACTCAGGCGTCGATCTATCCTAGTGGGGAGGGGGGGGCGTGGGAACACCGCTAGAAAAGCGAGGTAATCAATAACAAGATGACCCCTCCCGATTGGGAACTTGGGAAGAAAGGATTTCTCGTAATTCAAATTAGTTTGTTGTTTTTGTAGTACAGTTTCGTGTTACTCTTTCAAATTTATTCATTTATTTATTTACTTATTTATTTACTATTTATTTATTTTTCACGGAAATAAGTGCAACGAAGCAAACAAACTTTTATTAAAACACCCGAGCGAAATCGAGCGAACCGAGGAAAGCGATTGCGGGCGAGAAGTCTTTTATTGAAATGATTCAAAAATTAAGATTGCTAATAGTTGAAATAAAGCATACCCACGACTTTCTGTAAAAAAAAAACAGAATGCGTGGCGTATTCCACCAAGAAGACTATGTAATGCCAAAAATTTCCCTTCATTATATATGCGCAGATGCATAGATTTTCACTTTTTTTCGAATAAATCGCTGACTATAGTTGTATTTCTAAAATATACCATTTATAAAAACAAAAATAAAAGAAATAAGATTTGAAAATAAAAAATGATTATGTCCTTATATACAAAACTAAATGAGAAAAATAAGAAAAATGAAAATAAGAAACCAGTAAAAAGAGAGAAAAATCAGAAAAAGAAAAAATAACATTTGGAATAATAAGTAAAGTAAAGTTTAACCCAGTGGCAAGAGGCGTACGGGTATATGCTTGCAAGAAATCGATTCAAAGTTCGATTCGCGCTAAAACCCTGGCTTCTGAACCTTCCAGATGAGAGAGATGGTACCATACCTGTCTTTGGAAGCATCAAATTGATCTGATTTTCCCTGCGGCTGTTGAAGCCAATCAGACGTTCCAGCGCATCGAGTAAAAAATAGAAAGCACGGCTTACTCCAGGCCGAGTGGATGACGCTCAGGCTTTCTCTTTGTATCCAATTTTTATGATTTTTCTTCAGAAAAAACGAGAGGTTCGATGCTGCTGGACGTCGAATATCGTCTAGAGCTTTCCATATGACCCACATATGGGACAGGGCACAGCCCTACTGACCCAGGGGGTCTTCAGAAGAGCCAGGAGCTGTGTATTGTTCCGTCGTCGTCTGCACTGATATCGAGTGCCTGCTGGCTTGGAGATCTAATTGTGGTGGAATGTTAGCCGGGCGACGTGGCCTCGACTGCCACGCGCGACGTCTTCAATCCGTACTACGGCTGCCAGGGCCGTAGCTTCAGGAGGCATTGACTTCTACACTTCTGGAGATCTGGGGATCAGGGCAAGGCCTGAAGTTTGCAAGGGAGTACCTTTGGACTCCCCTAAACCGTCTGACTAGGAAAATTTGAGGCCGTAGCGAGGCATCCAGGTGCTAGGAACGTATTCTTCCCCAACAGCCGTTGTATCGATCAGATCGATCGAGGTTATTGACGTTCTAAGCACTTGCTAATGCATAACATTGCGTGACGAGTAGCAGTGATACGCGCCCATTGCCGAAGACGTTGGGAATTAATAATTCACGGCTGGAGAAAGGTGAGAGGAATCGCTCGAAAGCAACGTTCTGCTGAATATGACCCTTCTGAAGACGATGTATATCAGAAGCTCCTTTATTTTTGAAGACCTTTAGAGCCCTTGAAGAGCTTCAATACCGGAGAAGCAGCTGGAAGAACTGGTTCCAGCAAGTTCCATCTTTTGGCTTTCTTACCGTAGCCTGAATTCGATACTTTTTGTGCCAGAATTTCTGGCACCAGAATAGACGGATAGCTTCAGAAGTTTGATGAGCAGCTACTTTGTGACCAATGGGATCCTATGACTCAACACGAAGGGTCTACTGGTTCAAGACCTGCGCGAGACCGAAGTTTTGCTCTGATTCCGCGCCTTTTCGTTGTCATGTAGGACGACCACTTCTGGCCACCTCGCGTTTCTTCTACAAGACAAACATTCAGCGAGCTATTTCTATACACGGCGCTCGAATGATTGAATGATTCATTAGGGACTGCGGCAGCGCTAAGATGCCGTCCGCGGTCGCCGCCAGTATCAATGACATCGTCGCCGTCGTCGTCGTCGCCATCGCCGCCGGCCTTCGTCGTACTCCGCGGCTCTTTCACACGGATGGTATTTGCCTGGCGCTAATCCGCGAAGACCCCCCTGGTCGTCTCCGATGGCGCCGCGCCATTATGAGACAATGAGGAAGGGGTTGTAATCGTTGTTGCCACTGATTGGGATTTATGTTATCGCCCATCATAGGCATGGCGGCGAGGAGGAAGAAGAAGCTCTTCAGAAGACTTCTTCGGAGACGAGGGGATCCCTGACGAAACCAGAATGCTCTCCGACGGAGGAATCTTATCTACAGAGATAAACTGCCCTTCTGTAGTGCGGAGAGGTAGAGAATGTTAGCTGCATACACGACTTTGAAATTCATCCGTGCGTCTGTCTATGCACTCGAAATTGATGCTCGCTGAAGGGGGGGGGGGGGGAGGGGCGGCTTCGCAAGTGGTACACAAAGCCTAGCATACAACAAAAGGTGATAATTTTGCTTTCAATAAAGATACTGCAGAAGTTAAGACCTCATCTGAAAGTGAAAGAAAACCGGAATTTTTCGACATATGAGCGGAAGAGATCGCGCCACACACTCGTCTGCTTTTTGCACTCGATTGATTTAGTTTCGCTTGAGAAAAAAGTCGATCGGTTGTGATCAACTTATGGACATTGTTGGGGAGCCTATCCACCGACCAATACACTCGTCTTCCAAACCAAACAGGGAGCTTCAGAGAGAAATCGATAAAATCGATCGATGATGTCTTGCTGATCGATGCTGTTTACTCGTTTTGAAGCGTCTCACCGACCAACTTATTCGTGTGATTCCCACCCTGAAGGGAAAATTCCAGCAAAAATCGATAAAATCGATGATGATATCAACATCAGAAGCACACCCATCAACCAGCATCTTCGCATAATTACCATCTTACTGTTTAAAGATTAATGCCTGCTGTGAACGATCAATTATGCCGATCGAGATGTAAAGCTCGTTGTGGTCACTGCATTGCACGGACCGATGCACAGATAGACAAACAGACAGAAGGGTAGATCACAGAGGCGGAATGACTGGAGGCAGCTGATACATTGGGTGTCTCAAAAAATGGCTACACTGTTTGAAAGGTGATAACGTGGCTGACAGTATGGTCTGAAGAAGCTAAGGGCTCATGTAAAAGCGCAAAAAATGTAAATTATCTGATTTATGAGCGATATGGATTGCGCCACGCACTCGTCTGAATTCTTGAATTTTATACACGATTGATTGTGTTTCACTTGAAATCTTGTCATCATTTCTCCATGAAGTAGCCGTATCGATTGATTTTTGCTTCTTTTAGGATTTAAAACTTGAAAACACCACAGATTGCAGCAAAAATGCAGAGTATCCTAAAGAATGCAGGCATTGTTTGAATGCTTCTGACATTGTCGCTAATGAAGCCTTTGAAGATGTTTGAAACTCGTATGAAAGCATAGGATAACGGTTTAATTACCCAAGTTTGAGGATAACAAAAAATTTCGTCACGTGCAAGTGGTCAAGATTGCGCCGTGCACCTCTGGGAGATTCCATTTCTTACTCGATTGGTTGTGTAGAGAGGGGCTCAATGCATGTTACAGTCTTATTGTTGGAATCATACTGACTTGCACTTTGACGCCTGTTTTCACGTTTGGAACTTGACAGCGCACTAAAAAGCGTGGCAAAATAAGGGATATCCTAAGAGACGTAAGCGCTATATGAAACAGCATAACATTGATAATAGTAAAGGTTTTGGAGATGTTAAGCGTTCACCTGAAAATGCTGATGGGTTGCATTGGTGTAGAAGACGATATTCTATGCTCTTTTATAGAGCTTAAGCAACGAAACAGCTGCTTAATCACTTTGCCGCACATCCGCCTCCTCAACAATCAATTGAGTTTGTAGGTTTTTAGACAGGTGCACAGCGCAGTCTTAAAGTTTTGCAGCATTATTAATGCTGTGCTTTCATACGCGTCTCAAACGTCTTCAAAAGCTTCACTTGTAGCAATATCATAACCTTGCAAATAGTGCCTGCATTTTTTAGGCTACCCTGCATTTTTTTACAAGCCGTAGTGTGTTTTTAAATTTTATACCTTAAAAGAGGCACAAATCATTCGATACGGCGACTTTCTGGAGAAGTTGTAACAAGTATTCAAGCGAGACGCAAACAGTCGAGTGTGAAATCAAGATTTCAGACGAGTGCCTGGCGCAACCCCTTCCGATTATATGTCTGAGAATCAATATTTTCTTCCGTTTTCATATAAATTTTTAACCTCTTCAGCACTTTTTGGGGCAACAAGGTTATGCCTTTAAAATAGTGACTGCAATTATTTTTGGACACCCTGTATAATATAGAGTCCGTGCGTCTGTTTGTGCGCCTCACCGTCGTCGCCAAAATAATGGCCGCTGAACGGTTTTTGAAACAGGTGGCAAGTACAACTGTACGCTCTTAACTTTGTCTGTCCACGTATTCGTCTGTGCGTCTGTCCGTGCAGGAAAAGCTATTGCAAAATGGACGAGAATAGCTAGACAAATCCTATGTTGACCCTGTGATACACGCGTAGTCTGTCAGTGTGTCTGTGCTCGCTTCTCTAAATCCACGCGAAATTAGCGGCAAGCGAAGGAACTTTGCAGCAGGCCTCCATGTCGCGAATGTGAGCAGCATAAGGAGGTCATAATGCTGTAGCCAATCATACCGTGTCAAATGGATGTGGTAGTCGGATAGGACTTGCATGATTAGTGCCCTGATTTTCCAGCGCTTGTTCGGTCGGAGCACTGATAGGTTATGATTAATCAACGCGTTCCCCATGTAGCCCACATTAACGACCTTGTTTTCCTACTGAAAGGAATCAGAAGTGATAGTGGTTGGATGCGCCGCGCATTCGACTTCTAATTTATTATATTTCATTGGACCCCAATCAGCGCACATACACACTACGCGCATTTGTTGCGTCCTGATTGGTCAGATGCGTCCTCTACCCCCATGTAGGTCATATTAACGACTAGTGTTTTTGCTACTTGCTCTGCGTTCTGCTGAAAGAAGTCAAGAGTGGTGCTTGAATCCGCTACGAATTCTACTTCTAATTCATCTATGAAACCGCATGAGTCCATATTCTCCCTAAACAAAACGGTCTACACTCCTTCCATAAAAGCCGGGAAGGCGTCAGCCAATCAGAGAGTCGACCATACGCGCGCCAACCAATCAGCACACACCCTGCACGCATTCGATGCGCCTTGATTAGTCAGGTGCGTGCTCCTCCCCATGTAGGCCACATTAACGACCAGTACCTTGTTTTCCTTCTGAAAGGAATCAGAGGTGGTGGTGGTTGGATTCGCCGCGCAATCTACTTCCAATTTATTTCGTGGAACCGCTCGAGTTCATATTCCCCTACGCAAAATGGTCTATTCTGCTTCCATAGAAGCCGGGAAAGCGCCAGCCAATCAGAGAATCGACCATACGCGCGACAACCAATTAGCACACCGACCGTACACCCTACGCGCATTCGATGCGTCCTGATTGGTCAGATGCGTCCTCTACCCCCATGTAGGCCATATTAACGACTAGTACTTTTGCTACTTGTTTTGCGTTCTTCTGCTGAAAGAAATCAAGAGTGATGCTTGGATCCGCTACGCATTCTACTTTTAATTCATCTATGAAACCGCCTGAGTCCATATTCTCCCTACGCAAAACGCTCTACTCTCCTTCCATAGAAGCCTTAAAGGCGCCAGCCAATCAGAGAATCGACCATACGCGCGCCAACCAATCAGCGCACCGACGCACACCCTACACGCATTCGATGCGCTCTGATTGGTCAGGTGCGGGCTCCTCCCCATGTAGGCCACATTAACCACCAGTACCTTGTTTTGCTACCGAAAGGAAGCAGAGGTAATAGTTGGATGCGCCGTGCATTCTACTTCTAACTTATTTCGTGGAACCGCTCGAGCCTATATTCTAGCTACGCAAAATAGTCTACTCTGCTTCCATAGAAGCTACGCGCGCCAACCAATCAGCGCACCGAGTGCACACCTTACACGCATTCGATGCGCTCTGATTGGTCAGGTGCGTGCTCCTCCCCATGTAGGCCACATTAACCACCAGTACCTTGTTTTGCTACCGAAAGGAAGCAGAGGTAATAGTTGGACGCGCCGTGCATTCTACTTCTAATTCATATTAGTTCATATTCTCCCTAAGCAAAATGGTCTATTCTGCTTCCATAGAAGCCGGAAAAGCGCCAGCCAATCAGAGAATCGACCATACGCGCGCCAACCAATCAGCGCACCGACCGCACGTATCCGATGCGCTCTGGTTAGGTGCGTGCTCCTTCAAATGTAGGCCACATTAACAACCAGTACCTCGTGTCCTTATGAAGGGAATCGAAGGGCGAGAGTATGGTCAGCATGTTCTTTTGATGCGCCACGAATTGTACTTCCTGGCTCGAGTCCATTTTTCTCCTACACCGGGAGTTTTCGGAGTCGTGTCAGGTGGAGAAGTCGTTGTGCTACCCTCACATACATAGAGTGGGGGCTCCTAAGAATCGATGATGCGGAGTGCTTAAATCGAATTTAATCGGTTCTTACTAGCTCTGTTGGCCCTTATTTGTTCTGCGCTATCCAACTGTTCTTATTTGCTCCTATTGCTCCCCCACATTTCCTTCATTTCGCTCTTTTTTGCATGAAGATCAGCTACAGCTTAGCTTAGGAGGACGGCAAGGCGTATGTTGCTTAAGTTGCGCTTCAGAATCGAGTACCATACCGAAATCCAAGTTCAGCCAACGGTTCATGCGTGCGCATTCTGAAGACTGATTGTTGTGATCAACGAAATTAATGTCCGTTTTTCGGTTTTTCTGCAATCTCCGGGAAATCCGAAGAACCGTATTTTTCCCAGGCAAAAAATAGAGAACAAATCACACGTAACGGCTTCAATCTAACTACAAATGCGTGTTCGCATGAATATCCGAGTTGTGTTCAGTGGAAAAGTTCGTGATTTGTGTGAATTCTGCACAGAGTTCGCTCAGTTCATTGAATAAGTCTGCAACCGCGGTTCCCATATGCGGCTGCAAGAGGCCTACGGTGCTCAAAGTTTCTTAGAAAAGCGGGATTCGTAGGGGGAAGTCCGACTCTGCAACTGAGATTCAGTTTAATGAGCCTCTCTTTAAAGGAAGAAGGGACAGTGGATGGCGTAAGCGAATCCCTCGTTCTGGGATGCGCCACGCACTCTACTTCTGTTACCGTTTCTAGAGAGATGTGGAAGGCTTGGTCGGCCTGGTCGGAACCCGAACCAAGAAGCTCGACCCAGAATGCATGCTACGGTCGGCGGCGCCTTATTCGAGTGCGCTTCCATGAGACTCCGATTCACTGTTCTACATAGATCAGTGTGCTGGAAACAGGTTTTCAAGCCGTATAAGTCGCTGGGAAGGGCGCGTGTTGCGCAGCCGGAGGAGGCGCCGACTGTCCGCGTGCACTCGATACCAGGTTCCTGGTTCGGATTTCCCGCCCAGGCCAAGGCTTCCATCCCTCCGGGGTCGGTGAATTGGTACCAGACTTGTCTGGGAAGAATAGAGCGCTGACTTGTTCATCGGCTGGCCACCGCAAGTCATTGTGTGGCCAAATACGCATTCAAATCGCCTCCACGACATCCCGTAGAAGTAGAATGCGTGGCGCATCCCAAAGGGATTGAATGACGCCGTCCTTTATCCTTTATTTGTCGCTGGGATGTGACCCCATCAATTTTTCCCATTAGAAGTAGAATGCGTGCCTTTCACGTCGAACTAGACAGTTTTGAAATCAAATTGGGCACTTTTCACGTCAAATTGGACACTCTTCTGGACTAGCCTAATGGTAAGACCTTTGAAATCAAAGTGAACTCTTCCAAATCAAAATGACCTTCATATAGGGCCTTCAGCTTGATCTACAGAGCCAATAAGATGGTTATAATAATTTTTTGTTCAAGAAAAATTTGGTAGAACTTTTTTTTTGAAATTTTTTAGTTCACCCAACCTATTAATTCCTATAATAATATACCTGTAATAATTTTATAAGAAAAAATTGTATTTTTTGAGCATAAATACTAAATTAGGTGTTGTTTTGAAGGTGAACAAGGCAGCAGTTATTTAGTGCATTAAGAGACTGGATCGCGCCATGCACTCCAAGAGCAAGTAACAAGGTTTATTTGATTGATAGTGTAAATTTTTTTATAATTTAAAACATTTCCACCATTCTTTTGGATTTCATATTGTTATCCAAGGTGGCTCGTAAATTTGTTGGTGTTGTTTCTTTTAAAATAATCGTTGTTATTTGATTGTGACTTTGTTTTCCTTTGTTTGTTTGCTTTTTATGACGCACTTCAGGTGCAGCAATAAATACAAATAAATAAATAAATACCGCTCACATGCAGCATCAAAGTGAGGATATGCGTGTATTTTTTAAAATTGTTTATGTTGCTCCGTTTACAGGTGGGAAACTCCATGCAAACAGAAATTTTGCTCTGAATTGAATAAAAATCGCAAAGTTTCAGACGAAGGCATGGCGCAATCTATGTTTTGGCAAGGAAAATTGGCCGCCTTCCTGTTCTTCAAAACAAACTTTAAATTTTTTTAAATTTCAATATGTTTTCTAATTAGGAAGTGAATTAAAACTTCAATGAAAGTTAACAAAAAAATTTTAAAAATAGATTTAAAAATAAATTTAAAAAATAAAATTTTTATTTAGTTATTTAATATTTGTCGTTTGCTCAGCGAGGCTTAAAAAGCTTTAAACAAATTTCTCAAAATTTTTAAAATAAATTGCAAACAACGTGTTCACTTATTGGGTTGATAAATTAAACAACTTCCACTAAAGTTATACTAAAATTCTTCTTGAACAAAAAATTTATTTTAACCTTTTTGGAGAGTTTTTCTTTAGTTTAATGTAGAAGAGGCTCGTTTTGATTTGGAAGAGTTCGCTTTGGTTTCAGAAGTCTTAGGCTAGCTTACCTAGAAGAAAGAAGAAAGAAACTTAGAAGAGTGTCCAATTTGACGTGAAAATGGTGTATATGAAAGCGATCGATTTATACAATAACGCTCCCTTTCTAAGAAATTTCTAGTGGAAAGAAATAATAAAAATGAATACAATTATCAGAAAAGCAATAAAGGGAAAATGGTAGAGGTTCCTTCGTCTTCAGACAAATTTCTTCTACTTAGCCTAGAAGCTCTTTAGTATCGGCTACCGGCCTTGTACGGCACAACTTTTTGGCTCAAACTCCACGCATTTTATTAAATGCATGGCGCACTCTGCTAGACAAAATCGTGTTTTTTCTCGCTTGCTTTTATGATGTTGCTGCCTCTTGATTTCGTTGGTAGCAATTTTTAATATTCTTGATAACAAAGAAAAGTTGGACCTTGTCGCGAGTGTGGGCAGCATTGGGAGGTGGGAGTGCTTCAGCCAATCATACTCGGCCAGGGCACTGACCATACCATACGTCTCTTACTGCCTCACCCGTTCATGATTGGCTGGCGCGTTCCCACATCCCAATGCTGCTCACATCCGCGACTAGGTCCCACTTTTTTCTTTTCTTATCAAGATTGGCAAAAACGGCTACCAATGATTTCAAAAAGCGGCAGAGGCCATTACATTAAGAAAAACTGAACTAATTTGGTCCGACTTATCGTGCTCCGACTTCCCAGTGTGGGTATGTTTTGTTTGGTTGTGGGTTAGGATAATCTGGAGCGCTTCCACCTCACAATGCTGCCCGCATTCAAGACATGGACCAAGTAGCAAAATAACAAATGGAACAGACAGAACTCGAACCAGCATACTGGCTTGCCTGTTTGTGATTGGCTGGTGCGTTTCCACACCCCAATGCTGCTCACATCTGCGACTAGGTTCAACTTTCTTATCAAAGCGGTAAAAACGGGTTCTGGCTCAAGACCCTCGTATTACACCGATGCCTCTCCATCGGGCAAAGCTTCTAGCAATTTTGACGAATTCGGTCAAGGATGTAGGCATTTAGCGCCACTATGCCTAGTTCAGTCTCTGACGCGTGCCAAAATAGCTCAATGAGCCGCGATCCCTCGAGTGGCTCGAAGACTTTCGCAGACGGCTCGCCATTTTCTTCCGAATCGTACAGAGCATTGCGCAAAAACGTTCTGCGAAATTCAGACGTCTCGTTTCGTACGATGTTGCCGTATTGATCGGTGGTCTGGCTGGCAAAGTCCAATCTTAGAAGGGGATTAGGGAGGGGGACTATACGTCGACTAACTAGCGGAATTAATCCGCTTCGCCTCCGCACGCGGACACCGAGCGAGCGCGTATGATAGACGTCGACTGGAAGTCCACGGGTTTGTAATGGAATCGCAGGGACTGCTCCAGCAGGAATCAGAATCGAAGGCGCCATTTCAGCTTTCTTCACTGAACCTTAAGACCTCGTTCTTTATTTATTTATTTATTTCTAAATACACCCGTACGGATGTGACAACTCAATGTTTAGTAGAACACGAGGAATACTAAAAAGCTATATGTTGTTACAGGATGTTTTGTTGCGATCAAAACTCTAGCGCCAGGCGGGACTCGAACCCGCACCTTGTGCTTTCCGAGCAGCGATGCTACGCCTTACACCATCGGTGCTGTTTGACCGAACGTAACATACTAAAAAACACAAGAGGAAAAACACTCAGTGGTCAGATTTGACAAAAAAAGGCACACTATCAGTGAGGCTGCGCAAGAGCTAGACGGAATGTACTAGGTTGTCGCAAAATTAATTGCCGAAACGGATCGCTTACTTCAAACTGCTATAACTCAGCTTAATCACAACTTTATTAATCAGAGTAAACATCGCCATAATCTGCATATTTTTGCCAACGAACAGGTAATGAATCTAATCCTTTACAATAAAAACTGAGACCACAGGAATTAACGAAATCAAGAAGGGCACATTCAACATCGGCCAAATTAGTGAATCGTTTCTGACGCAAATGAGAATCAAGAGCTCGGAAAGAGCGATAGTCAGCGTGGGAAAGGTAGGCAGAATATGGTGGGTGAGGGAGAACTTCGATACCTGAATGGGTCAATTTTCGCCGAGTGATTTATGAGGTGTGTGGCCCTGCGTTGTCCCGCAACAGGAGCGGCCCTCCTCTATTCACCACTACCGGCCAAAATTTTTGCAACTTCTCACACATTTGGTCTAAATCACAGCAGAAAGACTCCGTTGTGACTGCCTGACCAGATTGCAAGAAGCTGTAATGGATTACACCTGTACAGCACCACCACAAAGTAAGCATAGCTTTTTTGGGGTGAAGGTCGGGTTTAAGAAAGGATGCTAGGGGAGCATCCTTACCTACCCAGACAAATCCCTTTATTCCTGTTATCGTAAAGGACCTATTTTCTATTTAAAGTTACAATACGGTTTGAAAAGGCTCATTTTCAAGGCGATCTAGCAGGTTGGAAACGTGTCAGAAGCTGCTCGTCGGTCAGCTAACGAGGCACCCACTTCGACGTCTTGTTCACCTTGCCGCCGAATGTCTTGCTACCGTACTATGGAGTAAGCCAAGGTCCTCTGCTGACGTACTTGTGTTCGTCTCCGGATTTTCTTCGACGGCTCTCCGCAAGACTTCATCATCAAAAGACGACCTGCGCCCGCGAACCGGTTTTTCTTCGAGATCAAAATCGCCAGAAGCGAGTTTCTCGAAGCAGAGCCTCACCGTCCATTCGAAGGGCAGTCCGCTCTGAAACGCTGCTAAGGTTTCGGGATGCCTCTGCCGCAGAATGTCCTATTATTTTGATTTGTGAAGCATGATGACTCGATAGTCGCATCGGTTCATGATTTTGCGGAGGCCTGGAGGTCTGCTAAAAAGATAAACGCGACATCCACATTTTTTTTTGAAAGAGCAGAAAAAACTCCACCGAACGGCATGTCTGGCTTTCTCTGAGGGTGGATGATTTGGGGTAAAAAAACTTATTTACTTATACATACCTCGAAACGGAAATTAATTTTGCGACAGTCGAATGGGAGCGTGTTTCCATAGAACTTTTCCGGTCATGGTTCGTTTGAAGTCAAACTGCACCACGATGCATCAGCAGACCCTGTTCCCTAAGCCGGTGAGTCCTCGACGTCATCATGGAGAATTCGTCCCGGAATCATCTGAGTTTTCTGTGCGCCTTCGAGTCGAGTCCGGCTCGTAAACCTCCCACCCTTAGTAGTTCTGTCGGCTAGTCACCACTGATAGGTGCTAATACAGCCTCGTTTAGAAGTATAGGCTTTCCTGCAGCTCAGGAAAGATTGATTAACGTCGCCATTTATTATTTTATGCGTATTTTACGAGGTCGCTTGCCAGTATTTACTCCAGAAGTCACGTGCATTGAGGAAGAATGCTTCACCAACCATGTAAAAGTTGAATGCATGGCGCATTCCAGTTGGGCATCTATAATGCGTTACCGCCTCCATACTTTGTTCTTTCTGCGCCAAGACAGGTAAGATAAGAAGGGTTACTTCTTGATTTCAAAAAAAAAACGGCCTACAGTGACCATTTTCTAAATTTTGTATACCATTTTTAAATGAATAAATCAATAAAACTGGCCACTGTAGGATATTTTTTTTTGATTTTTGAAGTCGAGAAGTAGCCTTTCATATTTTAACCGTCCTGGCGCAAAAAAACGAAGTATGGAAGCAGTAATGTATTACAGATAGTCCAGCGGGGATGCGCCATGCACTCAACTTTTATTGGTGAACCATTTCCACGTCAGATTGAACACTCTTCTGAACAAATTTGAATTCAAGGTGGGCGCCTTCGAATTGAAATGGGGTTCCTATAGAATAAGCTTCAGACTCTCCAAGATGATTAAGGAGTAATTTTTGTTTAAGGAAAATTTTGTATAACTTTCCTTAAAATGTTTTTAAGTTCAGTTAACCGAATGAGAGTAATATTTAATTTTTATAAAATTTTTACTATCTGAAAAAAAAATTTTCAAAGCACATCAAAAAGCAATCCCTAAAAAATTAATTTTTTAAAGCACAACAAAAAATAATCGTTTATAGTATTAAATGACAGGATCACGCCATGCACTCGAAAAGCTCGTCGCGATTTTTACTCGATTTATGCTGTAGATAATGCTTACATGAAACGTCAAAGTGAAGATATGTATTTTTTACAGTTATTATTGTTATTTCGTTTACAAGTGTGAAACTCCATGCGAACAGAAATATTGCTATCAATCAAATAGAAAATGCGACGCCTTGGACGGGGGCGTGGCTCAACCCTTTTTTGGCAATAAAAAGTGGACGACTTTATGCTCCTAAGCGCAAGCTATAAACCATTATTTTTTAAATTAGAATTGTATAAATTTTCTTGAATAATTTGTGAAAATTACACAAAACTTTTGGTGATCGTTTCGCCATATTCTCTCAGGCGAACCTTATTTATTATAATATCTCTTCGGTGGCTTATTTTGTTTTAATAATTAATAAATTAAGTACAAATTAAATAAATGAAATAAAATTATATTTTAAACAATGTTCACTTGTTGGGTCGGTGAATCAAAAAAAATTTTAAAATTTCTATCAAATTTTCCTTGAATATGAAATTATCAATGAACTTATAAAGGTTTTATAAGTATTTTAAATCTTTTGTTTACAAATATTATTCTAATTTGAATTTTAGAAAATGGATGAATTGACAATTATGCTTGCTATCCGAGCAAGTGTTGTTAAAAATTAAAATTGTTCTTGAAAAATTAAAATTTAAACTATATAAGTTAGATATTATAAAATTTTAAAAAATAAGAAAATTGATTTTAATAATTAATTTTAATAATTAAAACATAATTTATTCAATAATTTATTTTAATAATTAAAAAATTAAGTGCAAATTAAATAAATGAAATAAAATTATATTTCAAACAATGTTCACTTGTTGGGTCGGTGAATCAAAAAAATTTTAAAAAATTTCTATCAAATTTTCCTTGAATATGAAATTATCAATGAATTTATAAAGGTTTTATAAGTATTTTAAATCTTTTGTTTGCAAATATTATTCTAATTTGAATTTTAGAAAATGGCTGAATTGACAATTATGCTTGCTATCCGAGCAAGTGTCGTTAAAAATTAAAATTGTTCTTGAAACATTAAAATTTAGTATATATAAATTGGATATTTATAAAGAATTTTGAAAATAAGAAAATTAATTTTGATAATTTATTTAATAATTAATACATAATTTATTTAGTAATTTTTCAATAATTAATAAATTAAGTGCAAATTAAATGAATGAAATAAAATTATATTTCAAACAATGTTCACTTATTGGGTAGGTGAATCGAAAAAAAAGTCAAGGAAATTCCTATCGAATTTTCCCTGAATATGAAATTATCAGTGTTGTAAGAAGCATTTGTATAAAGGACGTCGTCGTTACCGAATCCGTTTCCGCTGGAAGGAACAGAGAAACCAGCCGGCAGCTATTCAGCGATCTTTCGTCGTTACCGTAATCGAGAAGTGTACGTCTGTTGTGCGCCGCCGAGTGCGTCAATGCCTCAGCGCTGAAAATCGCTTGTCGACATGCGGGATTAGGTCGTTCTTTCTCAGTTGAGGGTGCCAGTGAACGGTTAGGTACCCTACTACGGTAGCTGTAGAAGAATTCTCCAATTTCACTGCTAGGACTAGACGCTAGGACGAGAATCCTTGCTTTCGGAAGCGGTAGCCGATGGAATCCTAACTAGGCTGCTTCTTGTCTACAATGTGGCCAGCATACAGATGCAGCCAATCGCATTCGGTGCGATCGGGACCGATTTGCATAGGCAAATTGTCTCGAGTCCCATTACGCCTACCCTTGCTGGCTTCAATGTAGGCCATATTACCGACTAGTACCAAACAAACCCCTATATTTAGCCTCGTGAACTTTAAGGTTAAGGCGTCGTGGTACATGTCGCGAAGATGGGCAGCATTGGGGGAGGTGCGGGGTACCAACACGCCAGCCAATCATAGCCAGAAAGAGCACTAGCCAATCAGGGCTTCCCGACCGCGTACTTCTTCTCTCAATGGAACGCCCATTCGATGCGACCTGATCGCGTTCCCACCTCTAAATGATGCCCACTTTCGCGACATATACCGGGGTCGCTCCTTTCGCGAGATAAGCCATGTATTCCTCTTCTACAAGATATTGTAGAGCCGATTCGGATGTTTATTTTGCAATGCATGGCGCAATTCAAAAAGCAGGTACACCAACGGGTGGTAAAGTGTTGGAAAATCCATGAGAAATGTAAGGCTAGTAGATGTTGCGAAATGAATTACCGTTTTCTCCTTTACATACATCCCTTAAGTTTAGA
The DNA here is from genome assembly GCA_947396885.1 of Heligmosomoides polygyrus polygyrus. Lineage (NCBI taxonomy): Eukaryota > Metazoa > Nematoda > Chromadorea > Rhabditida > Heligmosomidae > Heligmosomoides > Heligmosomoides polygyrus. Next base: position 95,968,256 of record OX377204.1, on the reverse strand, counting down.
CTTATGGTACTAGTCGCTAGTGTGACCTGGGAGGACGCGGGACGCAGCAGACCGATCGTGTCATATTGAACAAGCGTACGAGTCAGACTAGTGTCCTGAGTGGCCGGCGTGTGGTCACAGTTGCTGTTCTGATTGGCTGTGGTTCCCACGTAGGCCACATTAACTACTTGCACCCCCCCCCCACTCTACCTTTTTTGAGATGTCGTGAAGGCAATTTGAATGCGAATTTGGCCCATACAATGGCATGTGGTGGTCGTGGCCAGTCGATGCCATTCATTTTTCCGATCTCTTACCCTGGAGATGTGTAGAATGCATGGCGCATTCCAAATAGTGACGGATCGACGTCGACCTTTATTCGTTTATAGTTTCTTGTAAGGCGGATTCAAGCTAACTGTTCCGTATTTCTTTGTTTCAACGCATTTCCCGATTTAAAAATGATATTCTCAATTTCTATATTTATTATTTTGTTTATTTATTATTTATTTTTATTTGTTTTATATTTTTATATTTTTTTTAGAATCTTTGCTGTTCATTCTTGACGTTCTCTACCCATGTGCAAATTTGTCGCACCTGCGTCTCTGGCGGTCGCCTACACACTTTCATACAAAAGTGAAATGCATGGCGCATGCCAACCAGTGTGGTTAATGTTGTCGTTCATTCTTCAACTTGAAGCTTTCCTAGAATGATCGACTATGGTCTGATGTTCATTGTCGATGTGGGCCGCCATATAGCGTCTAAAGTTCCTTTTTATCTCTGTTTTGACCTGCTGGAAGCGTAGCGACGCCGCCAAGTGGCGTCATGGTAGGTCAAAACGTGGCGAAACAAGCGACGCCACGCGGCGTCACACAGGTCAAACCGTGATCTAGCAGTCGACGCCACGTGGCGTAGCATGTAGCATTAGAGAGCGTTTAGAGTGCACGCTACGCGCGACGCGTTGTAATGGTAAACTCCGATATCGATCGCGTGACGCGATAAATCGATATAGGCGAATATTGTTACATCGCGTCGCGCTTCGCGTGCACACTAAACGCTCCCTTCGACCCCATTTATACTTCCGATACCGAGCGACGCAAGTATTGTGGACAAATTGATCGATCGCGTCGACCGATCAATGTGACCACAATACGTGGCGTCGCGGTGCTCGGCGTCGAAGTATAAACGAGGCCATAGACACCACACAACTCTCGTCCGCCGCAAGGCCCCGTTTATACTTCCGATACCGAGCGACGCGACGGCGTGTAAAGTGGCCAAATTGATTGATTGTGTCGCTCAATCAATATGGTCACAATACGTGACGTCGCGTCGCTCGGCGTCGAAGTATAAACGAGAAGATGAGTCAGGCTCATTGCTGCCAGACTTGCAGCCGCCGCTGGTCCTTGGTTGCTGTGTAAAATTGGCACTTCTGCACCGCCTCTGCCCCCATGCCTGCTCCCTCCCCCTCGACCACCGGCGCTTAATTGTTTGCCGCCCGCGAACAAATTACCGACTAATCACACGTTAAGCGGCTCGACGACTTTACGCGCTGAAACACTGCAACCTTCCTGTTGAACTTCGCTCATTGAGCAGGTCGATACGCGCGGGGCGAGCTCATCTGGAGGACAAGCTGTGGCGAGGGAGTTGAGTGGTAATTGCCTTAGGGAAATCTAAGAGTTGTCAGTCAGTATGTGAGTCCTTTCTATTGTTCTCCTCACCTAGTCTAGTCGCCATGTGCAAATGATTACACCTGCGTGAGAGCGTAGAATCGACGAGTGAATGCGGTCGGTGGGGCAATGAGACAAGAACGGCAGATGTATTTGCTTAGCCCAGGTTCTACTAGCATTATAAGAGACTAGCAATAGTTTTCAATATATTGCTGAAGAACTATGAGGGCCTAATGGGGGTCGATTTTCAGCCTGCGATGGCCATATGATAGCGACAGTGTTCAAACGGAATGGTGCCCGTTTGGCGCCAATGTTTCCCGCCCAAATGCTTTGATTTTGAAAATGGCGGGAAAAGACGCATAAGCCCTAGTTTATACTTGCACGGCTGCGCGGCGCGGCACGACGGTCAAGATGGGCATCGACCGGGCGGTGCGAGAAATCGACACCCATGGCCCCGTTTATACTTCGTCGCGGCGCGACGCGACGCCACGTATAGTGGCCATAAGGCCCGTGCACACTTCTGCAACAGCGCGGCGCGGCCATGATGAAGCATAGGGCCGCGACGGCCGCGGCGCGACACTGCGACACGTGCCGCAGGGTGGGGGCATGCATACTCTTGCGGCTGTCGCGGCGGCTATCGCAGGCGACGTCGCGCTGAGTGCCGCAGGCTGGAATGGTTCAAGTCATTCCAAGCGGCGCGGCATGCACGGGGACGTTGGCCCCGTTGCCTATAACGATGCTCTAACGCTACCGCGCCGCGACCGCCGGATTTCGCGGAGGTAGCCGTCGCTCCACTTGCCGCGCCGCGGTGTCGCAGAAGTGTGCATGGGCCTATATTGATTGTGCGACGCGATCGATCAATTTGGCCTCATTGCGTGGCCATCGCGTCGCGCTGCGATAAAGTATAAACGGGGCACCGCGTCGCGTGGCGGCGCAAGTATAAACTAGGGCTTAGGCCTATGTTATACTTTGGTGCTGCTACCCGTCGCCGACGCCAACGTTGCCACAGACGTCGTCGGCACCGTCGGCGACGTCGTCAGCAGATCTATGGCGGCGTCGGCGACGTCGTCGGCAGGAGAGCATCAGATCGCAGTGTACTAATAGAAATACGGGGCAGTGTTGAGCATTTAGCAACTATTCACTTACCGGGCGTTATACGGCTCGGGAGGGGGGGGGGGGGGTGGTCGCCATGAAATTCAGCCCTATAATCCATTCTCTACTGTACAGAATTAAAATTTTTACGCAGCATGGTGTGTTCTACCCCAGTGGTGAAATGAGGTAGGCCATTTCTGATGTAATTTGGCATTGATAATATCGATCGGTATCGATTGGTCGACTTCAGATTCGTGTTCAGCGACCTCGATTACCCAAAGGCTGAAGTTTCGTACCGCTTGAACGACATCCCCAAAAAATCGACAATATCGATCGGTATCGATTGGTCGACTTGAGATTCGTGTTCAGCGACCTCGATTACCCCCAAGGCTGAAGTTTCGTACCGCTAGAACGACATCCACAAAAATCGATAATATCGATCGGTATCGATTGGTCGACTTGAGATTCGTGTTCAGCGACCTCGATTACCCCCAAGGCTGAAGTTTCGTACCGCTTGAACGACATCCCCAAAAAATCGACAATATCGATCGACATCGATTGCCTCCCCTGCTGTGAGCGCCTCCCGTCGATGATCATCTAAATGCCCAGGCACGGTTGCCGACGTGTGCGGCACTTCTACGGCTCGCCATGCGCGGTCGCCGACGTGTTAGTACGATATCCCAATGAGAGGATGAGGGACGCTGTATCCCGGTCACATACCCGTCTTCAGTGTGAGAAAAGAGTGTGTCCTCAGGCACACCGTAGTGACATGCGACCCTACAACCTTCCTGTTGAACTTCGTCCGTTGAACTAACTGGTCTGGGTGGAGAAAGCGAGAGAGGGGATGATGGATACAGCATAGGTTCACCGCTATTATAAATCTCTGTTCCATTTCGACCAGATTTTGTGGAGGTGATTTGTAGAGTGAGATGGTGTGACTAGGTGTTGGACAAGTCGGTATGTTATTCCCTCCAGACAAGTAAGAAATCTTCTTGCCGTTTCCGAAGAAATTGAAGGTTTTCTAGGCCTTGGCGGGAAAGCTAAGCCGTACACGAAGTCAGAGTTCACGCTAAAGTGATAACATGCATAGGCAAACTGAATGATTCAAAAGAGTTTTTTTACTTTTAAAACTGAGTGTTTTACCTGTTTATTTGTTGAATTGATGCCGTCGAAAAAGCGCTATGTTGCCACATGGACCTCAAACTTGGGTTCTTAAACCTTTAAATACCTAAAATACTTCATCACCTATATACGATACATTAACTATAAATACGTGTAAATATGCAAAATACCTATATCCAAAATAGATTTCAACAATAAAATCCTACTTCTTTGCTGTGTCGGTCTCTGTGGACTTAAGTGAACAAAGAAGAATTACGGTCTCAACAGAAGTGTTTGATGTTTTCTGAACGAGCTGACGCAGAACCGTATGTCTAGCTCAACGTAGCGGCACAAAATCATACTGTAGCGACTGTAGAATACCGTATCTAACTCGTTGTCTATTTAGGTCGGCTGTTTCGCCCGGCTGGGCATCTACGAAGAGAACGCCCGGTTCATTCTCATCTCGTTGTTGCTGGCGCTGTACCTCATCTTCGGCGCCATGCTGTTTCATTACGTAGAACGTGAGAACGAGCTAGAAGAACGGCAAGTGGTGAGTCTATCGATTTCCGTTCGATTAATAATCGATCACTGCTGACTGATCTATCCCACAAGTATTCCGTCAGAAAAAAAGCGTACCACACGCGTTAGGCGCTTTATTCCAAGCACAAAACGTTCCGACATGGATTCGTAAGGCCCGTTTATACTTTCGACGCCGAGCGACGCGACGCCATGCATTTCTATATTGATTGAGCGACGAGATCGATCAATTTGGCCACTTTACATGCCGTCGCATCGCTGAGCGTTGAAAGTATAAACGCGTCCTTCTGTATGTGGAACCGTTTTGTGCCTGGAATCGTAGGCTTTCATAGTGGCGTTGAAACGGGAAATGTTTCTTGAAACTAACGACATTAGAACACAGAACAAAGAAGACATTTGCTTATTTTTGAAGTATTTTATGTCATTTTCACGTCGAACTGGACACTTTTCAAATCAAACTGGACACCTTTCACGTAGGACTGGACAGTTTTCACGTCAAATTAGATTTTAGAAAAAATTACACTTTAGAAATCAAAATGGACTCTTTTTAAATCAAATTGGACATTCGCCTAAGCTAGCTGAATACCTTTGAAATTATAGCGAACTCTCTCAAATTGAAATGAGCTTCTTCTAAATTAAATTAGAGACTCTTCAGTTGGCATAATTTTTTTTGTTCCAGGAAAATTTTAGTAAATAGAACTTTCGTTGCAGTTTTAATTTTCCCGCCAAGTGAGCACACTTTTTGAGTGTATAAAATTTCTATTATTTAGGAAAAATAATGGTTTAAAGCCTGTTTTAAAGAGCAGGAAGGCTGTCATTTTTTTAGTGTCAAGAGAAGAGATTGCGCCATCTCCCCGTTCATGACGTCGAGATTTTTATTCAACTGATAGCGGAATTTTTTTTACAGCGTCGAGCTTTCTAGAAGAGTGTCCAGTTTGGCTCTAATAGTGTCCATCTTGATGTGAAGAGTGTCTAGTTTGTCTTGGTAAGTGTCCAAACATTTCACTTTCACACGGTTTAAATTTTAAAAAAATTGAGGTAAAATAATATTTTAAAGCTTGTTTTAATGAGCAGGAAGGCAGCTAATCTTAGCGCCAAAAAAAAAAGAAATTGTGCCATGCTCTCTTCCGAGACGTCGCGATTTTTATTTGATTGATAGCAGAATCTCTGTTTGCATGGAGTTTGGCGCTTGCTAACGATGTAACAAAAGCAACTGTAAAGAACACACTTATACTCACTTTGCGGTTTCATGTGAGTGGCATTTACACTATCAATCAACTAAAAATTGCGGCGAACTTTTTGAGTGTTTGGCACGATCTGAGCGTTTAATGCGTTATATGCCCCCTTTTTTTGCTGTGTTTTCAGACAAATTTAAGTTTATTATTTTTCTCTAAAAATAAAAACTTTATTACATTATTACGCTTCTTGGGGCAAGTGATCTAAAAAATTTAAAAGAAAGTTACATCTAATTTTTCTTGAACGAAAAATATTCTAACCATCTTATTCGGTCTGTAGTTTAACCTGCCTGAAATTTTTTTCGATTTGGAAGAGTTCGCTTTTATTTCAAAAATCTTACGCTAGATTGGAAGAGTCTAGTTTGCTTTGAAAAGTCTTCAATTCGACGTAAAAATGATGTAAATTAAAATTATTATTTTTTTCGTCTGTGAGTGCCAAAATTCTATACAAAATTGCACACTTATACATACATTAAGTAAATAGATAAAAGACATTTGGTTGAAAAGGAACCGTTTTAAGAATTCAAGTAATGATTCACCTTTTATGACATTTTTAAAAATAAAATTAACTTTGATATTTGGTATTTACTCAATTACAAAGAGAGTGAGCAATTTTCTTCTGGTGCCTTGATTTTTTTGCTACTAATTCTTTTTGGGGAATAATTAAGAAAATACGTAATATTTAGGTTGCATAATATAATAGTAGAAACCTCACAGTAAGGTTTTGCTATTATTTTATTAAATCAAATTAAACAAAAAGGAGTCCTTCATAGTAATATCTTTTTCTATACCGATAAGAACATCTAAATGTATTTTTGCCAGTGTTTCCAACACTTTTCGTGCAGGTCATTAGCAGACCTCTAGCAGCGGTCTAGTGCATACTATACTAGCTGTGATGGCATGGCGGAGTTCTGTTGATCGACCGGGCTGCAACATTCGTTCCTGTCGTGTGCCAGATTGACCCAGTGAAACTTACTTGCTAAATGGTTACGAAGAAAGTCTTGGGCTGAATTTTTGAATAAAATTAAAAATAAACAAACAACAACATAAATGTAAATGAGTTGAAGAGGTCATGATAAAGGAAAAAGGTCGGCGTTAATAAACTCCTATTCGGGATTTCTATTCCACGCATTCTACAGAGCTTCATGGAGGCGTTTTGAATGCGGATTTGGCCTCTATAGTCGTACACGGTGACCAGCCAATAGAAAACCGTGATGTGTACGGTATGTCCAGCGTCCAGCCATCTCTGTCGTGTGTCAAAGTTGCCCAGTAGCTCCTCCTCGCTCGAAGGAAGGAGCTCGATGGAACATTTGAATTTCCCGAGCAGGACCCGAACCAAGAACCTCGACAGAGGATGTACGAGACATCCGCGCTTAATCCAGCCTCGCTACCGGATGCCATATTTGCACTACAGCGGCGAAATTGGAACAGAATGCATGACGCATCCAGCCAAGGTTGATCATTAGAATCGACTCTTGTCCTCTGCCCTCGGCTCTCGTAAGCCGTGCACGGAATTCTTTGCTTCCTGGCTGGATTCTATCGTCTGAAATCAACGAAACCCGATTAAAGGCCCATTCAAAGCCACACTGGAGATCAGAAGTGTTTTGAAGAGCACGAAGGGCTCGCTTCGTTCTCGCCTAGCATTTCTTTCCTCTCTGACCCTTTACCTTCGCTTTTCACTGACTTTAGCTGCCAGCTGCGAAAGGTTGTCATGCTCGATGTATCGATTAGATCGCGCAGCGGTTCGATACGGTGGATACGACCGCCGGTTCCTCTGTACGCGCTCGTTAAACGGTAAAAATGACATAAAATTGTTGACGACCGTCTTCGCCGAGCTCTGCCTACGTGCCAGATGAGCCTTCTGTTTGCCCTTTGACGTTGAACTCGGTGTGACTAGGAGTTCTCGTGTGTTCTTCCGATGTCCTCCGACTTATCCGATGACGTTGTGGTTTCCATAAGAAGACCTGAGCCTCCTGGTTCCTTATGAGGTGTTATCGTCATCGTTGACGTTGTTGGTATCCGTGAAATCCCCCACTAAGTTGGATAGATGCCGCGCGGATGAACGCGCTAAGCACTTCTGGCGTTGTACTACTCTATTTTGGGCTTCTAGTCGGACGCAGCGCAAATCCGGAAATAGTCGTTAATACGGCCTACGTAGGGGAGATCACAGCCGCAACGAACGAACGTGGTCATGCCATCCAGATAGGGTGTGTACAATCGATGTTGTGGCTGATTTTACTGTAGGTTTTTCATCTAAAGGCCAATACCATGCTGCTCTGCATCGATTGAAAATCAATATGATTGCGACACGACGCGTAGCTGCTTCTATGATGTAAGCTTTTGATATCGTTGCCCATACATGAGCGACAAAAAATTAAACCTAATTATGTTAGGGCAAAAAATTGGGTGCCAGTCGTCAAATAAGGAGCAAAGTGGCTTCACGAAATGAAATAGATGAAAAGTAGAATGCGTGGCGTGTCCAAGTTTCCTGTACTTCTGACTTTTTTCAGTATGAAAACGAGTGGTAGTTGGTAATGTAGAAGGAGAGAGACCCACCAGACCATTCCAGTGGCATCGATTGGTAGGGGATACCTGGAGGAGCATGCTTACGGCTGGTGCCCTGATTGGCCGGCGCTTCTTCTGTTGGTGTTCTTCTCGGCTGTGATTGGCTGACGCTTTGCCGCCTCCCCATTTAGGCCACATTGGCGACTTGTCGTGACTTTCGCCACGACTCTTCAAGGACAGAGTGGCGCAACGGCACCCAGGTTCCGACGCGAAGAACATACACTCGCGCGCGAACTCCACAACGAAGTAAACGCTTTTCCGCGCGCACCCGGCAGTCTTCGTCTTCGTCGTCGTCGTGAGCGGTCGGTTTTCTCCGCTCGCCGCCGCCTTCAGCGGCCGGATCGTCGTCGTCAGCAGCGCAATGCCACTTCCATCTGGACATTGACTATCATCGCGGAGGACTCGGGATTGATCACGATAGCAGCATCGGATCGCAGGAACGGAGGTAACTGCATTGTCAGGCCAGGCCCGGGGGCAGACATAACTCCAACGCCGCGCGAACCCCCCTGGCGTTGCACACGGTGCGCGGCGAAATTGGACGAGTTGTCGCGGTCCGATGCTTCCGACGGCTAGAAACGTTTCCTACAGGGACATGCGGCACGCCCTTGCCTTATTTCAACGTTTTTTGGAGATGGTATATGAATGTGGTTTCAACAAGACGATCAGCGACAGTTTATACAGGAATCCTGGTCATGTGGATGGTTTTTAGCGTCAGTATTTGCCGTCTACAACTTCTTCGGTCAGTTTTTACCCGTGATTATGGTCATACTACGGAAAAAGGTCACTCACCCATTCTCGGATCAATTGTCCTACTGCAGACACTTGCCTACCACATTCTGTGGGATTCTTGCTAGAAATGTGGTCTGGGAGCTTAAACATTGAGAACATTTCGTGCTCCGCGGTCAACCATGCGTCACCGAGCGCACGTCCGAGTTTCTGCGCCGCGACGTCGCACGCGCCTAGCGCGCGACGTCGCGTTGGAGTTAGGTCCTGGAGCCGGCCAGACCACCACCTTCGTGAGCACAGCGTCCAGGGTAGGAGTCGAGCAGGACCAGTGGGTTGCGCTTGGGAAACCCGTAAGTAACTTGGCCGAGATCAGCCTTAACTCGTGGGACTTGTATTCATCTCATTTTCATCGTGTATGTGTAGAAGTTCCGATATGAATGTGTGTTATCGATTGCGCGGTGTCTTGATGTTCGACGCTAGGTAAAAAGTTTATTTTGATCAAGTGGCAAAGGCTACAAGAGTTAGTTGGTTGCGTCACGTCAGTGATGTGAAGATGGGGCGAGGGTTGTGGTGGCCAGCGCGAGAGCAGTCCGCGGGAGATACTAAAATACATCCGCATTGGCGTGAGGCGTGTTCAGTTGTGGCAACGAGGGCCCATGTTCTTGAATCGTAGCAGGCAAGTCTAGAGCACCGCGCAGGAGGTCCTTGACTCCGTTTGTACCCCAACACGCGGCCTCGGAGGAAGGCCGCATATGTATTCCATCGGTGCAGCGCACTCCTGGGCACAGCAAGACTAATCCCATCAAATCTTGCTCCGTTTTCCGTCTTTTACCCCAAAAGGTTCGCGGTGACCGTAATGCGACCATTTCACGCGTCAGAATCCCTAGAAATAGAGCCATCCATTTGGTTGAATGCAGTGAGGTGATCAGCTGGGAATACCGTAACGAATGGAATTATCTGCTAGAAGGTCAGAAGCCGAGCAGGTGTTAGTGAATAACAGGCTGAATATAGCCGTAAAGTGTAGTCTTTTGTCACGATGGTAAACAGGGTATTGAGGTTGGGCATTCCTGAAAGGGGAGCGAGCGACAATACCCCGAGGTGGCTCTCGCCGTTGTTCATCTTCCAACGATGACGGCTACACCATCAGCTACCGTATCCACTTGGTAAGGCGCGCGACAGTCTATATGTGTGCTGTGTTATTACGGACTTTCGAAGCGTTCCGAACAGCGGCTGAACGAGACGATTAACGATGCTGAGCCGAGTCAGGCGCTCTTTGTGATGCTACTACGGGACAATTGCCCTCGTTTCTCGACGGCTTCACCGACGCGCACTTTAGCGAGCGGCGAATTAGTCGTCCTTGAACTAGAGGGGGCCGCCGCGGGGATTCCTGGCCTGGAGCGCGGCCGATCTTTATAGGCCTGGGAACTGAGGCATACTGTAGTCAGTACTCTGACGTCTCCCGCTCAAGATATGTAGTTGAAATGGTCCTCTAAGGGAAATGGTTGAAGTGATGGAGTGGAGCAAAGCCCACTTGGAATTATGCCGTGTATTCCATCCGCGTCCGAAATTGACAAGTATCTGAGAAAGAAAACAGGGTTGGCTTGGACGAGACTCGAACCTGCCTACGGTCGATATTGTCGTGCTGCGGAGGAATCGCTGCACCGGTGGAATGCTTATGCGGCCCTCCTCCTAGGCCACGTGTTGAGGCACAAACGGAGTCAAGGACTTACCTGTGCGCTGCTCTAGACTTGCCTGTCAGGACTCAAGAAAGTAGGCCTTTATTGCCTGGACTGAACCACGCCTCACACCAATGCGGGTGCAATTTAGGGGGTCTCCGGGATGCACCCGAGCTGCCCCCGACAAACCTCGCCCATCTTCACGTCACTCATGTGGTACAATTGAACTGTCCGACTCTTGTAGCCTTTGCCACTTGATCTCAACCTTCTTCCCGCTTCCCCAGTTATGAGATACAATAGACAACACACCTTCATATCGAAGCTCCATACAGACGACATATCAATGGGATGCGCACAACATCCTACGACTTAAGGCTGAACCCGCCAAGTCACCTACGGATTTCCTCAAGCGCAACCACCAAATCCTGCTCGGCTTCTACTCTGGAGCTCACGAGGGCGGTGACCTGGCCTGACAATGCGGTTATCTCCATCCTTGCCATCCTGCGCTGCTGTCGTGATCAACCCGAGATCACGCACGATGATGGAGTGGCTCCAGGACGTAACTCCAAAGCGACGCCGCGCGCTAGCCGCATGCGACGTCGCGGCGGTGGAACGCGGACTGCGCTCGGTGGCGCGTGGTTAGCCGCGGAGCACGAGATTTTGCCAGTGTTTGAGCTCCACGACTAGTTTTTTACCACAGGGAGCCTCAAATGGAATGGAAAAGGAAGTCTTGGTGGAGGCGCTTGGAGGAAAAAAGAAGCAGTAGAATGCCTCTGCCTCTGCTTGTAGATTGGAGAAATAAGGAGATCCTTAGCGTTTGCTAAGGAGGTGTTTGCCAACGGCATTACACGTGAACTATGATAGGTGAGTTGGTGACGTTCAAGTGTAGCGTAAAGTTAGAATTAAGAAAAAAGCTGTGGATTAGTGTGTTCATCTACCTCACCCCGCCCAGAGAAACCTACAAATACTTGCTTCCGAAACTTCTACTGGGTTGTCACATAAGTTCTGTCCGATTTTCGACGGCAAATTTGCGGTGTAGTATCTCAGTAGAAAATAAAGTTTATTAATCAAAGTAAGGACCGTTACAATCAATGCACTTCTGCCAACGATATACAAGACCGTTAATTCCATTTCGGAAGAAATCTGAATTTCTGGAAGCAATGAAACACTCAAAGGCAATTTCGATATCTGTTAAAGTTTTTATCCTTGAGGAAACCATCGAGATATTTGAAAAGATGAAAGTCCGTTGGAGCTAGGTCTGGTGAATAAGCGGGATGCGGGAGAACTTCATATCTCAACTGGTTCAATTTTTGGGTGGTCAGATGCGAGACATGTGGACGGGCGTTGTCGTGAAGAAGGATCGGTCCTCTTCGATTCACCAATGCAGGATGCATTTCAAGCAACTTTTGGTGAACCACGTCTAATTCACGACAGTACCTCTCTGCCGTGATGGTTTCACCAGGCTTCAAGAAGTCGTAGTGGATAATACCAGTTGCAGCCCACCAGACAGTGAGCATGACCTTCCTCGGATGGAGGCTAGGTTTGGGAAAGTGTTTCGGCGGTTCTTCCTTATCCAGCCATTGCGCTGATCTTCTTCGATTGTCGTACACGATCCATTTTTTGTCACAGGTAATTATGCGGTCAAGAAATGGATCGTTTTCGTTCCTTACAGTAAGGGAAGAACAGATCTCCAGGCGACACCTCTGCTGCTCCTCAGTGAGTTCGTGGAGCACCCACTTATCCAGCCTTTTCACCTTTCCTATCGCCTCTAGGTGCCTCGAAATGGTTTTACGACTGACCTGAAATTCTCTCCCCATCTCACGCACAGTTCCTCGTGAATCGGCTTCCGCTCGTTCTTTCAAACGTCCGTCATCACATTTGGCTGGTCGTCCTGAGCGGTCCTTGTCTTCGAGGTCCACGTCTCTAACCCGGAACTTCTGGTACCATCTGCGCACGGTGCATTCGTTAACGGAGTCCTCTCCCCATGCCATCTTGATGTTTTGAGTTGCCTCGCTAACACTGTGGCGAAGCTTGAACTCATGAAGCATTATTACCCGCAAGTGCGTTTTTTCCATGGTTTCGTCCAGCACCTAAAACGAAGCAATGCTCACGGCTTTTTAAAAGCAACACATCAAGTTTTATAGAGCGAAACAAGCGCTACAAAATGGTATACAACATATATACATGTACTTTCTCTATACATGAAAAAAACAATCACAAAGTAACGCCTATCGGGATCGGACAGAACTTATGTGACAACCTAATAGTTAGTAATCTCGTCCCAGTTCTTGTTCCAATTTTCCCTCACCAGATCCTTGACTATTTCCCTTCTCATTTGAAATAGATTGAGTCTCCCTAACATTGTCTAATCCTCATCTGCTGTCTCCTTCCTTTTTCGACGTCACCAGCACTCAAGCGCGAGTCACTAGCCGTCCCTGTTGGAAGCAGTCGGACTGCGACAACTGGTCCAATTTGGTCGTGCTCCGTGCGCGACGCTAGGGGAGTTCGCGCGGCGTTGGAGTTATGTGTGCCCCCTTGATGGTGTCGATGTCCCGATGGAAGTTGAACTGGGCTGTTGACGATGACGAGCCGACCGCTGGAGCGGAGCGAACTGGCCGCTGACGACGGAGCGGGAAGCGAAGACTGCCGGGTGCGCGCGCGAAGGCGTTTATACAGTGACGCGAAGCGTGCCCCGCGCCCTTCGCGTCGGGACCTCAGTGCGGCGGCGTCGGCGTGTCCTTGAAGAGCTGTGGCGAAAGTCGCCGCAGAAACGGTGTGCATGCGAGTCTCCTCCCTATGCCATTCCTTCGTCTTGATAGCCGCTAGCCGCCGACCACAAGAAGCGGAAACGCATACAGAGGAAATCACAGGCCATGTCGCCAAAGTGAGCAACTTGTAGGAATGCACGGGCCAATCATAGCCATACCATATAACCACCGACCGAACACACGCCAGCCAATCAGGCCACTCTGATCGGACACTCCTTCTCTGATTGACAAGCCCATTCGGTGCTCCCTGATTGGCGGCTGCGTCCGCATCTCTCGAATGCTGCTCGCATTCGCGACTAGAACCGAGTAGTCTTTTCTTCTTACTGGTCTTTATCCTTTAGCCTGCCCTTTTGTTTTTACATCTAATGCGCCGCTGTCCTGCACTTTTGAGCTGGATTTCTTCAGGCGCACTCCATATTTAAGTAGACGCTTTTAAGTGGAATGTAACGTGATACAATGTAGCCTTGTTGTACTTTCTAAGAGTTTTCCTCTCCAAAATAGTCGTCTCGAAGTGTTAAATGTCGCGTGACCTTAATTAGGACTTTAGCCTCTGTTCTAATTGTAAGTAGAAGTCATGTGGGGCGGGGGGGGGGGGGGTGGTCAATGAGGGGACTCAAGTTTTTTGAAGACTCTCTGAAAACTTCATCGTTTTCTGGACAACGAGTGAGTAGAGCCCATGGGCTACTGTATCCGGATTCATGATTGCTTATCCCTGACTCCTGATTTGCAGGCTGTCTGGCAAATAAGGCATCTTCTCTGGGAAGTAGCAGGTAATGTCGCCGTCGGAGAAGCCTTTACTCCGAATCTAATCGGGTACTCGTCTCTAGGTGTTTGATCCCAGAGGATTTCCTGCATCGGCTCCAATTCAACCATATCCTTCCGCTTCAGAAAGATCTATGATCTGTGGAAGTGGTGATGTCTGCTGGTTCTGGGTAAGAACGATATTGGGGTGAGGCTCGGGATTAATCGAAACCTTTTTGGAATGCACCGTGCTGTAATTGATTGCTGCTGCTTCTCGCATCCCTATGCAGGCCACTTTAACGACATGTGCTCACTTTTTTTCTGTTGACGATGTGTAGCCAGTTTGAAGGCACATATTTGGCATGAACACTCGTGGTAGCGCTGTTCAAGGAGGCGGCGGCTGTCATGTGAAGCGAATCGAGGTTCTCATTTCGGATCCCGCCCAGGTCAACCAAACTTTACTCATTGGCTGGCCACCGCAAGTCATTGTGCAGGCCCCATACGCATTCAGACGCCTCCTCGATATCCCGTAGAAGATAAATGCCTGGCGCGTCCTAGGCATACATTTAGTTAAGGGCTGAATGTATGGATTTTCGTGAAACATTTATTTATTTATTTATTTATTTATTTATGAATTCATTACTTTCTTTGCATTTTCTTTTAGCTCAGCTGCTTGAATTGGTGTAATAACTTTATTTCAAAAAAGTTATTAAAACTTATTTTCTTTTAAAGGAAAAATTTAAAAATTTCTTATAATGAAAAATTCTTTAAAATTTTATTTTTCGAGAAAAAGAAATTTTGCTTTATAGCGGAACAGGGCAGCAATCATTTAGTGCAGATCAAAAGACCAGATCGCGCCACTCACTCAAAAGGCTCACCGTGATTTTTATTTGATTGATAGTGTAAACGTTGCTTACATGAAGCTTCAAACTGTGGGTGTCTTTACTCTTTACGATTGTTTTTAATGTATAGTTTACGGGCGTGAAACTCCTTTCAATTGGATAGAGATTGCCGCGTTCTGGACGAGGCCATGGCGCCATCTCTCTTTTCTATTTTTAAAATGAGCTTTAACCTATTTTTCACAAGAAATGACACTTTTATAAAATTTTAAACAATGTGTTCATTTATTGGGCAGGTGAGCTAAAACTTTTTAGAGAAATTTATACTAAATTTTCATTAAACAAAAAGCTCCATTGTAGCCATCTCAGAGAAATCAAAAACGCAAAAAACTGCTGTTTGGAGGGTTATTACTCCTACTGTTAGTGAAGATACTGAAGAAATTAAGAGCTCGCATGAGAGCGCAAGGAAATAGAAATTTTCGGTACTAACCGGGCTGGTGCCCGACCTGTCGCGCCATTCGCCGCATCGTGGCAGGGCGATCAGGCGGCCACGCCCCTCCACCAATAGCGGGCACGCCCCAAATAGATCAATCGCACGGGTGCGCACCATACTTTGAATCAGAACGTAAGGACCAATGAGGTCAATAGCGCCGGGACGCTCTGCTGCTATTGGTGAAGGGGCGTGGCCGCCTGGTCGCCCCGCCGCGATGCGGCGGATGACGCGACAGGTCGGGCACCAGCCCGCTCAGTACCAAATTTTCTGACATAAGCGGTATGGGTCGCGCCACGCACTCGTCCGAAACCTTGCATTTGACACTCGATTGATTGTGTTTCCCTTAAATTCCTGCAATAATTTCTCCATAAGGTATCAGCATCGCTTGATTTGCGCTTTTTTCAGGTTGAAAAGTTAAAAACGCATCAGAGCTTTTAGTAAAACGCAGGGTATCCTAAAAAATGCAATGCAATTGCTGAAATGAATTCTTCAGTACTTTTACTGGCAGTGAAGTGATCACTCTTCTAAGCTAACCTAAGACTTTTCAAATTAAAGCGAACTTTTCCAAATCAAAATGAGCTTTTTCTGCATTGAACTAGAGGCTCTCCAAAAATATTCGAATAATTTTTTGTTCAAGGAAAATTTAAGTATAACTTTCTTTGAAGTTCTAATTCACCTACCCAATAAGTGAACAAATAGTTTGAAATTTTATAAAAATTACATTTTTTGAGGAAAACAATGACTTAAAGCTTATTTTGAAGAGCAGGAAGGCGGCCATTTTACATTGCCAAAAGAGGGATTGCGCCCTGCCCCCGTCCGGAACTTCGCGATTTTTATTCGATTGATAGTAGAATTTCTGTTTGCACGCAGTTTCACATTGGCAAACGGTGAAACATAAACAATTATAGAAAACACACATATTCCGACTTTGATGCTGCATTTAAGCAGTATTTACACTATCAATCAGGTAAACATTGCGATTTGTCTTCCGAGTGCATGGCGCGATACTTATCCATGCATGTCTTTTAACGCACTACATGCCTTTCTGCGCCATTCTGTGGCTGCTGCCTTTCTGCGATTTAAAACAAAGTCTAATTTGTCACAACGATGTTTTGTTGCGATCAAAACTTCTAGCGCCAGGCGGGGCTCGAACCCATCCCTCCTGCTGACGGGCGGGAATGCTCTACGCCTTTACACCACCGGCGCCGTTTGATCGAACGCATCATCCGCAACAGAAAAGTTTAATTCATAATTTTTTCTTAAAAATAGAAAAAAATTCAAATCAGTTTCATTAAGCCTCAAGTGGCTGGTATCGAGGTTGTGAGCTGTCATAACGATGTTTTGTTGCGATCAAAACTTCTAGCGCCAGGCGGGACTCGAACCCGCACCTCCCTCTGACCGGGTGGGAATGCTCTACGCCATTACACCACCGGCGCCGTTTGATCGAACGCAACATCCACACCTCGTGGGAAAAAAATTATAAAATTCGAACAGCTGAAGTGAAAAAATTTTAAAAAAAGTTATTCCAATTTTTCTTGAACAAAAAATATCCTAACCATCTTGGAGAGTCTGTAGTTTAAGCCCTAGTTTATACTTGTTCTGCTGGGCGGCGCGGCACGATGCTCGAGATAGATATCGATCATCGGGCGACGCCAAAAATCGATATCTATGGCAGTAATGGTGCCGCGCCGCGTGGCGGAGCAAGTATAAACTAGGGCTAAGCTGTAAGAAGCTCGTTTCGATTTGGAAGACGTTCAGTTTGATTTGAAAAATCTCCAATTCGACGTGAAAATGGTGTATTAACAATATTCCGAGAATATCTATGTATGTGACCTTCCTGGGAACGGATTCATCAACGATTTACATAACTTTAAGGCCCCGTTTATACTTCCGACGCCGAGCGACGCGACGGTGCGTAAAGTGGCGAAATTGATCGATTGCGTTGCCTAATCAATATGGTCACCATGCATGGCGTCGCGTCGCTCGGCGTCGAAGTATAAACGAGGCATAACAGAGAATTCACAGCGGAAAACTCAGATAGCGTGGCTTATCAAGTGATATGGTGAGCGATAAGCCGCACTATCTGAGTTTTCCGCTGTGAATTCTCTGTTATGCCTCGTTTATACTTCGACGCCGAACGACGCCACGCCACGCATAGTGACCATATTGATTGAGCGACGCGATCGATCAATTTCGCCACTTTAGCCCTAGTTTATACTTGCACCGCTGCGCGGACGGAATAGATATCGACGAGGCGACGCGAAAAATCGATATCTATGGCGAAAGTCACGCCGCGCCGCTTGGCGACGCAAGTATAAACGGGGCCTTAACGTTGTGTAAATCGATGAATCCGACCACTGGTTCCTCTGCAGTGACAGCAAGTAATTTTAGGAAGTGCATGTCACTCTGCTTCGCGCACAAGCGGTCCCGTCGGTCGCTAGGCGATCAGCGGCTGGAACGTGGGAGTGGGAGCAGCTACACATCTGCAGGATTATCTCTGACCTTATCCGCTGCCGCCGCCGCCAGGGATCATATCACGGAAGCCGAGTGTGTGCCCCGACGGCCAGCCAGCCAGCCAACTTCCCTCCTTCCCAACCATTCCTCCACACACGTTGCCCATGACAACTGGCTGCTGCCGACTGCTGCTGGTGATGTGGGGACTTTCGTGTGGAAACGGACGGCGTATCAGCGCTACATAATCGGGCTCAGCTCGTGCCGTAGCCGTGCGGAAAGAATAAGGCGTGGGGCGGATACAGGCTCACAAACTGCTTTCAACGTGAGCATGGGAGGAGTCTGAAACGCATACCTGAAAGTGGATGGAGAGTCACATAGGAAGACTCCCCACCCCTCAATTAGCATAAACATGTGCTTATTTTTTGCCAAGTTGTTAAACTCAATGAGTAGAGCGTCCTTGAAGTTACTATGGAATCGGTGCCTCACGAGCACAGGAAGTCCCTTGTACACCCGCGATGCCTCCGCCTACGAGCGGCTCTTAGCGCAGTGGATAGTGGCATTGCTTCGTGCAATGCGAGGTCAGGGGTTCGATTCTTCTGCGCTGCTGCACTTTTGCACTTTAATTGACTGGCTCAGATTTGAGGGGTTTTGACGTCTAAATAATTTTCATCGCTTTTTGCGCATCTTTCCAGCTGTATGCTGTGGAGAGTAACTTTATTGCGACTTGCTTATTTCTGAGGGGCTTTTATCCAAAAGGCAATGAGAAAGGCATTCAATATAATGACGTGTGAATGTTCAACACCAGTCAGACACAGACAGAGAGGCTTCCGCCCACTAATGCTGCCCACATTTTAAACATGGAACGAAAGTTTTCTATAGCAGTTATACCACCACCAGTTTGTCGATTAGTGATCTTTGTATATTTTTGTTGAGATTTTCGTCTGGAATTTTTACACATGCGCTTATACTGTTTGGAATTCTTTAATGGGTTCATGTGAAACTTGCATAGACGTGAGAGGCTCTCTCACGACTGCTTAGTCATCGGCGGATCTGTTGTGCATGATTCTGAGAACTCTCAGGCCATTGGTGTGAATTTTGGCCGAGGACTGGCTGTCAGTTCCTTCTCCAAGGGGTCGACGACACCTCCTTCCGTTCCACTACCTCACTTCCTTGGCATCTGTAGGCGGAAATCTCCTAGGAACATGCTGACAGGGAACTAACTACCGGCCGGCGAATGAATGCCGACTAATGTCGCGCCGCGAAGAGTTCACTTCACCTGCTCTCTGTAATCTCCACATTCAGTGCCGTTAATTGCACGAGGCATGTGATCAGCCAGCGCATGGCTGAAACTTCTGGGTGACTAATCATGTTCCCTGGACGGAAGCCGGAGGGTGTTTTGGGTCTAAGTTTGACCGGACATTCATCCACACCAAGTTATTCGGTGTACTTTGCGCTGCCTAACGAGGCACGACTGCTGGGAAACTTTGGCACACGGCAAGAATGGCTGGCCACTCGATGTGATCGCGCTGTTTGTCGCGCTTTTTGAACGAGGTAAAGATGAGATAAGATAAGAAAGACCGACGACCACGTTGAACTGCAAGCCATTCCGACCCGTGGCAATGTTGCCCAGTTGATCTTCCTTAGCCCTAGTTTATACTTGCGCCGCCACGCGGCGCGGCACCACGATCGTAATAGATATCGATTTTTCTCGGCGCACGGTCGATATCTATACCGATCGTCGTGCCGCGCCGCGCAGCGGCGCAAGTATAAACTAGGGCTTACACGACAGCCACAAGGAGCATGACATTTATCTCGACCGCTTGATAGCGCAGTCGGAGGAGGCGTCAGTTGTCGGCATCACGAATTCAGGTTCTCGGCTCGCGTCCCGTCCTAGTCCACAAAGCTCTCCATCCATTAAAAACGGTGATCCTTCACTATGACGACGCATACAATTTATCTAATGTTGATCGTGTCAGTCGAGCGAGGAACAGCTACTGGGCAACTTTGGCACACGACAAGGATGCCCTACTTGTTGACATGCTTATTGTTGTTTACCGTATTTCTTTTCAAACGGGATAAGAACGATAAACATGGCAATCTCGTCGAGCGGTCAGCCATCCTTGTCTTGTGCCAAAGTTGCCCAGTTGGTGACGTCGCTTAGTTTGAACAGACATTCGTCTATACCAAGCTATTCGGTGTACATCGCGCTCCCCAACCTGGCACGATCACTGGGCAACTTTGGCACACAACAAGGATGGCCCCTTCCCTGATAGTCGACGTTGTGGACATGTTTATAGTTCTTCTCTTCGAAAGGGGTAAGAGCGATAAACATGGCGATTTCGTCGAGTGGTCAGCCATCCTTGTCCTGTGCCAAAGTTGCCCAATAGTTCTCTCTATCGCGGAGAACATACCAGTCCTCAAAAACTGAAAGAAACCTAGCTCTTTCATAGCGCCTAGTTTGACTAGACATTTTTTAAAGAAATAAACACAAATACCCTTTCGTGTTGCTAGCCGCGTCCTGTATTCATACTCATTGTGTGCCAAAGTTGCCCACCGCTCATTTCTCGCTCTGAAACACGAAGAAGAATAAATATATCGTCATGAAATATTTGTACTGTCCAACACAAATATTCTTATAAGATAATTCGTGGTTTTAAACACCTATTTAATACAGTATAAAGTGACAAAATTTAATTTTCTCTATTTCATCGACATTTTGCTCTATTTATTTGGCATGGATAAAATATTTTAAAAATTACTGGCATTTTGCCTTAAAAGGCAGCGATAAAATAGAGAAGACTGAAAACTAATTTGACCCTGAGAGGTATTTTTATGCCCATTTCCAGTACTTGACGTTAATTTGGCCTACATGATGAGGAGGTGCGAACCAGACCCGTGCGGCCGTATAGCAGACGTGCCATTCAGGGGCGACATGAAGCTACGATGAGGGCTCTTATTGGCTGTTGTTGGTTCGGTTGGTGCTCTCATTGGGCAGTAATTGGCTGGCGCGCTCCAGCCTCTTTGTGTAGGCAACATTCGCGACAAGTGTTGAACATGCTGGACAGCTAGCGCAACTGTTTACGACTCTTTGAATCCTGAATACTTTAACGTCGAAAATGCTAGAAAATGGATGAGTAATTAGGAGAGGCTTGATTGCGAGACAACAGGAAATACTGGGGAAACTTAGAGAGGTCAGACGACGGGGCGGTGGGGTGCGGGAACGCGCCGTCGCTCTTAGGCCTCTGTTATACTCCCGCGGGAGCATCCGCGGAAGCACGGGAATCGCGCCGAGACTCCTCACCTGGCCAATCGCCGCGCCTCGCCACGCCCGCCTCCGCCGTGCACCATTGGTCCGCGGACGTTCCGCGGATGCTCCCGCGGGAGTATAACAGAGGCCTTACCGAGACCGCGCCAGCAAATCATATATCCTGCTTATGCGACTGAGCCGGTGCCTGATTGGCTGCCACAGCTACGATAGGCGCAAATACTGGTTCCCGCACCCCCGCGGTGCGTTTTCGCGACATGCACCGGTTATTCAATGTTACGAAAAGAACACGGCGCTGTAGAATGTGAGCGTAAGAAGGCGTTTTCCCTGTAGGCTTACATGATGGGAAGGCTCACTAATCGGTACCGCGTTCCTGTCCCGGGAACGCGGGGGTGCGGTAACGCGTATTTGAGCCGTGGCTGCCAATTAGGCCCCGTTTATACTTTCGACGCCGAGCCATGCGACGGCATTTAAAGTGGCCAAATTGATCGATCGCGTCACTTAATCAATACGGCCACTATACGTAGCGTCGCGTCGCTCAGCGTCGAAGTATAAACGGGGCCTTAGGCACTGCCTGAGTCAGGTAGGCATGGTACAGCAGGAGCGACGGAACGTTCCCGCACCTCGGCTTTGCGTCTTCGAGACACCTACCGAATAATCTGACCTCTAGAGCGAAGCCCCAGGCAGTAGTAGGCTACCAGTGATGACACCCTCCTTGGATTTCTTCAAGAATACGCTCCGAAAACCGCCAAAACGCCGTTTTTTTTTCAGTTCGAGAGCACACTGGCTCGGTTTCGACGGCGCTACTGCGGCAACTCGTCGTTCTACTGCGACTTCGACGACCTGGTGGCCTTGATCGCCGACGGTACGTCGAGCGGCATCGCGTCGCCGCGCGCCCGCTTCGACTACTTGGGATCGCTGTTCTTCTCCGGAACCGTCATCTCCACCATCGGTGAGTAAGGGCTAATTAGCTCAGATGCAATAGACGCAGTGGGCTCACGCTTGACCCACCGGTGGGCCATGCAACGCTTGTGAACTGCACTCAGCCAATGAATATGTCGCGACACCTAGTTGTCGGCCTCTTCTGTGCTTCAGCTTGTTGACCAGAGTCCACGCGGAAGCAAAAGGGCGGCCATTATTTTCGCACCGACTAGGACCTCAATGGCCAACGCGTATCAGAGGTCTTTAATAGCAGAGCTCTCAGCCAGCGGTTTATTTATGGCGACACCCTGCCAAGTCTAAAGATTGTCTCTCGACGCACACTGTAATTTCCTCCGTCATCGTTGAGTCGAACTAGACAGACAGACAGGTTAGCTGCTCGACGGAAGCGAATAATGACAGGTTCAGCAGCAGCAACAGCAGCAGTGTACGGGGGTTCTAGACCGTAGATCACCTAACATGGGAAGATTCCCAACTCATGGTGAGCTTTTGCGATGCTATTTTGACAGGATGTAGGGCCGTGTGGGCGGAGTCCAGAACCACAGTTAGTTTTTGCTGAACGCTTTTTTAAAGACCTGAAAAAGAGGTGTAAAAACGTGTACGCAGCACTCAGCAACCCCTATGATACTCCACGAGATGTGTCACGGTGGTGCAGTCGGTAAGACTGCCGCCTCATAGGAGCACACCGACGGGCTTTCCAGTTCGAGTCCGCGTGCTGCCATTGTTTTTGCACATACTAGTCTGTTGTTATTACCCTTTCTGATGATCACAGGAATCAGTTTTAGACCATCAATGCTTACAATAAACAAAGGCAGTCTATTTGCACCTTCATATGTGCTAGTCTCTCAACGATGCGTATTTGCACCACCATCATGTCATACCATGTCACCAGTAATACCGCAACTGCACAACTACGCATACCTTAGGCCCCGTTTACACTTCGACGCTGAGCGACGCGACGTCACGTGTGGTGGCCGTATTGATTGAGCAACGCGATCGATCAATGTGGCCATTTTACATGCCGTCGCGTCGCTCGGCGTTGGAAGTATAAACGGGGACTTACGGCTGAATCTTATCAACCTGGGCCACATCGGTGTAAAATTGACTTCTGTGATCATGCAAAGCGTAATAGCAACAAACTAATATGTGCAAAAGCCTTGGCAGCACGCGGACTCGAACTCAAAAGCCCGCCGATGTGCTCCTATAAGGCGGCACTCCTACCGACTGCGCCACCGCGGCATGCATCGTTGGGGTTGATCAGTGTTGCACATACGTTTGTACACCTCGTTTTTCAGGTCTTTAAAAAGAGTTCACCATACACTAACTCTAATTCTGGACTCCGCTCACATCGCCCAACATCCTGTCAAAATAGCGTCGTAACAGCTCATCTTGAGTTGGGAACCTTTCCTTGTCAGTTTACATGGAGGGTTAACCCACTTCAGCAACGTCATTTCGATGTCGTCATTTATTTATTTATTTATTTATTTATTTATTTATTTATTTATTTATTTATTTATTTATTTATTTATAACGTAGAACGAAGAGCTCTGCAGTCTCACCAGTGCACTTTTGCAGGTTACCTCAAACTTGGGTAAATGAACCTTAAGTTCATATTGCCCCCATGTATCTGCCCTTTAGTAGATTGCCTGGCGCATCCCACGTAAGGGGTACACCCATGTGTCACTCTGTCCGTAGTCTTATCCGCATCCTTGCTATGCATGACTCTCTGCATTTTCTATGCTGAGATCCCACGCGGAGCTCTTCCAACACGCGATGCATGATTTTTGGGATAAACAGGAACTAAACAACCCATTCCTCCACGGGGATGTTTCAGAGTGGAAGCAGTGGAATTTTTCGCCTTTTTTCAGGTATATTAAGCTCGACTCCGTACGGTTAAATGATAAGGGTTGGGGTAGATTCATCTGTTAGCGAGATGCGCCGTGCATTCTGCTCCTGGCGGGAATATTCTTTCGCGATAGAGCACGCTTTCGACACGCTAGATTTGAGGCGGCCATGATCTCGCCAGCTACCCAAATCCTTTCAAGATTTAGGGACCAGTGGCCGCATTTGAAAGGTAAGGGAGGTAAGCAAATCCCCAACATAACCCAGCGAAGGTAGGGTTGAGGGTGAGGATAAAAGAAGAACTCTTTAACTAACCCTATTCTTCGCCACGCATTCCACTTGTAGTGGTCGTTTTTTCCACCTATGTGAACTGTTTCACAATGTCATAGAGTGAATTGCGGCATCCAACCGATGCGGTATCAGCGCTTTAGCCCTAGTTTATACTTGCGCAGCCATGCGGTGCGGCACCACGTTCGCCATAGTTATCGATTTTTCGCGCCGCCCGATCGATATCTACTACAACGATGGTGCCGCGCCGCGCAGCGGCGCAACTATAAACTAGGGCTTATCCTTCTCAGACAACTCTGGTACCAATTCACAGACTCCAGAAAGATGAATGGCTTGGTTGGTTGGACTGGGCGGGAAATCCGAAATTATTTTTCTTGAAAAGTTAATATTTTGTAAAAAAAATCTGTTTTCGAGGTGTTTACGGTCCATGTCGCGAAGGTGGGCAGCACTGGGAGTTCGGAGCGCGTCAGCCAATCAGGCCGCATCGAATTGCGGAGAACATGTACAGTCAGTATCCTGATTGGCTGGCGTGTGTTCGGTCGGTGCTCTTGGTTATGATTGAATGGAGCGCTCCCATCTCTCAATGCTGCCCACTGGACCAAAATTGCTTCAGTCTTCTTGGAAAGTAAGGAAGTGTCCGGTTTTATCTGGAAGACACCCCTGTTGGTCTGCAAGGTACCCTGGGTAAGTATGGCTACCACAGAATGGCGAATAAAAAACGGCACCTTCGTCGGACAGCCGAAAAGCTTGAACTTCATCGGGGAGTCGAACTGAACACTATCGAGTTGTGCCTGCGCCAGCGGCGTCCTCTGCCAACTGCGCTAATGTGCCGCGCTTCCCCAAGCACTGCTTCAACTAGCCCATGCTCTGAACCGTACCTTACTTCGCAGCCCCACCGATGTCCACATTGCAGGCTTCGGTTCGTCGACACCGCGCACGAACTCCGGACGAGTTCTCACCATCGCCTACGGGGTGATCGGCTGCACGAGCTGTGTGCTGTTCTTCAATCTGTTCCTTGAGCGATTTGTCACCGCCTTGTCGTACTTATTACGGTAAGTCTTGTTCTTTTTGTTTTTGGGGTACATAGTGGGTTGCTGACCTGGGCGGGCATCGGTGACGAGCCAGCCAATCACAGAAGGCCGGAGCCTAGGCTGACTCTTATTGGTGAAAGCGGTTATGTATCCATTTTAGCTACAGTATTTGTTAATAAATGTAGTGTAATTATAATTAATACTTTTAATGATCTTTATATACAGCTCACTATTACATTTGGCTATTCCAGGTACCTCCATGAGCGAAAAATTCGTCGGCGGATGATGAAGAACAGCAGCATGAGCAAGCCGGTCACGTTACTCATCAACAACGAGGATTTCTGTGAATCCGCTAGGTCAGCCATAAAATTTTCACAAAATTTTTACGTAGAACCAATCGATAATGCCCGTACTTTTTTCAGCTCGTGTGAAGGTCCAATGGACTCATGGCGACCTTCCGTCTACAAGGTTTTCTTCTGCCTTTTCAGGTTAGCCCGTGCATGGTCTTACCGTAGTCTACATTTTTACATCTCCATTCTTGCAGTATCTCTGCCTTATTGATCAGCACCGCAGCGTTGATCTATTCGCATGTCGAGGATTGGGCCTACATCGAGGCGCTGTATTTTTGCTTTATTAGGTAACTTCATTTGGATTTAATTATTACGATTTTTGTACCATAAATTTTAATTGTGTGGTAATGTTTGATTCTGACGAGTATTTTGAAGAAAATTTAATTTTTGAAAACTCCTAAACTCTTAGAAGAAAAATTTATCAAAGTGAATAAATCATATCGCATTCGTGAACCAAACTTTCAATTTTAAAAATACATGACTTCCCTTATTTTTTTTATTTTTTTTTTATCTCAAAAATCAGCGATTTCGAGCGGCCTGAGACAATTTTGTATATTTTATGTAACATTATAATGGCTATATAAATAAGAATGCAAATTTTAAAAATTTTAAAAAGTCTCCGCTTGCCTTTCTTTTTGAGTCCTTCAAAATCATCAATGTTTGTCTAGAACACCTTGGTTTTTGTATTTTTCACGCGCTTTTGTTTTATATTTTGTTTTCAGAAACGTTATTCAAAAATTCTTTTAAAGTTTTATTTTTCACTATGGAAATTTGCATACATTGCGCATCCCAAGGAGGGATTTATATTACACTTTTTATGCCACTTCTTATCTCGGAAGAATTTTCTTTTAAATTAGTAGGTGTTTCTTGATGTGATCTGATTGTTTCTTTAAAATAAATAAATAAATAACCTCTTAGAAATGGCAGCTTTTCGTCCGCACATGTATTAAGGCACTTTTTTATTTGTTTTTGAGCTTCCATCTTACGTTTTGCTATTTTTTTACACATTTTTCTGAAAAAGGTGCTCCTGAAAACGACAATTTTCCCGATAGATAGGCAATTTCTTTGCCCTAGTCTATACTTGCACCGCGACGCGCGGGGCCACGCCGTAGATATCGATTTTTCGCGCTGGCCAATCGATATCTATTCCGACTATGGTGCCGTGCGCGCAGCGGCCCAACAGTAAACTAGGCCAATATGCTAGGGAAAGTTTTATCTATTTTTAATAATTTTGTAAGAAAAAGAACTTAAATTTTTTGATTTTTTTATGAAAATTTTTTTATGTTTTTGTTTCGTTTTTTATGCAGGGCAGATTGCTAGCTAAAAATTTTTGTAGATTTTTCTTTCCTTTAGATTAATTTAAGATTAATCAGGATGAAAAAATGATCGCACTGAAATTAATTTTCGTCAATGTATTTCAATTATTATAGAAGTTCAGGTTTTTTAAAGTATAAATGGACATAATTGTATTTTTTTTAATTTTGGAAATAATTCAATAAAATATCTGGATCTTCATCAAAACTTTATGCAAACACTACCGTATCCCGGTACAGTATTCCAAAGATTGAACTCAGCATTATAGTTTCGCCACGATCGGATTCGGCGACTACGTGTCGAATCAGAAGGATGTGACGAAAATGAACGGCGACGTGTACAGGTACGGTAGCCTGTTTGTAGTAGTTGTCCCGAATCGATTCGAATCGATCGAAACAGCAATCGATTCATCGGGCTTGTTTCAGATTTCTCAACTTCTTATTGCTCACACTAGGTGCTTGTTGTTTCTATTGTCTCTTCAACGTCTCATCGATAGTAGTACGGTAGGTTTAGGACCGTAATCGCTTGCTTCCGTCCAATTCAATGTCGATCGTTCCGTTTTCAGGCAATTTTTGAACTTCATGATCAAGAAGATGGATGTGAAAGGAACGATCTGTTGTCTAAAAAAGAAGCGACGATATATGGGTTTGGGACTACGACCGCCAAAAGGTAAGCGCTTCAGGTGGTGTTCGCCACTAAAATGAATTTTGTTTTTCCCATGTCCGACGTTCTTTAAAGCTAAGCATGATTATGAATTCGTGGTTGTTCTTCCTTGAACTCTAGTGTTATCAGCGTTTTTTAGGCTTAAGCTTCGGCGGAATCGCCTTCTTCAGAGCCTGAAAGGAAGCAAACTTAAATGCGACCACTCAACAAAGCTTTCCTCAACCCTGCTGGATTTTGAGACCAATTAGACATACACAAGATGAGAAGGAGACAGCAATCGACCTCACCTAACCACGGATCCCGAGGCGATCAGGGTGGCAGGACTCGTGGCGGTACCAAAGGAGATCGTACCCTGGCTAGTATGCTAGCCGGAGGTGCTGCTTGAGCTTCTCGGTTATATTATACCTCTCTAGCAAGATCACTTTCCTAATGCCGTTTATCTTTGATGAGGTCGGCACTTCCATCAAGAAGTGCCTGAGGAGAATCGGATTAGATGAGCCGGTAATTCTTACGGAATTGCCGCCCAGTAGTCCGAAACACTGGCTGGTAAGAGACCCATGTTCGGCCACCTTTGTTGTGTTACTCCTAACTGTGTGGTCCGTCAAGGTGGTGGGAGATTGCGCCCTGGTGCAGTTTACATATTCACCTGTCACAGCTGCGGTGAGAGTTACATCGATGAACTCCATGTGCGCGCCATAGAATACTTGGAAGGCAAGCGAAGGTCGCAAGTTTCCACATCACTGGATGGCCAGAGGGTCAACGCCGACCACAGGTAGGACTTCGGGGTCACATTCAAAATTTTAGCGTGAGCTCCAAACGTCGGCGTGGAAAATCCTTGAGACATTTTGGATACAGGCCGTTGACCCAAAAATCAACCGGAAGGGGAGAGCCTATATACCAACTCTGACTCGGTATAACCCGGAAGCTCAACTCGTACCTCCGGCTAGCACTGTAGACAGAGTATGATCTTCTTTGTTAAACAAACAGTGGTTCATGACAAGGGTACCAAAGACGACCGTACCCTGTCTACACAAACAGGAGTCACACAAACAGACCGTGGTCCGTGAGTCATGGTTTACAGCAGTAGCTGTACAGCACTTTACAACCATGCTCCGCCCGCCTAAACCGCTATAAATACCACCCATTTTTCGTCGGTTTAAATAGCGGGCCCTTCGGCTGGAAAGCCACTTCACTCGACTTCGCTCCACTGAACTTCACTCCACTGACGGACTTGCTGACAAGACAAGCAACACAATACTAGCAATAAGGCAGCAATAAGGCAATCACAACAAAGACAACATTACTGAAGTTGTGTGTACATCAATTCGGTCATAATTTCATGATTAATCTATCGTGTGTAAAATACATATGGTCGATCCAATTATGAACCACAAAATCATATTGGACAGTGATGCAGTCCAAAAAACCCTCACGAGCCCTACTGTCTGATCGCCTGGCGATCCGTGGTTAGGTGAAGTCGATTGCTGTCTCCTTGTCATCTTGTGCACGTCTATCTGGTGTCAAAATCCAGCATGATTGAAGAGACCTTTGGTAGAGTAATCACACTTAGGTTTATTTCCTTTCTGACTCTTAAGAAGGCGATCCCGACGAAAGTAACGTTATAAACGCTGATAACAAGCTTGCCTAAACGTTATATTGTTTTAAAGTTTTTTTTTTGTAACAAGAACACTACCGCACAAATTGTCCGACTTTTGGCCAACCTTCCAGCTCACCACTTGGACACATAACGTATTTATCCGCTATCCAATACTTACCATAAGCTGATTTCGATCTATCCTCTGTTTTACGTTATCGCAAGGAACATTCAAAAACCATACATGCACTTACAATAACTCTCTGGGTAAATTCGAGTTTGTAATAGTGAAGCTCGACTTGGTCAATTTATTATTGACAATGTTTCGGACTTTATGCCCTTCTTCAGGTGTAAAAACAGTAACATTGCACATCTCTATCATCTACCATCACATCAGAGAGTGCAATGTTACTGTTTTTTAGACCTGAAGAAGAACTTAAAGCCCGAAACGTTGCCAATAAAAAATGACCATGTTGAGCTTCACTATTACAAAGTCGAATTTACACCCATGAAGCTCAGGGAACCAACGATTTTATGAACTCTTTGAGTATTAGCAGCAACTGTGTCGGAGATAAAGGGGAGCAAGAAAGGTGTATTCATTTGGAATCAGTCTCAGTTGAGACGCAGTATTCTTGCTATGTTCACCACTGCTGGTACAGGACCAACAAACAACACAAGTAAGACACTGATTTGTGTATTGTTCGTGTTGTTTGTTGGTCCCGCGCGGAAATCCTGTTCATCAGTGTTTGCGAAGTTCGCCCTATCGTATCCCTGTATCAATACAGAACGCGCTCTCTGCAGTTAGTGAGGTAATTCGTACACTATCTTCGCGATCGTCTGAGACCTTTCGTTGCCTGACTTAATCGCATGCTATATCTTCGGGATTAAGGCGATCTCTGATGAGGCGATATTTTTCCTCGTGATATGGCTTTATGTAGACGAAGACGCTGTGCAATAATAAGAATCGGCTTTGTATAGATATGACGCCATCGTAGATAGAGAGCTTCTTTACGAGTAAATAGGAAGCTCAACAAGAGAATGCCAATCTAGAGATTAACAGCAAGCGATGTTCCACATACAGATACATGCTCAAAGGGACTTGGCGATCCTATCTTCTTATGCTCTTAACAGGCTCATATTCAATTCTCGCCTGCCTAGAAAGTGTTCTGGTTTCTTGATGCACCTAGAGCAACTGTACATTGCTTGATTTTTTGAAAATTTTAGGAAGTTTACATGCAAGTTAAGTGCTAGTGATTGATTTCCTCATGCTAGGAAAGTGTAGTAGTAAGTAACTTAAAGCAGCTATGCGTGTAACTTAAAAAAGCTCCTAATTAAGTAACCCTAGCTGGTAGCTTGCAAGCAACTTGCGTGCAACCTACACCTTCCGTAGTCTTACTTTCAAACCTACTTTGGTTACATGCGACCTTAAAGCTTGTAAGTAACTTGCATAGCTTACCTCAAAGGACGCGAGTGAGCTACGTGAGGTCTCTGAACCTGCGCCTATACTTGCACGAAACTTACTCGTAATTTGCACTTCGATTACTTACAAGTAACTCGCGCAATGCTAGCATGCGACTTGCACGTCTCTTAAGCGCGCAAAATTTGGCGCAAGTAACTTGTTTTGGAGGTATAAAGGCACAAATAGGTTACTTTGGATACCTTATTCCGCAAGTATCTTGTATAAAACCTTCTGAGTTGATGCGTGGCTTCCATGACATCCATAACAATGACGCGGATCACCATGAACGCTTAACACTGCTTAGAATGTGAGCTGTCAACTCAATTTGCGTCAGACGGCATCAAACACCAGCAGGTAGCCGGATCAACTCATTTGCTTTAAGCGAAGTCCATTGACCTGACTGACCACGCACACAATCGGCAGAGCGTAACTCCGGGCAACGACGGGCGCGACTCATTTGTACCTCGAAGTATCCTCATTTACGCGACTTATCAATCAACGAGTCGTGTGACTTTGGTCGATGTTGGCCACGGTTTTGCAGCGCTCTTGCTATGGGGGCTCACGAGTTACTAATAGGGACCGTTAGGAATGACGTCCAAGGACGTGTGATGGCGCTATCCGTGTGAGGGTGATTTCGACAGCTCCACCTATGATGTGATAAGGGGCATTCAAGACACACCTAAAATGCAAGAATGAGATCCGGAAAACATTAAAAGCAAAATAAAATCAAAGAGAAAACACTCACATCCAAGCGCCGGCAGAGGACTCATAGCCCTTGGAAGTGAAGGTCTCACCCACCCTATCGAACAATTCTAACAAACAGCACCATATGAACATGTCATCCTTATTCGCAATGAGTGCTCAGTATCCTCAAAAGTGTCTTGTAGTTAGACATGAACCTGATGTGTGGGCTACTTCTGGCACAAATTTATTTAATAATCCGTTTACTGTAATTGTACAACTATAAGCGGGCTACCGGAGCGGAGGAACTCGACAGACTGAGACCGCGAGGACGGTTCTTCTATGTAGGAGTTGTCGTGTAATTCTGTTTCCAACAACAGCATAGGCGACTGTTAATGTATTATTTTTTGTCCGTCTGGGGTCTCGCGGATGAGAAACTCATGAAAAAGTAGCGATAGCCGATGCTCGCCGCTATACCTGGTTTCTTGAGCGCCCATGGAATAAGTACGGCGCTGCCCAGTTGAGCTGCGGAGTACAAAGAATCGTTCAATGTGCACCCGGCGCGCGACGCGATGTTATGATAAGCTCCCAAGAGAGAGGTGTTATACCTCCGAGTGGCGGGAACGGAACATACCCCGAGCTACCGCCGTCGCTGGCTGTCGTGCATTATTTTTGTACGTGTTTCGAGCGCTCTTTGCGAGTCCCGCCGTTCCTGTGCAATGTAGCGTCGCTGCGGTGGACGGGTGTATACCACAGGACTAAGGCCTCGTTTATACTTTGTCGACGCGATGCCACGTATAGTGGCTATATTGATTGTGCGACGCGATCGACAAATGTGGCCTCATTGCTTGGCCATCGCGTCGCGCCGTGACGAAGTATAAACGGGGCCTAACGCCCTATTCATGCTTCCATCGCTGGGCGACGCGATTCGCAACCTAGGTCGCGTCGCCCTGTTTTGGACAACCTGAGCATTCCGAACAGCGGGCGACGCGGTCACGCGATTAGGCACGATTACGCACTAGGGCAAGTATGAGTAGTGCGAGGATCAGCTGAGCAGCAAATCGCGCCCCAATCCACAGTGATCAGTCACATCGCGCCCTATCGAGAGTGATGCGATCCGACGCTGAGCGGCGCGATTAGTCACGGGTTCACATATTCATTCCGGCCGGCTGGCTGGACGCTGGGCGAAGCGATCAATCAATTTCGCCTCAATGCATAGCCATCGCGTCGCTCAGCGTCGAAGTATAAACGAGGCCTAACGCACAGCCGTTTTTGCAGGCGATAACTTGGAAGTCGCTCACGACGAGCTGGCCAAGTAAGAATAGGTGAGAACACCCGTTCGCCACCTTGTGTCTCGAGGCCTATTGCAGTTCTGCAATGATTCGTCCTTGGTCGTGATAGTACTCAGAGCAGTCAATTCTGAGCAGTGCGCAATCCTTAGATCAAATTTATTTCGAACTCATAAAGTTGAATTTTCCTTTTGAAATTAATTTAAAATTAAAAAATTGAAAATGCAACAATAGCGAACTATTTCTAACACATAGACTGTACTCCCTTTAAACTCAAGCAATGCGCAGAAATTAGTAGGAATGTTTAAGCTATGGAGGCATGATTGTTATTCACACTTTTGTTCGGCTAATTTGTTGACGTAACCGCTTTTCACAACATGAAAAAGAGGAATGCGCAGAAACACCTAAATTATTAATAACATGAATTTTGAAAATACTCAATGTTTTAAATAATAAATGCTTTTAGGCTATGATCAAGCTTCTGAGCGCTCGTCGGTGGACTATCAGGATGGACTTTTGTCCTTGAAGGAGTTCCTGATGAACAATCAAAGCTCAGTGCTGTTGTTGCAAAAACAGCTGATCAAGAGCGCTATGAAGAATGTAAAGGAAAACGAGGAGCAGAAGATCTCAGCTACTCGAGTCGGACCGATGGGCATTTTAGATCAAGCTTTCGGTGACGAAACCTAGGCTAAATTTACTGTCTAGCCAGTAACGGTACCGTGGTGTTCCCTTCCGGAAACCACTGGATTGAGAGCAATTAGCGCTCATTGAGCCACTTCCATTGCGACAATGTGGGCTCATTTCTACATAAGCCACGACATCCTGTGGATGTCTAGGTGAAGTTACGGATAGTAGACATTTTATCTAAGATATGTTCCTGTACATTGCTCGTGTTCCGTGAAGCCACCTTCCGACTAGGACTACATATGTTTCCAAAGTTGCGCTTTCTATTGTATAGAAGGACTGAGTTCTATTGTCGTCGCTGTTGTCAAATGTAAGATCTACGTTGTATTCCTGCGGGAGCGGTGCGTTGCACCGCGGAAGGCTGTCGTCCAGCGGAGTCCGGCTCCAAAAACGCGCTCCAATGCGACGCGGGGCCGCCCCGGGTCGATGACGACCGTTCGCGGCGCACTTCCCGTTCGCGGACGTGCCGCGGACACTCCCGTGGGAGTATGCCATAGGCCTATTAGTGTGCAGTACGTCATGTGCGTTCTGTAAATGGGATGATCTTGTCTGTCTATCTAGAATACTGACCTTTCTAAAGCTATCAATCTTCAACGATCTACTCACGATCTACTCATGACACTCATTTGCTCCATATAACGCCGAGGTTCCAGCGACTTTAGCATAGATACTTGAGTTTTCAACTATAGTTCTAACGGGTCTCTCATGCACAATCTCACATTGTGTTCGGTGTACTGTATCAACTTCCACGTCACACGGTTACTTTGCACGGATTCTTATGTATGTATTATAATAATTGTTCTTACATTATGTCACTGTTAATGTTTTGTCCCCTGATTCCCTATGCTATGTGCCTCGTTGATCGGCAATAATACGATCAACTTTTTAATCCATGACTAGTGCTGCACAGATGGTGGTGTGTAGAGAGTGGTACGCGAACAGTGAATAAAGCTGAGGAATAGATACTAACAGTGACTAGGGCACTTAACCCCAAAAGTATCTTGATGTGCTAAGAAACGTACTCGTATCGTAACATTTACTTTCATGTGGAAGTCCCTGTTTATACTTCCATCACACGCGGCGCAGCGCCATACATACATGCCAAATTGATTGATCGCGTCGCTCTGCGTCGACGGCGCCCGCCCGACCAAAGTGAATCGTGTGAACCGCGAGCAGTCCCGCTGCTCCGCGTCAGATCGCGTCGCTCTCGAAATTGGCATGATGCGATTGATCGCGGTGGATTGGGACACGATATTGCTGCTCTAGTTGTCCTTTTACACTGGACCCGGAAATGTGTGCACAATTAAGTGTTTGCGAGTACACAACTGTGTGTAATCGCGTGACCGCATCGTCGGCTGTTTGGAGTGTTGATCGTCATCTGAAACAGCGCGAAGCGATGGACCTCATCGCTCTGTTCGAATCGCGTTGCCCGGAAATGGAAGTATAAACAGGGCCCAGCAAACCCAGTGGGCTGGTGTCAACTGATGAAGAAAATGTTGAAGAGCTGGACGCGTAGCGGCAAACGTATATTAATCTGGAAATGGAACTTTATCTTGCGTAAATATATAGATTACATCATCGTCAAACACATTTATACATAGTCATAAATATAGGGTCCAGGCACCGAATAAGAGCATAATGCCCTGGGCAAGAGAGTAACCAATTCGTACAAGTAAGAAAGAGCGGCTAGTAGCTGCTCGAGCCTTCTCTTTTTATAGCCCCTAGCTCTGAAGGGGTACAGTGACACCCGTGAGTGCCGTACTGCCAATCCAGGCAAGTGGAGTGAGGAGCTGTCTCCCCGAAGAAGAGCGGTTCTAAACCCTATTATATCCCAGTACGTTTTCAAGAGCTTCAGATGAGGAACCGCAGAGCTAGGTTTGTTACACGTCGCTCGGCGTTGAAAGTATAAATGGTGCCATACGTAGCACGAATGGTGCGCACGCACCAACTAGCTTAAAACTCGACAGTCTCCGTGCAACACAGTAAAGCGAACAATCCCTTCTGTATGTTTAGTTGTCTAGGAATCGTATAATAAATATGTGGCGATGGAGGACTGTATGACGAAATAGCGAAAGTTGAGGATACGGACTGCCATGCTGGAAAAAAGGCATGAATGGTACGCCACAGGTGCGTTTAATAGAAACTGCACAAGGTATTACAGTGCTACCAAACCCACAAGCTACTCCATTAGAGACTTCAAATTATGTTCACGTTTTAACCACAATTTCAAGAACGAAATCAACAACAAAATATCAATATCACTAATCATGCAAGAGTTGAATTTATTTATTTATTTTGTGCGTGTACAACCTTGCAATGATAAAACAAAAAAACACAGAAGACATCATGTTAATGAATAGGATAACACAAATAGCGATAACTAGCACAAACGCGAATAATTTGGTAGGCTAATACGAAACTATATGGGGTCAGATTCATCAACCGCTTATTGCCCTTTAACGGTGAAAATACCGCCAAACCTGATGCTGATGAATGCCATATCAAGGGTTTGGCGGTATTTTCACCGTTAGATTGCGGTAAGCAGACGATGAATCTGGCCCCTGAAGATACCGGTCCGAATTTATGAAGCTTTCTAAGGAAAATGACCTATCAAGCAACCTAAGACAATTCAATAAACTAGCTGCCATATATCTCCGGGTGATTTTATTGTTTGCTGTTGTTTTTGAGATTTTGCTTTGTTGTGTAAATTAGATTCACTTGCTCAGTCTACCGCTTTTGTGTGTTGTGTTGTACTCGGTCTAATTGTGCTTCTCAATTGTAGACGCGTGGCTGTCCACGCAGAGAGCAAATAAATAAATAGAATTAAAGTGACAAAATACCCTTGTACACAGATTAGAAGTCAATTAGTCAATTCGGATAGAAGGGAACAAATACAATCTAACTCCACAAAGAAATGAAACAAAGCAATTTGATTTTGCATGCAAATGTATGTAGCGAGAATATTCAGACGACAAGAGAGACTTCTTGTAGATTAGGTGATAGGATAAAAGGGTAAAGGACGGCGTTACACAACCCCTTCTGGGATGCGCCAGCGCATTCTACTTCTACGGGATGTCGTGGAGGCGACATGAATGCGTATTTGGCCATACAATGACTTGTGGTGGCCAACCGATGAAAAAGTCAGCGCTTTATCCTTCCCAGACAAGTCTGGTACCAATTCACCGACCCCGGAGGGATGGAAGGCTTGGTTGGCCTCGGCGGGAAATCCGAACCAGGAACCTGGCATTGGGTGCACGCGACAGTCGCGCCTTCTTCAACTGCGCTACACACGCCCAGATTAGGTGAAACAACAAAATTTCGCCTTAATTAGTGAAAATTTATCTTGAAACTCTAAACTAACACAGGTATAACATAAATATAACATCACATGAGCTCACTTATCGTTAGTTTAATAGTCCATCAGCAAGTGTTGTTCTAGCGGGGACCACAACTCTTCCCTTGCAGCTTGCATCCAGCGAAACAGCGTCTCCTACAAATAGATGTGCTCATCTTGTCTGCTGTCTTCCCAGGGTTCCCTTCTCGTTCCCTGAATAGGCTTGCTAACCCGTGTGCCCCATCGCTCGTCCTTTCGTCGAAGTAGGTGACGAGCACTGCGATGTTTCGGCTTGCTCATGTACTGCAACGAGTCCGATCAACGCGACTTCCTCCTTAGACCGACGACGAGTTTCTTAGCCGAATTGCTGTCATACGTTCTTTCCTTCTAATACACGTTGAGTCGACTGCATCGACGAAGACGTTGCCTTTTGGTCTGGTGACGGGGCGTCTGATGGCGCTCATTAGCATACGTATTGCGCTGCTAGTAGTAAAGTGCTTACTACAGTGACTATTTTAGATACACAGAATAATTTATTGAGAGGAAGTGTTCCCCACTGCTATGGATAGGTGCGTGGTCGGTAGTTCAGCGGTGCTAAGTAATTTATCAGGTAGAAATGCACAATCTGTAATATTCAATGCCATCCAAGAGTCTCCATCCCCACTTGAAAAGGCATGCAAGACGAGTTACGAAAATACATTGTGTCCGCTGTCCGGCATAAAGAGACCATTAAAGTCCTGAGCATATCTCCTTGAATTCTTGAGCTGCGAACATTACACCAAGGGAGTAACATCTTTATTATTCAGCATATATACTCTCTCGCAATTGCTATCACAAATCCCTATCACTCTTCATTCCTCATACTGCACATCCCCTCACAGTTGCG
This sequence comes from Heligmosomoides polygyrus polygyrus, assembly GCA_947396885.1. NCBI lineage: Eukaryota > Metazoa > Nematoda > Chromadorea > Rhabditida > Heligmosomidae > Heligmosomoides > Heligmosomoides polygyrus. The sequence goes on along the minus strand of OX377204.1, from coordinate 95,930,770 downwards.
TCTTTGAGCCCTGGATTTTCCGTGTTAGGCGCCTTTTATACTCCTGCCGCGGCGCGGCGCGTCAATTTGGGGAGCGGCGCGGCCAGTCGCGCCGCGCCCCGAATTTGACGCGCCGCCGCGCGATGCAGTTAGAAAGGGGAGCGTCAGCGACGCGCGGCCCCGAGCTTCTGCGCACTATGGCCCGTGCTCCGGAAACGGTCCATGAGTCATTGAGGGAGCAAAATAGAAAGGATTCGTCTGGCTGATCAGCGCAATGCATATTCGATATTCGTTTATTGCCAATAACCATACTCTGTAACCGGGTAAAAAACAGAACACGCATAAGATTGGCTATGTAACCCATACACAAAGTAACCACTAAGAAAGCAACAAAAAAAATGGATGGCAAGGAGCTTTCTCAGATAAGAGGGGCCACTGTAGGACGAAAGTAAAGTCAAGTAAAGTCACTGAGGAAGAGAAAGAAAAAAAATAAGAGGTAGTCATTAAAAAGGCAGACAATATATAATTTGACACAAAATGTTAATTTCTGGATTCACTGAATTGCTGAACTCTCTGAACTGTCGCCGGAAACGCTAGAACTACGACCCTCCCAGCACGCAACTGGCCGAGCCATACCGGGGCGGGCCCTGTATTTCAAGGACCTCATTGAACTAGTACGTACCCCAGGCGATGGCTGGGAGAGGAGGAGGCGTGTAGGCGAGACGAATCAATGGGAAAGTTTGAATAGATTGAGATTTCAAAGGCTATCATTTATATTGTATTTTAATATAATAATTACTTAGTAACTTTTTTTTTGAAGCCTATGAAATTTTGATGAAAATCTTTTGTGGTGATAGTCCTTTAGTGGCAGCACCCATCTAAGAAAGCATCCATAGATCTCTGAGGCACTATAAATGCGTGACAGAGTGGGGAGCAAGAGAAAAAAAAATAATGATGTAGAGATTGTCAAGAAACACAGTGAATTAGACATTTAGGTCAGCATTGAAACCAACTGTAAAGGGATGCCAGAAAAAAAGAACACAAGACAATAACAATGAACTATTGCAGCTAAAAGCATCTAAAGACATCTAAACAAAACACCTAGAAACAACTGCAGAAAGAACTAAAAAAGACTAAAAAAAGCTATAGCCCGTTAACAAGAAGATGAGAAGAAGGGTCGCGGCTGTTAATAGACGAGACGATGCGCAGGAAGTGCGCAGGGAGAGGAAGCCATATTGAACTGCTCTGAACTGCTTTGAAGGCCGCGTTACTTCTGTAAGAGTATAGGATTGCAAAACATTTTATTTTGTTTAACAATTTAAAAAAAAGAATTAGAGGGGACTTCCCTGCAATTTCGCCTGCCACGACCCAAAAACTCAGTGCATGGTACCACGGAGCAGCAAAAACAGCAGATGTGAACATGACTGACATCAGGAAGGGAGTCGTAAGAAAAAGAAAAAACCTACCAATGCTGATATTACTTGACAAAAACGGCTAAATGAGCATCGAATATTTGATATTGGAATTATGAGTGCCAATTTGAGTGCCAATTCTCGTTTTGTGCTAGGAAATTGGCCAGATGAATTTGAAACAGAGAAGATTTTTTCCACTGGAAAAAGGAAGAGTCTAGACTGTTCCACAGTGCGACAACTCTACCAAGGAAACTTCCTTGAAAGGACCGAGTGTTGGTTTTATCTGGCCTGATTCGGAACATATTGTCAATGTTTGTCATGGGATTCCTATGGGGAGCGACGAATCCTCTCTTAAGCCTGGAGTCGTAGTCGTTCGCTCAACCTACGGTTGAAACTGGTGAGTGTGGTGTTGAGTCGAATCCCCTGCAATGCAAACGGCTTTAGACCACTCTTTATTTTGCGATATGTGCGGATCCAAATGTAAAACTGCTAGAAGGTACTCATCCTCGAGAATCACTCAAAATTCTTTCTCATATGGCCATTCTGGGGTCACTGTGCACTAAGCATATCTTTGGCGTGGTATACGAAGCTTCGTGAATGTCTACAGATCTCCATTCTCTTCCTAGGTTACAGAAGGTACGGCCTAAGGTCATGGTCACCGATTTCGCATAAAAACTCCCTAATCCTGCAAACCTACTAATCGTCTGTAACCTCAAAAAACGATGTCAGACTCGTGATCAGCACCCTAAATACCCCCTCCTCCTTCCCAATAGGAGAAGTTTGGTCGAAACGGTGAAATCTCCCACCCTACACCTAGTCTGCCGCGGCTGATCGCGCCGCGCCGCGCCCTTCCCCTCAGCGGCGCGATTCGCCGAGTACCGTAACCCAAAATTCCGTCAAGTGTGGTGTTTTGCGGCGGCGGAGTATAAAAGCGATGCGGCGCCGCCTCGCGGCGCGAAAAATCGATAGCCATGCCGACCATCACGCCGCGCCGCGGGGCGGCGCAAGTATAAAAGGCGCCTTAGACACCAGTTTTTTACCTGAATTGGTCTTTGTTGTGGCTGCTAAAAGGCAGTCGGAGTAGTAGACTTTATTCGAGCTCAGGAACAACATGCGAACGCTCATGAGGGAAATGAACCGGTGTACCTACATGAAGTTGGCGAGTTGGCATTGGATCGGTGTCATGTAAGCTAACGGGAGAGATCAAGGTCACGGGCTCACCAGTTTTGTTTTTTCATTGTTAATATAGGCACTATTGTACTTTCGGGACTCCAGAGGACGAGGAGAGGTCGAAAAAAATTTTCGCCCAAACCTCGTCCAGGGGGTTTATTTGGGGTGCTGGTCACGAATCTGACATCCGTTTTTGAAATTTCGGCCGATTATGGTAGGTTACGGTAGGTACCGGTGAGTAAGGTAATAGTCACCGATTGCGCCCAAACTCCAGCGTAAAACGAATAACGGATGTCAGATTCGTGATCAGCACCCCGAATAACCCCCATAGGCGAAGTTTGGGCGAAATCGGTGATTATGACCTCGAGAGCCTTAGTCACCGGTACCTACCGTAACCTACCATAATCGGCCGAAATTTCAAAAACGGATGTCAGATTCGTGACCAGCACCCCAAATAAACCCCCTGGACGAGGTTTGGGCGAAAAAAATTTTTCGACCTCTCCTCGTCCTCTGGAGTCCCGAAAATACAATAGTGCCTTAATATATAGTCCTTTGTGTTCTTCACGTGTGTATAGCCGTATTTTCCGTATATTGTGTATAGCCGTATTTTCCGTATATTGTGTATAGCCGTATTTTCCGTATATAAGAAGAGTACTCTGTCCGTAGGAACTTTGGGTTGCTACTACAACGAGGAATAGGAGGAAGGAGCAGCTACCTCAGCGAGAAGTGTTTTCTCATCAGACATGGCCATCGCTTTTGGTCGTGTCTGATAATCGTTAGATGTCAACAAAGGTAGCGTTAAAACAACCAGCGATTAGCCAGGTCCCATGGGGTCACATGAGCCGAGGAATGAGATAATGTTCACATAGTGCAGCAGTTCTAGAAAAAGTGGATATAAAGTTCTCATATGAAGGCGTGGCCTCTTTCTGTCAGGCGAATCACACTAAGGCAGCTGATTACAGGACCGTGATGCCCAGTTCCATCAAGTAATATATAGGTGCTCTTACCACTTCTACATAATCAATAAGGAAGGCCGGTAGTGTGGTGGCATGTAAGACATGTCTAAAAGTCGGAACCTCTTATCTGATCAGTCGCGTCACAGATCGAAATGAGAGCTTCCCACACCGCGGAGTTCCCGTGAAATATTTCAGAAGCTAGGTCGTTATTACAGTCGTCATTATTCATGAAATATCAAAACGAGAACAGAAAATAAGGGTGGAGTGAGCACGGAAGTGATAATGAGGGTAGAATTTGGCTCTGGGGTTTAGCGATGGGTCCTTGTAACAGCGACAACTCGACGATAAGACGAAAGGTGGTTTTTATACTCTCGCTGCACTGTAGAGTCAGTTCGCATCAGTTTCGAACCTTGCCGTCCCACAAACCCCGCTCAGCAGCTAGTCATCGCGCCGCGCCGTTACGCCCCGTTTATACTTCCATCACCGGTCGACGCGATTGGAACGGAATGATGCGATGCGTAACAATGTGTTTCAGACAACGATGAGCACTCCGAACAGCCAGCGACGCGGTCATCCGATTATGCGTAATTGTCTACTTGCACACACGTGACTGTGCATGTATTTCCGGGTGCATGCAAAGGACACCTGGGACAGCAATACCGTGCCACAGCACCGCGATCAGCTGCATCGCGCCGATTTCGAGAGCGACGCGACCCAACGCCGAGTGGTGCGATTGGTCGCTGGTTCGCGTGGTTCACCCCGGCCGATTGGCGTTGACGCTGGGCGAAAGAAGCGTAAACGGAGCCTTAAGGCCCCGCACACTTCTGCGGCAACGCCGCGGCCCTATTTCTTAACCATAGGACAGGGACGGTGAGCTCGCCGCCGCCGGCGTCCCTGCCCTATCCTTAACCATAGCGGCGAGCGTCAACGCCGCAGAAGTGTGCGGAGGCCTTTAGGGAGCGTTTAGTGTGCACGTGACGCGCGGCGCGATGTAATGGTAAGGCTGGGGGCATACTCAGATCGCCGCGATGCCATCGACTCAGTTCGTGACCCTCCCGCAGCGCGTGGCCGAACAGTCAAAGAAATCTTCGCCGCGGCCGCCACTGTTGCGGCGGCCGGCATGCGCGATGGCCTGCCGAGCTCATCGCGGGCATAGCATACTTTTTCGCGCCGCGCGCGGTGTTTAGCGTTGGTCCTGGGAGGATCGCCCTCGCGATCCCTTGGGGCTCGTTTAGTGCGCGAGCGTCGCGCGACGCGATACATGTGTATGGCGCCGTTTATACTTCGACGCCGAGCGACGCGACACCACGTATAGTGGCCAAATTGATCGAGCGACGCGATTGATCAATTCAGCCACGATTCCATCGCGGCGACGGGAAGTATGCACGAGGCTTAAGGGGTCGTTTAGTATACGCGCGATGCGCGACGTGATGCCATGTGTAGCGGCCGAATTGATCAATCGCGTTCCTCGATTAATTTGGCCACCACATATGCATCGCGTCGCGCGTCACGCGCACACTAAACGACCCCTAAGTTCCCTTATCGACTAATTACATGTCGCGTGCACATTAAACGCTTACTTATTCTGCGACGCGAATCACCCGCTACAACATCCCACTATTCCGTTAAATGAGGTTGCTACGCCGGCAAAGTCGTGGAGCACAGCGCGAAGAATCAATATCTATGCCGGTCGTGGTGTTGTGTCGCGCGGCGATGCAAGTATAAACTATGCCAAACACTGGTTTCCTTACTGGCTTGTCCCCGCTGTCTCGTTTTAGAACATGTAGGTTCCATCGAAGCTTAGGAAATTCGCCTACAGCCAGTCTGGCTTCGTCTTTCCTCCCTTCACTTCTTTGAGCAAACTGGTCCTGAAACAATTCCTCCAGGGGCCGTATGCTCGTCTACCCCGAGTCTCCCCCAATGGGGGATTGGGGCGTGATATGATATGTTGATATTGATTGATTCACCCCCAACGGGGGAACACGAGCATACGGCCCCAGATGCATGCTATCACCGCCTCAACCGCGATAACTCGTCCCTGCATTGTACGCACCCCTGGGACAGGATTCATTACCGCTTATACCCGCGGGTATGCGGGGTATAGGAGTTAGACGTATCCACCATGAGGCATTCATGATAAACCTTACCCGCCACATCCCGGGTATATGAGTGAGTAGAGAATACTCGACGATCGTCGTGGGTATACCCGCATACCCGCGAGGATTCCGCGCCCCACTGAAAAATGACGCTCCAGTGAGATCAGCTGTTCTCGCAAGAGGCTTAGTTCTACCTTACCCTTGATTCCTTTCATTAATGCGGATCATACCCGCTACCCACTACGGGTAGTGGGTACGATTCCCTTACAGTATCTCTACCTATCCCAATGCTTGATGAATCCGGCGGAGTGGCGTTCTATCCCCCGCCCTTTAAACAGAGGCGTGGCAAATGTCTGCGTCTCCACTATCTCGTAAGGCAGCCACTAGACTCTCGAGCAATTGCAGGGGGTTGGGGGTGGGCGGGCCAGGAGGATGAGGGGATAGAACGCTCGACCCCCGATGAATCCGGCACCTGTCTAGGCACATAGCATCAGTGGCCGCTGTCGCGCTCCAACTCGAATTGTGCGCGCCGTTTTCGCTGCAGGTACGATCCGAGCGCTGGAAGCAATCGTCGGCAGGCTACAAAGAACTGACTTCTCCCTCCTATCGATGATGTTGGGATGACGTCGCTCGTCGTATTCCGATCAAGAAGCACGTCCTAGTCGTGAACATGTCGTCAGCACCACGATTTCTCAGCACAGCAGCCAGATGGTCGTTCAAGAAAAAGGTAAGTCCACCTTTTCAGGCAGTTTTTGCTTTGTTTTCTTGGAGGTAAGCATTGGTAGAGTCGGGGCTAGACCTTCCGATGGCCTGCTAAAGGGTAGATTAATCTGGTCTCCGTTGCATCGTCACCAAAAAGTCCGCCTCTTCGTAAAAATGGAGCATTTAGCGGCTGGCGATTGGTCCTTTGAAGGTAGAAGTGGGCTTCTCGCCAAGTTGGACGAGTTTTCCATCCAGTCAGACGGTCGTTGCAGGACCCGAATAGCGCTGCTTTTAGCACCTTCGCGTTTAAGTAGCGACGGATTTGCCGCAGAAATGCGCATACCGGGAATCGCCGATACACTTACGGCCGAAAAAAAAACCGTCCGAGTTGTCCGGTGCGCAACGCTCACACGCTATACGATACAAACCTGGTTTTTATTAGCCACGGAGCGCCCTTACTACAGGCTCTTAACGTTGGAGCTAGGAATGAGGGACATTAACGGCTCTTTAGAATTTTCTGCTCATCAGAAGCCCCTCCCCCAACCCCCGACTCTATTTACGCTGGACAAGCACGCAAATATCACTAGCTCCAGCGACTGGTTAGCAGAGGGGTAGACAACTGCATGCTCCCGTAATGATTTGCTTAGGAGATACAAATGAAACAGGAAAATTTGAGATAAACGGTTCAAATACCTTAAGAATACCCAGAAACTTGAGAAAACCTAGGGCAGGGTGGAGACATATTCGAATGCCCGTGCTAGTCGCAAGGAGTTTGGCGTCCTAGTGGCCCTGCAACGATTGCCTGAGGCTACGAATAACTCGTCCAATTTGCCGAACAACTCGCCACTACCCTTGGAGGTTTAGCAGCCATTTGCGGGGCTTTTGTTTATAATCCATACATCGCTCGTTGTATCATTCCAGAAGTAACCTAGGACATTTCAGCTGTTCGTGTACGGTGGATCCACGATACTTATCGGTAGCGGCGCTGCCATCTATCATTCCGTCGACTCTCTCGAAGACGTGAAGCAAGTCGGGCTCATTCGTTTCGGACGAGCCGCTGTGGCTGTGAGTTATAGTTTTCTGTTTGTTCTTTCAGTTACATACAGCACTAGCCGCTATTGGAATAACTGGCACAAGTATCTAGTTCAATTAAATGTGAGACCGAGCCTCCGCTAGCTCGAACCCGTGACTAAATCGCCAAGGGTAGCGACGAGTTATCCATCAGGAATTGGACGAGTTGTCTCACCTTACCCTGGCGGTCGTTGCTGGAACACTGGCTCCATCAGCTTGTCAGCCGATAGGATCTGCTAGGTGTTGAGACCGTCGGTGAACTTTTTTTACTTTAAGTCGTTTCTTCGTGTTCATTTTGTGTTTCTTTCTTATATCCTTGTTTCTCACGCTGAGCGTACACATCTTCTTGTTTCTCCATCGTTTTTTCGTGTTACTCAGTTATAAGGAAAAGTCGAAAAACTAAAAAAAAGTGTAGCGAACGAAAGACACATGAGAAAAGCTCGGCAAGAGACGTGAGCCTGTGGAAGAAATTGCGAAACGGTATAAGAACACGGAGAAACAAAAAGGATATGCACGACTAGCGCGAAGAAACACTGATATACGAAAGATACCCAAAATGAACACGATAAAACGGCTTAAACTGAAAAAAAAAACGAAAGAAAACTAAGAATTTCACCGGCGGTCTCAACACCTAGCACACCCTATTGGTTGACGGAGTAAGGTCTATGTTATACTTCCGCGACGCTGTTGTCGGCGACGTCGGCGGCAGTGTTACGCTGGCTGCTACGCAGTGCGTGCATGACACACCTGCATAACACAGCGTCGCCGAAGTATAACATAGGCCTAAGTGGTCCCGCAACGGCCGCCTGGGTGCTTCGAGACAATTCGTCCAATTCCTGACGGACAACTCGTCGCTACCATTGGCGATTTAGTCCCGAGTCTAGTTCGACTCCGCATCGACTTTCATTTGCACACGAACATGCTCCAGGTCGCTAATATTGTTGTGGACTACAAGTCGTCGCTGAGATACCTCCGGGATCCGTCTGACGAGTACAATGCTGCCATCAAAGAGTGCCATAAGCGAAGTGCTCTGCGACTGCTCGAATTAGCATGCGCGAACGGTGGTGTGTTCGTTAAGGTTAGTTTTCGCTTAGTTTCTGTCTCATATGCACTTCGAACGCAGAAAATTAGCTCAAAAAACGCAAAAATCAATTTATTGTATACGACGATACGGCGAAGGACGAATTATACGCCCGAATAATGCGGTGGTTCAGTGGATATGATGGCGAGTACAAGAGATGAGACAGAGTTTATTGAGAGACCAACTGGTCTATGTACAGGTGGAGCGAGAACTGCCGTGCGTCCGCTGTATGGTAGCGTCATGCCTCCTGACTCTCAAGCCTTGAGCATCATCGTAGACGATAGACGATGATATTTATTGTTACACTCAACCTCTCGAATTTATTTGTTGATGAAGTATGTGCCTGTTCACAACATCGCACTGAGCAGATCTGCATAGTTTAGGACGAATATCCTTAACTTACTATGAAAATAGTAATACATTCAAGTCTAATTTTTCACGTTAAACTGGACAATTTTTAAACCAAACTACACTCATCATATCAAATTGGACACTCTTCTGAGCAAGCTTGACGCTTTTGAAATCAAACTGAACGTCTCAAAAATCAAAACGGTTTTCACCGATATTAAACCGGAGACTTCCTGAAAAGGTTAGAATATGTTGGATCTATCCCAGTCCGGCAGAATTAAAAATAATGTAACAATTTGACTTAACACTCACCGCGCGGATTGAAGAGAACAGAATAGGACTAAAAACAAAGAACGAAACGAACAAACAAGCAGAAAACAAACAAATAACCGCGGATCTAAAGACGTCTCGGCGGGCGTTTTCGTTCGCATTCAAACACAGCTGACCGCCGCCTGACATGTCGTAACACGAGTCTAGCATAGTGATGAGGCAAATAAAGCCGCATGCCGCGTGCTGACCGTCTCCTGACATGTTATAACCCGGATCCCTCATAGTGCGGGGGCGCATAACGTTGTCTGTTTACAACCGCGGTGAAACCGTATGTAATTTTTTGTTTTTTTTTCTTTTTAAATTTGTCAGCTTAGGCGCTATTCTGTTTTCTTCAGTCCGCTCTGTGAGTATCAAGTCAATTTGTTGTGTAATTTTTATTTCTGCGGCCCCCGGACTAGGATAGATCCAATATTTTTTGTTCCAGAAAAATGTGATAATCGCTCCCTTTGAAAATGTTTAGTTCACCTACCCCAAAATTTGAACTCGCTGTTTGACATTTTACAACAAAAAAGTGATTGTCTGATTTCAAAGGAATATGCTGAATTTACCTTCAAAATAGTAATGTATTGATATCTATAGTTTTCATATCAATTTGGACAATTTTTAAACCAAACTCGACATTTCCTAACGAAATTGGACACTTCATATCAAATTGGATACTCTTCTAAGCAAGCTTGACGCTTTTGAAATCAAACTGAACGTCCCCAAAATCAGAACGAGCTTCATCGGTATTAAACTAGAAAAAGGCTAGAATATTTGGATCTATCCTAGTCCTGGGGGCCACATAACTAAAAATTAGGCAACAAAATGAATTAATACTTACAGAGCGGTTCCTAGAGGACAAAACATAACCTAAAAGAAACCGAAAACGGACGAACAAACAAAAAAAATTGCCGCGGTTTACAACCGCCTCGGCGAACAAAGAGCGACGGAATGGAGGTATACCGGGTGCTGACCGTCGCCTGACATGTTATAACCAGGATCCAACATGGTGGGGAGGGCGCATGAAGCCGCATGCCGCGTGCTGACCGTCGCTTGACATGTTATAACCAGGATCTAACATGGTGAGGAAGGCACACAACTTCGCCTTCTTACAACCGTAACAAATGCACATTTTCGTTTTTTCTTTGTGACTTTTTCTTTTTTAGGTCCTGTGTTGTTCTGTAAGAGCCGCTGTGTAAGTATTGAGTGAATTTGTCACATATAAAACTTTTTAGTTATGTGCTCCCCCCCCCCCCCGGACTAGGATAGATCCGAATATTTTTTGTCCTAGAAAAATTTAGTATTGCTTTCTTTGAAAATGTTAAATTCACCTAGCTCAAAAATTGAACTCTCTGTTTGAAATTTTATTTAAAAAATCTCAAGAAAATGATTGAATGGTTTCAAGTTTGTTTCAGAGTGCAGAATATCGGCAAATTCTGCCATTTTAATTTAATTGAGAACGTAAATGCTGCTGACTTGGAACAACGAAGTAAAGGTATATGTTTTTGCAACTGATTTTGTTGGGCCGTTGACAGCTGAGGAACTTCACTCAGGATGGATTTACACTATCAATTAAACAAAAGTCAATATCCTGGACAACTGGGTTGCCTTTGAGCGCTAGAAAATTGCTGCCTTCTGCGTGCATTAAATTTGAAATCGTTATTTTTCTTGAAAATTAATAATATTTTTCAAAGAGAGTCATGCTACATTTTCCTTGGAATCAAAAAATTATTATAACCTTAAGATATTCCATGTGCTACTGTCCTTGAATCTCGCCTGTCTTAGAACAGTATGGCAGGTAGTCGTCGAGCTGTCGTGCCAATATTGATATCGAACGTTTATTCGGCTTACGTTTCGGCGTAACCGCCTTCTTCAGTGTCTTATGTAAACAGCCGAAGGCTATGGAGTCACCCTTCAGATGGAGATAAATTTGGGTGAATCACATTCGACGGCTAATCACATTCACCCACATTTATCTCCATCTGAAGGGTGACTCCACAGCCTTCGGCTGTTTACATAAGTCTCTGAAGAAGGCGGTTACGCCGAAACGTAAGCCGAATAAACGTTTGATATCAATCTTGGCACGACAGCTCGACGACTACCTGTCGGACTATTATAACCTTCTTGGAGAGCCTCTGGTTTAACGTCGATGAAGCTCGTTTTTATTTGGAAGACGTTTATTTTCATCTCAAAAGCATCAAGCTTGGCTAAAAGAGTCCAATTTGACTTGAAAAGGGTCCAGTTTGATTTGAAAATGGTAGATGTATTGGGAGGACATCCGATGACGTTATAAAATGCGTGGCGCAAACCAAAAAGCGCATTGCCTTGATCTGGCTTCACTGCTGCAATTCTTCTTTTTGAGTTCAGGTAGGTCAACATCTCTCGGCAATGGAGTACCTGATTCCGGAAGAATATACCTCAACTCTCTCTGTACTAACCTCAAAGGCTCCGGAAGCCACGTATGAAGATGTCGTCTATGTCGTGGAGTCGCAGCTAGGAAAACGGGTATTTCTAGCCTTTGTTTGCTTTCCTTTCTGGACCTTATTAGATGAAATGCGCCTTATAACGATCGTTTTAGATCGACGAGGTCTTCTCCGAGTTCTCCGAAAAGCCCATCGGCGCTGCGAGTCTTGCTCAAGTGCATGTCGCCAGGCTGAAGGTGGGGTGTAATCGCTATTTTTGCTGAGTTTTTCGTTCAAATTGTAGACTCTGTTTAGGAAACGAATGAGAAAGTGGCCGTGAAGGTGCAGCATCGTCGTGTTTACAAGAATAGCCGGACAGATATCCATACTATGGATGTGGGTGGAGATTATTCAGTATTTTTCTTAATGCTTTATCCTTTTCAAAGGAAATATAGACAAGATTTACTGCGCTGTGAGTAGTAATTGATTGATTAACGACCTACTTTTATCAGTATTGTGTGCTAGATGCTTCAATTGTTTCATTCCTTTTGAGGAAAGGAGCGGAAAATATTCCACGTTATCGGTTCTAGATAAATCTCGGCGTAGTAGTTCACAATATTGAGAGAGAATTTTCATATCAAGCCACTCCAATTTTGGTAGAACAGACAGCACTCGGGCTATCGTCGGTGACGATGATGCCTCTACCAGAAGAGGTCCTAGTCGTCCGCTGTACGTGGGCGGAAGAAGTCACAGTGGCCAGAAGATTGCGCAGGACGCCAGCTTCCCCTGTGCGGTTGTGACGAATAGTTCTATCTCTCTTCCCTGCCCTTTTTATGTAAATAATTAACCACTGAACGCTCCTAAATCGTACACAGAGGTAGAAATGCGTTATTCCTCAAACATTTCGCTACTCTACCGCTCCTGCTCTCCGTACAATGGGCATATTTCGGTTCGATTCCTGGCCGATGCACCAAAATATGCCCGTTGTACGGAGAGCGGAATCGATAGAGATAGCGAAATGTTTGAGGAGTAACCCGTTTCTACTTCTGTGTATGATTTAGGATTGTTCAGTGGTTAATTATTTATATATAAAGGGCAGGGAAGAGAGATAGGACTATTCGTCACAAAGGCATAGGGGAAGTCTCGCGTATGCCACTATTTTCTGGCCACTGTGTCCTCTTCCGCCCACTTAGAGTGGACGACTTAGGCCTCTTCTGGTAGAGGCATCGTCTTAGCCGACGATACAGGCTGAAGTTTCGGGGTTCTCGCCTTCTTCATAGCCCGGAATGGCACCAAATCAATCTGAAAAAAAAACTGTCCCCAAACGCAATTTCGTTTTATAGAAATCGTCCGACAACACCATTAGACTAAAGGAACGGTGAATAGAGACCAGGACGGCTAACCATTGGCAAGTGGACTAGTAACGTCCACCGGGCATCCGCAGCTGGAAGTTAGCGAGGGTGACTGGAGCTACAACCCTAGGACTACCCGCCCAGGAGACTTCCTGGGTTACGTCCCCGTAGGGTAAAACCTGCAAGTGCCGGCGAATGGTGCTAGCTCCTGCGTCACTGCTACATACTCCATCCTTCCTATTGATTACAGGTGAGCTGGCCGCAGTACTAAGCGCTTCTAGGGCTCGCCGCGCCAAGATGTCGGGTTCATGCGCTAGGATGGTAACTATGACTCCGAAACAGCTATTTGCGTGCGACTACGCCCTGTGATCGCCCAGGCACCATTGGAACCTCCTGAGTGTGATCCCGGAGCAAAACCGCAAATGTCGGCGAATGTTGCTTCAGCGATCACAGAGTGCGGTCACACGCAAACAGCTGTTTCGGGATTGCAGTCGCCATCCAAACGCGTGAACCCGACATCTTGGCGCGGTGAACCCTGGAAGCGCTTTGGATTGTGGCCAGGTCACCTGGAGTCAAAGAGGAAAGTAGGAAGGATGAATGTGTAGAAGTGATGCGGGAGCTAGCACCATTCGCCGACATTTGCGGGTTTTGCCCTTCGGAGTCATGACTCAAGAGATTCCCTAGGCGGGTAGTCCTTAAGACGTTATCTTCAGTCACCGTCGTTAACATCCAGCTGCGGGTCCCCGGTGGACGTTGCTAGTCTACTTCCCGAAGGTTAGCCATCCTGGTCTCTATTCACCGCTTCTTTGGTCTAATGGCCCTCTCGGAAGATTTTTGTCGAATGAAATGACCCTTGGGGAGATAGTTTTTCAGATTGATTTCGTCTCATTACAGGCTCTGAAGTAGGCGAGAACGTTGAAATGTTGGCCTGAGTGCTGCCAGTTTTACCAATCTTGGAGTGGCTTGATATAAAGATTATCTCTCAAGAACGGAGAGTAGCTAAAATATCATCACACTTGAGTTATGCTGATTTTGAAGATCACTCTGTAGTTCATAGAGCCAGAGCTTTTTCTCTTCGGCTTCGTTGATGTCGACGAAGTCGTTTTTCATCCATTGAGTCACTGTGTTTATGACTTTGCAGCCCCTTATCTCTCGGCTCTGCACTTTGCCGGCGACCTGATCCCTCGATCTGTTTCAGTTCCTGGTGAAAGTGGCCGACAAGTTGTTCCCAGAGTTCCGGCTAATGTGGCTAGTGGATGAGGTGAAGAAGAATCTCCCAAATGAGCTCGACTTTTTGATGGAGGCGAGAAATGGTGACAAACTGGCGGAGATGTTCAAGCATCTCAAGTTTTTGAAAGTGAGCCGACTGATACTACTTTATTTCACGGTTTTAACCTCACTGTTGTTTGCATAGCGGTCACGGTACTATTCTTAGGTGCCGAAAATGTACTACGAGTACAGCACACCTCGACTACTCACCATGGAGTTTTGTGAAGGAGAGCACATCGATAATGTTGAGTTCATGATCACGAACAAGATCGACCGACATGATGTGAGTTCTTCTTGTTCGTTTCTGGTAAACTTTTCTAAAACGAACAAATTGTGAGTTACTTTGGGAGTAGTTTGTGCCAACTACGAAACTAACTAGGGGAAAGGTAGTCGGAATCAGTCTATATTTCCATGAGTCTTGCCGAGTGTGGCATACTAGCCACGTGAGGGGGTGTAGGGCACTAATGACAGATCAATGGAAACTGCGCATTTGGGATGTATACATTGCTCAATAACTTCTGTTCCATTCGGTTGTGATCTTATCAAAATCGACGTCATTTTTGTATGACATAGCGTCTATCCATACTTCGCGACGAAACCGACTCGTCGCCCGTGCAAAACATGCAAATCGATTAAAACCGAGCGATCGCCGTCGAAATCTGTTCGCTGTCGCTCCCGTCGCTGTTGTCGCCTGTTCAGATTTCGCGCCGGCAACGGGAGCAACTGGGGCGACGGACAGGGTGCGGAGTACGTAATTAATTAGTACTTCGCGACGGCAGCAACAAGAGCGCTCTCACCGATCTTGCCGCTGCCGTCGCGAAGTATGAACAGGACCTTAATAATCATTCTGAACGCGTCGTAATGGCCTGTTAATACTTTGCGACGGCAGCACCCCCGAAAGTATGAACAACCAACGGGGCGTAGTGTGGGTACGTACTTGCGCCATAACGCCTATTTCTTGCCCGCCAGTCAATCAATCAACACAGACACTAACAAGCGGTCATATTAGCATATTACAAACTAACAAACAGTCATATTAGCTGCATCGTCAATCTGGCACTCAAAAGAAGTATAGTAGCATGACCTACTTTGATCTGATCTGAAGAATCGTTTCCTTCGAACACTAGTACACTATGGCGTAATTACGTACTCCACCCTCCATTCGTCGTCCCAGTCGCTCCCGCCTCTGGGCCTATTCCTACTTCGCGACAGCAGCGACAAGAGCGACGAGAGCGCGGCGTGAGCGCGCGCGGAAGTATGAACAGGCGACAGCAACGACTGGAGCGACTAGAGCGACTGGAGTGACAGCGCCGGCGCTCAAGTATGAACACTTTTCGGCGGCGCACGCTCGCTTTTAATCGACGAGCATGTTTTGCACGGGCGACGGAAGCGACGAGAGCGCAGCGCGAAGAAGTATGAACAGGCGACTGGAGCGATTCGAGTGAACAGATTTCGGCGGCGATCGCTCGGTTTTGTTCGATTTGCATGTGTCGAACGGGCGACGAGTCGCTCCCCTCGCGAAGTACGAACAGGTCCTAATAAGGGAGGTCAATGAACTTCCCTTGCAGACCTCCAAAGGGACCTTTTGAGGGTTGTAGTGAGTTGCCTGGGAAGCATCGTAGTGGTTTTCAAATCTTATGCGGGTATCTGGGTAGGGCTAAAGTGGCGAAAAATCGTTGCACTCCAGTGCGGGCTGAGGGCAAAAGTGACGCCTTGAATGGACTTGCGATGCTCAGAAATTAACCCGCAAAGGGTTTGGAGCTTTAACTATGGGGTCAGTTCAGGAGACCTAACAAATTGTCATTTTGCTATGATCTGACATAATTAAAGCTCCAGACCATTTGCCGGTCAATTTTTGAGCATTGCAATGCCATTCAAGGTGTCACTTTTGCCTTGTCAGCCCACATTTAAGTGCTGCGATTTTTTGCCTTTTTTGACCTACTCAGGTGCCCGCAGGAAATTTGAAAACCACTAAGGTGTTGAATACCCAGGCAATCCTCAACAACCTCCAACATGTCACTTTGGAAATTTCCACGAGAAGTTCATTGACCTTCCTTGAAAGAGGAGATGCCACAGCTGTCGCCTGCACCCGATTGACAGTTCTTGGTTCGGGCCTCGTCCAGGCCGACCAAGGATTTCGTTCTTCCTGGGTATTGGTACCAGACTTGTCTGGGAAGGATAAAACGCTGATTTGTCCATCGGACGGCAACCGCGGCTCATTGTGCAGATCAAATGCGCATTTAAATTGCCTCAACGACATCCTGTAGAAGTGGAATCCGTGACGCATTCCAAAACGGATTGATTAACGCCGTCCTTTATCCTTTAATTCGAATATTCAAGGTATGTCGAAAGATGGGTCGTCTCTATTCGGAAATGATCTTTATCAACGGCTATCTACATTCCGATCCACATCCTGGCAACGTGCTGGTGAACAAGAGACCGAATGGAGCGACTGAAATCGTCCTGCTTGATCATGGCCTCTATTTGGTTAGTGGCCAAGTATCTTTAATTTCGTTTTCTTCGTTTCAGTCTTCATTTGCTTCAAATTTACTCAGGTTGCACTAAAGGCTGGAGTTCAATGTTGAAACTACCATGCCCGTTAAATTGGGTGAAATTTCAGGACATTGACGACAGATTCCGTGGACTGTATGCCGATTTATGGCTCGCTCTCCTGGCTCCGGATCCAGACAAACTTAGAGTGAGTTGCTAACCTTTCAAGTTTTTTGACCTTGGTCATATGTCTACTGTATGCCAACTTATGAAGAAGAAGAAAAAAAAAACGTTTTGTTTGTTGTTTAACATTGTTTTGGTCAAGTTTTAGTACTTTTTGCTTTATTATCCGTTTTCTGAAGCTGGTAGGAATTGTGCAGCTGTGTAGAGGTGATGTCCTCAAAAATGGCCGCGGCTTGAGGAATCTTCATTTTAGCGAAGCAAAGCTTCCGTTTCAGAGTGTGGCTGTTGAAATGGGTGTTGGAGAGCTGTACGGGTTGTTCGCCTGCATCGTTACTCGGAGGTCATGGAAGGCTGTGTCTCAGGGTATTAAGAATAAGAAGATGGATAGCAGCGAGGTGAGTTCTTAGATTCCTAAACTTACTCGTGTTCATAGTTGACGCACAAAGTCTTAAGACTGTTCATACCTTGCAACGGGAGCGACGGGAGCGATTGGTCGGCAAGGCAAATCATGCGTATCGATTTTTGCTGGGCGATCGCTTGGAAAAAATCGATATGTATGATTCACCTGGTCGACCAATCGCTCCCGTCGCGAAGAATGAACAGGCCGTTAGTGTAATGTTTTCCAGAAGGATGAGCTTCGCCTCTATGCGGCTTCGCTTATCCCTCAGATCAGCGAGGTGTTGCATCGAATGCCACGTCAGATGCTCCTCATCTTGAAGACGAACGATCTGCTCAGGAATTTAGAGCACAAGCTGGGCACCGAGAATCGCGCCGATGCTCACATTGAGGTTAGAGTTGGCGATTTTTGAATTATTTTCTTGAATGGGTTTGCAACGGAGTGCTGCTCCAGGCTAGTTATGTGTCTAGAAGAATTTCTATGCGTTCGAGTGAGTGTGCTTCAGGTGACAGGGGCTTACATAAGGGGCAGTTAGAAGGGAGCGTTATAGCTTGAGATTTACAGTAGGTTTCCGTATGAAGCTCCTTACAAGGAAAAGTTCCCAATTCATAGTGAGCTTCTGCGATGCTATTTTGACAGTATGTCGGTATGGGCGGAGTCCACAATTACAGTTAGTTTTTGCTGAATGCTTTTTAAAGGCCTGAAAAGGAGGTGTGGAAACATGTGCGCAACAATCATCAACTCCTGGCACCTCGCGATATGTGCCTCGTCTGTTCAGTCGGTAGGAGTGCCGCCGCATAGGAGCAGACCGACGGGATTTTGAGTTCGAGTCTGTGTACTGGCACTATTTTTGCACATATTAGTTTGTTGTTAATACGCTTTCTCATGATCACAGGGGTCAATGTTAGACCATGAATGCTTACAACAAACCAAGGTTGTCTACCTTCGCGTTCATATGTGCTAGTTTTTCAACGATGCGTATCTGCACCACCACCTATCCTACCATATCACCAGTAATACCGTAATTTCACACAAACACACATACCTTACGGTTGAATATTATGAACCCGGGCTACGCAAGTGTGCTAAAAATCTCGTTATCATCTGGTCATGTTTTCGGCCGACTACACATTTTTTTGTACCGTACCTGTTGACTGAAAAGGAAGAGCAGTAAGTTTTTTCATTTCCAGCGAAACAATGTGGTGCAGATATGCATCGTTGAAAAACTAGCACATATGAACGCGAAGGTAGACAACCTTGGTTTGTTGTAGGCATTGCTGGTCTAAAATTGACTCCTGTGATCATGAGAAAGTGTAATAACAACAAACTAATATGTGCAATTGTATTGACAGTACGCGGACTCGAACTCAAAAACTCGTCACAGTGCTCCTATGAGGCGGCAATCTTACCGAATGCGCCACCGAGGCACATCTCTTTGGGTGTCATAGGGGTTGGTGATTGTTGCACACACGTTTCTGCACCTCTTTTTCAGTCTTTAAAAAGGCGCTCAGTAAAAACCAACTGTAATTTGGACACCGCCTTACGGCCCTACATCCTGTAAAAGCAGCATCGCAAAAGCTCACCATGAGTTGGGAGTCTTTCCTTGTAAGGAATGCGAGCGTCGGAAACTTTGTTTTCAACCAACACTGTAATTACCGTCATTTTCTGTTCACTATGAGGAGTGCACCATGTATTTGACTTCTTTGGGACGTCGAGGAGACTAAAATGGGCTGGAGGACCCCAGCTGGATAAGGATAGTGTAGAAAGAAAGCCTTTGGAAGAAGCCACAAGGCAGGGGCCAACTCGAACTGGAACAACTGGAGAGGCTAAGGTAGTAAAGCTCCATAGGACGCTCTGCGCCTTCAACTTGTCTTCGGAATGCAATTTCGAGACAAATTCGGCAACAGACCGCTTCTACCGACTTTCTAGGCTTCGCTTCGAAGGCTAGGAAATTCAGTGGAGCCGTATTTCATATTTTGAGCGCAGAAATTCGCATTCACACGTTTAAAGTAAGACTAAGAACCCTTGCTTAGCTAGAAAGGTATTTCGTGACCAAATGACTCGTTCATTATTGGGACACAATGATTGGGCATAGGGGAGTTTTCAAAGTGTTTTCCATCAACATCTCATTTAAACTGTCTTGAAATCCACCATTTTGACTTCAAAGACATCCCCACTTTGCCTTGGAAGGAGTTCAGTTCAATTTGGAAATTGATTCTTACCACGTTTTTGCTATGTTACTCTATGCATAGAGGGTGCTCCCGCCTATAGGGGATGTTTAGATAAAAACCTACCGTTTTGACTTCAAAAACATCCTCGAAAACCTCACTTCCTTTAAGGTTCGCTGCCTTGACAGTACCTACTGCTCAGACTTGCAGTTAATGTGCGATTTATTCCAGATGTCGAGATGCGTCGTTCGGACGCACTACGAGTTGATGCTCAAAAACCCGGACAGAGGCATCTGGCAGACGATTCAGCTTCGACTAAGCCTGTTCTGGGCGCTGTTCAAGATCCAGTCATACGAGTGGTACCTCATTACAAGGGACACGTTCCCGTTTAGGTGTATGTTGCTGTGATTCATTGTCGATGGCGAGTCAGTTAGGTACTTGTTAGTGGCATTGCTGTGTAGGATTTGGCCCTAGTTGCCCATGCTCGTCATCATTGGTTGTGTTCGTCTCATTGCCAGGTGGAGTTAGGCTGTTAACCCATATCTCGTCTCGGATGCAAGAGTTGTTCTTCCGCTCCTGTCAAGTGCGATTTCAGATATTTTTCAGTTTCGGTGAAAGCTGTGATAGCGAGAGTTCAGTATATTTTCAGATTCACTAAGCTGTCAGTCATGTGAACTTCTAACCCGATGCTCTGTATATCTTCACAGTATAGTCGTCGTCGTATAGTGTCCGGTTTGATTGCCTTGTCTACTCTCTCACCTGAATGCCTTAAAGCCGCACACCTCACGATTTGTCTTTGTTAGGCCTAGATTGTAGCAAATGTGTTGAGTTGTAGATGTGATAGGCACGTAGGCATTTTACACTTTAAGAAATTGATGTTGTATATGTTGTTGAGATTCTAACAATGTCAAAATTAAAGAGATTTTATCATTTTTGCGTATTTACTGTGAAATTTGGTGATTTATCGCCTAAATATTTGAAGGTACTTGTGAAAGAACGATAGCAGCCATTAGGTTTTACGATTTTCCTATGGGGGTTCATACATTTTCAGGCGGGTCTCGCAGCGAATTTATTTGAGGTTAAAAATATGGTTCTCTAAGCCAATGAAGTTCTTGGCTAATCTAGCGACCGCAAGGTCGTTTACTCGGATATTTCGTACAATTACGACTCAGGAAACGGCAGCAGGTAGGGTTTTGACCTAACTTCTCGTTTCACCTTACTAAGCGTGCCCAGTCGAATATATTAGGTTGTCCCATAAGTCTTCGCCGTTTTTTTTTCAACGATTCACTGCAGGTTTCACCGCCGGTCCCTTGCAGAGCGCTGCATAGCTTTCGAAAGAGAATGATTTGTTCTATCAGATCATGTATTGCATTTCTTTTTCATAATGAATTTTGTCAATTTTTAGGTCGTTGGAGCGAAAAGTGAGAAAGTAGCCATTTGCGCACTTGTTTCCTCCGCTTAGGTTTGTAATTTTTTGCGCTGTTTTTTATGGCATTTGGGAGACAATGTTCTGTACTACAGGAATGTATGTTAGTGCGATTTGCTCATTTGTCCTTCATAGATTTTTAGGTCATCAAATTGGGACGTCCGAAGGAGGATGGTTATTTTTGCCGACAGCTCCTGCTCTGTGGTTGGACTTTTTTTGGTTGGTGTTATATGTCATTCGAAGGAGAATGTCTTGCTCTATAAGAATATGTGTCGCGTTTATTGACTTCTATTAAAAATCAACAAAATGCCAAAAAGAAAAAAATCGTCTTCACCAACAACCCCTTCTCCTTCTTCAGTTGTTGATATTCGATAGAAATCAGCGTGAGCCAATAAGCGCGACACAAATTCTTACTGAGCAAGACATCCTCTTCCAAACGACATATAACACCAAGCAAAAAAGTCCAACCACATAACCGGAGTTTTGGTAAAAATTCGGACGGAAAAGTAGGAATTCCCAATTTGATGGCCTAAAAATCAATAAAGAACAAATGAGCGAATAGCACTAACACATATTCTTGTAGAACAGAACATTGTCTTCCAAGCGCTATAAAAAACTGCGCAAATGGCCACTTTTTCACTTTTCACTTCAACGACCTAAAAATTGACAAAATTCATGGTGAAAAAAGAAATGCAATACATGTTCTGATAGAGCAAATCATTCCCTTTCGAAAGCTATGCAAGAGACCGCCGGCGAAATCTGCAGTGAATCCTTGAAAAAACGGCGGGGACTTATGGGACAACCTAATAGTAATGATCTTCACGTCGAATTGGACACTCTTCTAAGCAAGGCTAAGAATTTTGAGACCAAAGTACTCTTCTAAATCGAAATGAGCTTCTACATTAAACTAGAGGTTCCCAAAAATGTTAGAACAGTATTTTGATCAAGGAAAATCCTATTATATATAGTCAGCTAATGTCACGTGTCCGTCACGGGGAGGCGGGGAGAGGACTGAAGCCAAAAGATGCCTACGACAGTGCGGCGTATGCCAGCCGGGCTTTCTTTGAGCTTAACCATGGGCGATTGCTGGCGAACTATATCCTTGGCGGCTGATCGTCCAAGTTTACGAGATATTCAAGGGGCAACGCTTCAGGGTATGAATGGGGATCGAGTGCGGAGCGTAGGGATTCAGGAGGCGAGCCCTAGACATCGTTCATCGTGCGTGTGGATTCAGAAGACGTGCTGAAGACGTCATTCAGCGTCGTCCAACTTGAGTAGGGATTCAAAAGACTGCGCTAGACGTCGTCCAACGTGCGTAGGGATTCAGAAGACGTGCTGAAGATGTTGTTCAACGTACGTAGGGATTCGGAAGACGCGCTGAAGACGTCGCTCAACTTGCATAGGGATTCCGAGTAAGGGCGACCAATAGGAGAGGACCAACAAAGGGGGACCATTAGAGCGGGAGCGTGAATAAGGGGTGGGGGGACCAGCATTTTCCCTCAACATTGTTCAGTGTGTGTCGAATTTCTGAAGACAGCTTACAGAAGTCGTGGCACGTGTGTCAGAGTGCAGAAGGAGTGTCATAGACGTCGTGGTAACGTAGTGACACGTGAGTCGGGACTCAGTGTCACATGTACGTGCTTGACTCTCACTCCATTTCTTTGCCAGCACATAGGAAAGGAAGTATTTCGGGAGGGGGAGGGGGTAGAGAGAGAGAGAGAGTGATCACGGGATTCGGAGGAGTATTATTGCCGTCGGACAGTAAGCGGTGTCGACCAATACCGATTAATTTTAATTATGATTTTGCTGATTAAGCACCGGACTGGGACTCTCACTACCTGTTTCTCGACACGTAGAGAACGAGCGCTTCAGAGAATAAATCGCGTGCATATGATGGAGGGTCGATGTGTTTCTTTTACTGTAATAAAGGTAGGAAGGCCTAAAGAAGAAAGGAGGAAGGTTGGGGTTTGTTTTGTTTGTTCTCGGGGTTTGGCGGCCGCTAGGCCGCTGAACGTCTGGTTTTAGTATAACTTTCTTTGAAGTTTTAATTTACTTCCCAATAAGTGAACACATAGTATGAAATTTTATAAAAATTTTATTTTTCGAGGAAAAGCAATTATTTAAAGCTTTTTTAAAGAGCAGGAAGGTGGCCATTTTATATTGCCAAAATAAAGATTGCACCATGCGTCCCTCCGAAACTTCGCGATTTTTATTCGATTGATAGCAAAATTTCTGGTTGTAAGCAGTATTTACACTATCAATCAAGTTTTAGGATTTTTATTATCAGAGCGAACTCTCCCAAATTGAAATGATCTTCAGGCAGATTAAACTGCAGACTCACTGAGACGGTTAGAATATTTTTTTGTTTAGGGAAAAGCCTGGTTAAATAATAATATCATACTCTATAATAACGCGCTATGCGCCAGAAATTAGTCATAAAATAGGGGGGAGGGGAGAATTATGGCACGAAAATAGCGAAAAATACCCAGACGTCTTCTCCCTGCCTAGGAACTTCAGCTCTGGGCAATGGAGGTCGCTGAACATGATTCTGAAATTCGTTTTTGAAGTATCGATCGCCATCAATCGATATTGATCAAATTATCGATTTTTTGTTGATGCTGTTCAGACGGTTCGAAGCTTTAGCCCTGGGGCAATCGAGGTCGATGAACACGAATCTGAAGTTCGTTGTTGAAGTAACGATCACCACCAATCGATTGTGATCCAATTATCGATTTTTTTGTGAATGTCGTTCAACCGGTCCGAAACGTTAGCGCTGGGGGTGATCGAGGTCGCTGAACACGAATTTAAAGTTCGTTTTTAAATTTCGATCGCCATCATTCGATACTGATCAAATTACGCGGCACGAAAATAGCGGAAAATACCCAGACGTCTTCTACGTGCCAGGCGATTCAGAAGATGTGCCAAAGACGTCGCTCAACGAGTTTGGTGATTCAGGTAGACGTGCCGAAGACGTCTCCAAAGTGCCTGTGGACCCAGAAGGCATGCCGAAGACGTCGTCCGCTAAGGGTATATCATTGATGGGGACCAGTACCGGTAATGGGGGACCGTTTCACTAGGGGAGGATCAGTAGTGAGGAACCAATAGATCGTCCTATCATATTACATACTGTACGTGCTGCGAGCCTTTTGTACTCCTAGGTAGGAGACAAAGCTGTACAAGTAGAGCAGCTTGCTTGATGTCATTGTCCTCAGCTTAGTGATACTGCAACATGGCGCGAAGCGGCAAGTACGAGGCACGCCGATAGGCGTGGCGGAGCACTTGTATCAAATCATAGAATAAAAATTTTATTTTTTGAGAAAATTAATAAATTAAATTTTGTGTTAAAACACAAGAAGGCAACAATTATTTAGTGCATTAAAATACGAGACCGCGTCGTGCACTCAAAAAGCTCGTCGCGATTTTTACTTGATTGGTAGTGTAAATGCTGCTTACATGAAGTATCAAAGTGGGTATATTTGTGTTGTTTACAACTCCATGCGTGCAGTTTTGCTATCAATTGAATTAAAATCGCAACGTCTTGGACGAAAGCACGGCGTAATCTCTTCTTTTGGCACTGAAGAACAGCCGCTGTCTTCCTGCTTCTTAAGGCAAGCTCTATAAAGCATTGTTTTTCCTCAAAAATGAGATTTTTATAGTATTTCGTAAAATGTGTTCACTTTGAGAATGAGAACTAAAACTTCAAAAAGTCTCACTGAAACGTTCTTTGGACAAAGAATTATCCTAATATTTTTGAAGAGTCTCTGTTTAATGTGGAAGAGGCTCACTTCGATTTGGAAGAGTTCGCTTCGATTTTAAAAGTCTTAAACTAGCTTAAAAGAGTGTCCAATTTGATTTAAAAAGTGTCCAATTCGACGTGAAAATGGTATATTTTGAGGATTTTTCTACTGTTTCAAATATTCTGTAGTACTGTTCGGAGGCAGATTTATGACATTTCTGTGGAAGATCTAATGCAATCTATTCACTATTTGTCCTTATTCAATTGATAAAAGGAGCAGCCAGCGTATTTGGGTTAGAGAAGTTTTTCACGGTTCCTTTTTAGGCGAACAAGTTCCAAATCTCCGTGAAGACTATGTGCTACCGGCCGGTTTCGACTTCAGAGTGTGGTTTCCAATGCATATGTCTGTACAGATGAAGAAAATGGAGGGCAAGCTACGATCCGTCGATCTTATTGTCGAGGTATTGTCAGGCATTTTGGCCTTTCGCTTCAGTTCTCTTGGCGTATTTACCTTCGCAAATCTAGGCATGGGGATGAAACAAAGCAGGCGTGTAGCGTTCTTTTTTCTGACTTGCAGCTAAACTTCCAAAAGCCTGGGCCAGTTGTCACGGCAGAGACTGTGGGACTCATTAGTTTGAAGTTACCAGGCCAAGGGTTACACTTTGCAGGCCAGAGGTTACTCAGAGATAGATAATATTACCCGCTTTAATTCCTTTCCTGCCTTATCGTCACTACAAATACATCTGTAAATTTGACTGGTTCTACCTTGACAACGTCAGTTTGATCATGGCCTCTCATCGAGATAGTGTTAAATGTGTGTTATAGGCGTAATTTACAGTCATCTAAGCCTACCACCTCTAACAAATACACAATGTTGTAGTAGAGCCAGGAAGGGGTAGGTTAAAAGCAGTTTTACAGTGTTTTTTCTTCAGAAATTTTGATTACGCGTTAGAATGCGGCACGCAGCCCAAAGAAGAATTCTGCTTCAGCACCTTGTATTCATTAGTCCGTCTTCGCTGGAGCAAGTTTTGAAGCGCTGGAGTCGCAGAGATTTCCCTTATAAGATCAATTGCAACGTTCTATTGGTTGAAATTATGCAAACAGTCACCACCATTAATACAACCATCCGTTTGGATGAGATTCATTAGTCCGAACGTATGGTTGTATTAATGGTGGTGACTTTTGCGTGTTTTAAACCAAATAGACCGTTGGAATTGCGGCACGGATTTCTGGAAACTACCTAGACCCCAAGTACTGGTACCCTGCTGAGTGGTTGGCGAAGTTCTTTAATCAGGTTGTGGCGGAGAAGAAAGTGGCTGAGTGTTGGCGCCAAAGTACGACGATTCCGATTTAGAAGAAGAAGGGCAGTCCTGCAGACTGCTCCAATTGCCGTCAAATTCGCTTGCTTTTGCACAGCATGAAGATCTTCGGGCGAATTGTCGATGGACGAATTCGGGACATCGTCCAGCTTTCCAGCAATCAGTGCGGCCTCATGGCTGGCTGTGGCACCGTTGATGCCATACACGCCACTCGCCTCCTGATAGAGAAGCATCGCGAGAAACAGAAGCCAGTGCATATCGCCTTTCTCGACTTGGAGAAGGCCTTTGACCGCGTACCGCGTGAAGTGATATGGTGCGCCCTGCGACATCATGGAGTTCCTGAAGAGCTCATAGAGTGGGTGCGAATTCTCTACTCTTGTCCAAAGAGTCGAGTTCAAGCTGCAGCTGGGACCTCGATGGAGTTTCCCATCTCTGTCGGGGTACACCAGGGTTCTGCGCTTTCCCTACTCCTCTTTGTTGTCGTCATGGATGCCATCACACGAGATTTTCAGAAGCCCGTCCCCTGGACACTGCTTTAGGCTGATGACGTAATGCTCGCTGGCGAAGATAAAGGTGAACTCGAGCGAGAGATGCAAGCTTGGTGTGATCGCTTGGAGCGGTTTGGACTCAAACTGAACGTGAAGAAGGCCGAGTATCTAACGACGGACGTTACTGTGTCCGGCTCCATTAAGATTAACGGTACTGAACTTGCACGCACTTCGGTGTTTAAATACCTGGGATCAGCAATAGCGTCTGACGGCGGTCTGATGGTCGAAGTGAACTCACAGGTGAGTGCAGCTTGGTACAAGTGGCGCTCGTTGACTGGTGTGCTCTGCGACAGGAAGATCCCAGAGCACCTGAAGTCGAAGATCTACAGAGCAGTCGTCCGGCCGGTAGCGATGTATGGTGCTGAGTTTTGGCCCGCGACGAAGGAAGCGGAAAGTCGCCTCAGCGTAATGGAGACGACGATGCTGCGGTGGACGGCTGGAGTCACGCGCACGGACCGCATCCGAAACGATGTCATTCGGCAGAAGTTCGGTGTCGCGCCGATAGCGGACAAGATGCGCGAAGCTCGCTTGCGATGGTACGCCCACGTTCTGCGTGGGAAAGAAGACACCGTCCGCAAGATAGGCCTTAACTTCGATGTAATAGGAAAGCGGCCTAGGGGGCGCCCGAAGAAGCGCTGGTCCGATACGTTACATACGGACTTGAAAACGGCTGGTATCCACCCTGATCTAGCGCTGGATCGGAAAAGGTGGCGCCATGACACCAGAATAGCGGACCCTGCCACGAGGCGGGACAAACGCTGAAGAAGAAGAAGAAGAAGAGGAAGAAGAAGAAGAAGATCTAGACCCAAATTTTCTCAAGTTCTGCTCTTATAAGGTAAGTCCGCAACTCCAGTGCTTCAGAAGTTGCTTCACTTAAGGCGGAATAATGAATGCAAGATTCGAAAGTAGGTTTTTTAAAGAAACACCTTTGCGTCGCGTTCCATCGCATAATCAAAATTGCTGCAAAATTGGTCTCCAGCTTCTCGCGTCATAAAACCTCGGCATTGTAGAGAATTGTTGTCAGTATTTTTCTTGTGTGCCGTTCGAGGTTGTTATGGTGGATCTTTACTTGTCAGGACTAACGTTTCGAGGGTCCCGTCTTCCTCAGAAGCCTGAAGAAGACTGGGCAAGTATTAGACATGCGATTGGTCCCACCAAACGCTATCCCACTCTAGTGGTTCCGCTTTCTCAGTGAAATTACCATTGAAACCTACTCAAAGAGGGATAAACTCAGGTTTGATCCACCTAGGGAGTGCCAAGTCGCCGGGTCGTACTAACAAGAGTTGCAGAAGCACTCCTTAGATGGATCAAACGTGAGTTTACCTCTCTTTGAGAGGGTACCCAGGGGTGATTTCTCTAAGGAAGCGGAACGGCGGTAGAGTGGGGATAGCGTTTGGTGGGGTAAATCGCATGTCTAAGACTTGCACCACGTTCTTTTCTGAGAAACGAAGAACGGGAACGTCAAAACGTTAGGCTTGACAAATAAAGGTCCATCGTAACAACCTCGAACGGCAAAAATACTGACAGCAAAATTGCTTTTAGCCTACCGGTTCCTAGCTCTACGCCATGGAACAACGTCGTGCTAATCTTAAGGCCCTCACAGACTTCTGCGGCAACGCCGCTCGCCGCTGTGGTTAAGGATAGGGCAGGGACGCCGCTGGCGGCGAGCTCTGCGTCCCTGCCGTATGATGAAGGGTAGGGCAGCGGCAACGCCGCAGAATTCTGGGGGGGGGGGCCTTTAGAGGTGTTAGGCTTTCAATTTTCACTTCTGGCCGTTTATTAATCTACTCTTTACTGATAGGTTCACGATGCTCGAATTCCGATCAGCGGAAGGAATTCAACGTTTCTGAAGCAGTTCTGCTCCATTCGACCCCATGTATTGGTGATGAATAAGATGGATCTCATTGACATGAAGAAATACAAGTCAGTTATCCATTTTCATGACGCCTACGCTATTTTGTGGCCTTAGCAGTTGTTCTGTTGACGCTATTATATCTCTTAATGATAAAAATGGTGGGCTGTCGACGAAGCTGTGGCCTTAAGTGGACTCGAACTTACGCCCTTAGCTATGGAGTCCTTAATTTTGCATTTTTCAGCATTTCAGAGGAGAACAAAATAGCCGTACGTAGGGCTTATACTTCAGCTGGAGAGCATCTAGCAGCACAAAAAATATTTGTCATCTGTAGTCCCTAATTGTGCGAGGCGATTTACGTATAAATACAACTGACAAGGAAGGTTCCCAAACCATGGTGAACTTTTGCCATGCTATTTTGACAAGATGTAGGGCGTGTGAGCGGAGTCCAGAATTACAGCTAGTCTTCGCTGAACGCTTTTTAAAAGACCGGAAAAATTAGGTGTATGAACGTGTGCGCAACAATCATCAACCTCTTTCTCGCCCATGAAATGTGCTTCGGTGGCGCAATCGGTAGGAGTGCCGCCTAATAGCATTACACCAGCTAGCTTTTGAGTTCAAGTCCGCGTGCTGCCAGTATTTTTGCACATATTAGTTTGCTGTCATTATGTTTTCTCATAATCACAACAGTCAATTTTAGATCATAATGCTTACAACAAACCAAGGCTGTCTATTTGCGTTGGATTGTTGAAATACTAGCACATATGAAGGCATCTATCTTAGTTCTATCTTAGTCCGGGGGGTACATAATTAAAAAGTAGGTGACAAAATGGATTGAGACTTACCGAGCTGCTCCTAGAGAACGAGTTGGAACCTAAAAGAAACCAAAAACAAACAAACGAACAAAAAAAAAATAAAAATATTGCTGCGGTTTACAACCGTCGGGCAAAGAGCGACGCAATGAAGGCATGCCGTGTGCTGACCACCGCCTGACATGTTATAACCAGGATCTAACATGGTGAATAGGGCGCATGAAGCCGAATGCCGCGTGCTGACCGCCGCCTGACATGTTATAACCAGGATCCAACATGGTGAGGAAGGCACACAACTTTCCGGCTTACAATAGCAACAAACAACAACTGTCGTGACGCGGGGAGCCTCCTCCGCCGACGCATCGGTGGAGGCGGACGAGGACTCTGTCGTGACTTGCGTACGACAAGCCACTGCCGTCGTGCGCTACCGTATGCCACCGCCGTGGTCAACGCCTTGACCAACAGGATCGACACACCAGCCGGCACATCCACGCGCCTCGGAAGGTTCTGGAACCAGCCAGGGACGCAGAGGACGGGTGCCTCGGCCCTCCGGCAAGTAGTCTTCGTCTGTGCAGTCGCCAGGAGCAGTCGAGTGGACGACTAAGTCCACCTGCCGTCCCCAGGCCTGGGGACGGCCACGTCCTTCGTCGCCGCCTTTGGCAATTGGCTTGCCTTAGCTAAACGTCGTCGCCCTGCGGATACCCAGACACCGCCGCCTTCTTAGTCCGTCTCGTGGTCCATCGTCAACGTCGTCGATGTCGTCGTCTTCATCACTATCCTGGACCAGGCAGGTAACGCGGACCCCCTGGCCCGCTCCTCCACCTCCGACTTGGCATACGCCACGGAGGCGGAGCGGGCCAAGGTCCGCGGGCTTTGGTTTCGGCACCCTTTGGTAGGATTGGGGGGCGACCTGCCCTTAACTCGTAGGTGTTCTTAACATGTTGTTGTGCCTTAAATCATACATGTTCGTATTCATAAAAAACAATCAATATTGTGTTCGTCGGTGGGAAGAAACGGTATGAGATCCAATCCTTGTCTAATCGATATGTGGCTTGGTGGACTAGCGTGGTTCGGGAGCCGTACCCGGCCGGTTGGGGGACGCCCCTGCCGGCGGGGTCTGAATCCGATCAATGCAGTCTTAACACTGCAGCGTGGCATACAGCCGCGATGAGGTGAATGGTGTCAAAGTCCTTAAGGCGTCGCGGCAATATAGGATCCGCACAGGGCCCCCGCAGAGGGTAACCGCGTGGCCCATGGGCGAGCAAGAGAGGCGAGCGGCGGATCCGGTCTACTCATAGCCGCGACGTGGGGAGTCCTCGTCCGCCTCCACCGATGCGTCGGCGGAGGAGGCTCCCCGCGTCACGACAACAACGTTTTTTTTCTTTGTGAGTTTTTCTTGTTTAGAGTCCTGTGTTGTTCTGCAGGAGTTGCTCGGTAAGCCTCAAGTGAATTTGTTACATATAATACTTTTTAGTTATGTGCCCCCGGACTAGAATAGATCAAATAGACAGCCATGGCTTCTTGTAAACATTGTTGGTCTAACATTAACTCATGTGATCATGAGAAAGCGTAATAACAACAAACTAATATGTGCAAAAACATCGGCAGTACGCGGACTCGAACTCAAAAGTCTACCGGGGTGCTTCTATGATACGGCACTCCATCCGACTGCGCCATCAAGGCACATCTCGTGGTTGTCATAGGGATTGGTGATCGTTGTGCATACGTTTTCACACCTCTTTTCCCCGTCTTTAACAAAGCGTCCAGCAAAAACTAACTGTAATTCTGGACTCCGCTCGCATGGCCTACATGCTTTCAAAATAGCATCGCAAAATCCGTTCGCGGGATTTATACTTCATCTGGTGAGCATCCAAGAGCGCGAGAGCTACCGATATTGGTCATCTGTAGTCCCAAATTGAGCGAGGCGATCCAAGTATAAATACTGCTAATGCACTGCCTCAACTTCGTTATAACACTTCTAATCAGACTCTCTGGTAATGGCTTGTACATCACATTGAGAGCGAAAGACCCGATTTACTAATGCATGATTTCCTGGTCTTTCAGACAGCCGATCGAGGACTACTACAAATACGAGCAAGGCGTTGAGCATATAGTCTGGACCGACTGCAAGAGACGACTCAGTCGTGCCTTGAACAATGTTCAACAGGCGGTCTTGGATATACTAGTTAAAGGGCCGAGGTTCAACCGTTCTGTGAAGACAGAGTTCCAGGTGAGAAAGCGTTTCAGCCCGTCGATCTGATTCTACTATTCTTCGAGAGTGCTCTAGATAATGGTGGTCGGCATACCGAACGTTGGCAAGTCGTCCCTGATCAACACGTGGCGATCGACAAACCTTGGCACGAAGAAGAGTGCTGTGACAGAAGGTAATTTTCTGCTGACGTTTTCTCCCGAGAGTTATTGCCTAGCATAGTTTATGCTTCGGTCGCTGTTCGGGGTGGCGCTGCAGCTGAAACGTATCCTGTATGTACCATCTTCACTTCAAATTGGACACTTCAGGTCGAATTGGACACTCTTCTAAGCTAATCTAAGACTTTTGAAATCAAAGTGAATTCTTTAAAACTGAAATGAACTTCTTCTACAAACTAGCGACTCCAAAAATGTTAGGATAATTTTTCTTCGTGGAAAATTTTAGAATAACTTTCTTTGAAGTTTTAATTCACTTGCCCATTAAGTGAAAACCTTGTTTGAAATTTTATAAAACATTATTTTTTCGTGGAAAAATAATGATAATGATTTATAGCATATTTCAAGGAACAGGAGGGCCGCGATTTTTTATTGTCAAAAAAGGGATTGCTCCATGCACTCGTCCAAGACGTCGCGATTTTTATTCGATTGTTAGCAAAATCGTTGTTTACATGGAGTTTCACACCTTTAAACAGTACAACAAAAGCAATTGTATGGAACATACATATTCTCACTGTGATGATTTATGTAACCAGCATTTACACTGTCAATCAAATAAAAATCGTGATGAGCCTTCCGAATGCATGGCGCAGTGTGGTACTGCACGAAATAATTGCTGTCGTGTTGCGCTTTAAATCAAAATTTAATTTATTATTTTTCTCAAAAATAAAAATTTTATAAAAGCATCCACCTGCTGAACCTGACTAAAAAATCGAAAAAGTTAGACCAATTTCTCCTTGAACAAAAAATTAATCTAACCACCTTGGAGAAATGATTCAAATCAGTCTCCTTAAGCCTCAATTGGCTGGTACCGAGGACATAAGCTGTTACAATGATGTTTTGTTGATGGCGTAGAGCATTCCCGCCCGGTCAAAGGGAGGTGCGGGTTCGAGTCCCGCCTGGCGCTAGAAGTTTTGATCGCAACAAAACATCATTATAACACCTTGGAGAATTTGTAGTTTTGGACCTTTAAGAAGCTCGTTTCAATTGCGATGACGTTCATTTTGATTTCAATTCTTGTACTAGCTTAGAAGAGTCTAATTTGATTTGAAAAATGTTCAAATCGACGTGAAAAATGGTACAAATTGCCGACGCCTTGCAGCTAGGAAGGAAAATGCTAGAAAAGACAGAAACTCCAGGAAACCTACAATATTGAGGGACTTAAGAAGGAGTTATGGGCCGCTATTTTCAAAAATAATTACTTTTCGTTAGGGATGGGGAGGGTGAGAGTCAGAATATGTGCAAAATTGTATACTCTCATGAAGTCACCTTGTTTTGCTTCACTGCACCTTTCCTTAGCTTTATTCACGGACGATGGATGGGCACCTGTAGCGCAGTCGAAGGAGGCGCCGGCTGTCGCCTGCACCCTATACCAGGTTCCTGGTTCGGATTTCCCGCCCAGGCCAACCAGGCCTTCCATCCCTCCGGGGTCGGTGAATTGGTACCAGACTTGTCTGGGAAGGATAAAGCGCTGACTTGTTCACTGGCTAGCCATCGCAAGTCATTGTATGGCCAAATACGCATTCAAATCGCCCCACGACATCCCGTAGAAGTAGAATGCGTGGCGCAACCCAATAGGGATAGAGTCTTCTTCTTCTTCTTCAGCGTCTGTCCCGCTTCGTAGCGGGGTCCGCTATTCTGGTGTCATGACGCCACCTCTCCCGATCCAGCGCTAGGTCAGGGTGGACACCAGCAACCTTCAAGTCCAAATGTAACGTGTCAGACCAGCGCTGCTTCGGACGCCCTCTAGGCCGCTTTCCTACCACCTCGAACTTAAGGCCTATCTTGCGGACGCTGTCTTCTTCTCCGCGCAGAACGTGGCCGTACCATCGTAAGCGAGCTTCGCGCATCTTGTCCACTATCGGCGCGACACCGAACTTCTGCCGAATGACATCGTTTCGGATGCGGTCCAGGCGCGTGACTCCAGCCGTCCAGCGCAGCATCTTCGTCTCCATGACGCTGAGGCGCGTTTCAACCTCCTTGGTCGCAGGCCAACACTCAGCACCGTACATCGCTACCGGCCGGACGACAGTTCTATATATTTTTGACTTCAAGCGCTCTGGCATCTTCCTATCGCAGAGCACGCCAGCCAACGAGCGCCACTTGGACCAAGCTGCACTCACGCGTGAGTTCACTTCAATCATCAGATTGCCATCGGATGCTACTGCTGATCCCAGGTACTTAAAAACCGAAGTGCGTGGGAGCTCAATGCCGTTAACCTTGATGGAGCTGGACTCATTAACGTCAGTCGTTAGATACTCGGTCTTCTTCACGTTCAATCTGAGTCCAAAACACTCCAAGCGATCACGCCAAGCTTGCACCTCTCGCTCGAGTTCACCTTTAATTTCGCTAGCGAGCATTACGTCATCAGCATAAAGTAGTGTCCAGGGGACTGGCTTCTGAAGATCTCGTGTAATGGCGTCCATCACGACAACAAAAAGGAGTGGGGAAAGCCCAGAACCCTGGTGCACCCCGACAGAGATGGGGAACTCCATCGAGGTTCCGGCTGCAGCTTGAACTCTACGTTTTGGGGAAGAGTAGAGGATTCGCACCCACTCTATGAGCTCTTCGGGAACTCCATGATGTCGCAAGGCGTACCATATCACTTCACGCGGTACGCGGTCAAAGGCCTTCTCCAAGTCGAGGAAGGCGATATGCACTGGCTTCTGCTTCTCGCGATGCTTCTCTAACAAGAGGCGGGCGGCATGTATGGCATCAATGGTGCCACAGCCAGCTACGAAACCGCACTGATTGCTGGAAAGCTGGACGATGTCACGAATTCGACCATCGACAATTCGCTCAAAGATCTTCATGCTGTGCGAGAGCAAGCGAATCGGACGGTAATTGGAGCAGTCTGCAGGACTGCCCTTCTTCTTCCAAATCGGAATAGTCGTGCTTTGGCGCCAACACTCAGGCACCTTCTTCTCCGCCACAACCTGGTTAAAGAACTTCGCCAACCACTCAGCAGGGTACCAGTACTTGGACTTCCACAGATCAGCTGCCACGTCGTCGGGCCCAGTCGCTTTGCCTGACCTCATCTTCCTCAGAGCCGCTTCTGTCTCCTCCACGGTGATCTTGTGTACGGGACCGTGAACAGAAGCCACAGAAGGGATGGCCGGGTGAGGAAATTCCATAGTGGTAACTTCCTCGAAGTAATCACGCCATCGCTTCAGCGCCTTTTTGCGGTCTGTCAGAAGATGGCCGCTCTCATCATTGATGCCAAAAAACTTTTCAATATCCTCGGTTTGGCGATGGCGGTTCTTAGCAAGTCGGTATAGATACCGCTCACCATCGCGTGACTCGAGCTTCTCGTTGACATCTTCATAATGAGTGGCTTTTGCAACAGCCACGGCCTTCTTTGCAGCTTTCCTCGCTTCTTGGTACTTCCGCCAGTTATCGGCTGTCTTGTCGCTGAGAAACACGTGATAGAGCGACTTCTTCTCTCGAACTTTTGCTTTCACATCATCTGTCCACAGCCACGCCT
The DNA here is from genome assembly GCA_947396885.1 of Heligmosomoides polygyrus polygyrus. NCBI lineage: Eukaryota > Metazoa > Nematoda > Chromadorea > Rhabditida > Heligmosomidae > Heligmosomoides > Heligmosomoides polygyrus. The sequence continues at coordinate 95,895,781 of OX377204.1, read as the reverse complement.
GCTTTTCGACCTTGCGTCGTCCAGGCACCGTGATGCCGAGCTCCAACCTTGCAGCTTCACGTATCGCGTCGGCAGCCTTCTTCCAAGTTTCGTCGACAGTTGTGACTGTCGGTAACCGCACGCGAGAAATCACAGCTGCTTCCTTCTCTCTCATTCGCCACCACTTGATTCTTGGTGCACCGCATCGCTCGACCTGCTTCACCCTCGGAGGGGCGATCTTTAAAGTACAGATCAGAGGTCGATGCTGTGGGGCGACCGACTCATACGGCACGACCTTCGCATCTGTGACAAGACTTCGTCGCGATCCTTCACAAGAACGAAATCTATCTGAGACTTGGAGCTCCCACTATAGTATGAGATGAGGTGGGAGTCGCGTTTACGAAATACGGTGTTTACTATGGTGAGGTTATGCGATTCCGCATATTCAAGGATACGCTCACTATCGGCGTTACGCGACCCGTAACCGAATCCACCATGACAGCTGTACCCGTCTTTCGTCGCGCCGACGTGCCCATTAAGGTCACCAGCGACTATGATGACATCTTTCGACGGCACCTCTGCTGTCTTCTCATCAAGCAGGCTCCAAAACTCATCCTTGGCTTGATCGGAGCAGCCAGTCTGCGGAGCATACGCAGAGAAGAAGTGATAGAGTCGCTCCTTAGCGGCAACAACGATCTTCATCAATCGATCGTCAAAGCGTTCGACGCTTACAATCGAGTCACGAAATCGTTCGGAGACGATGACTCCAACTCCACTGGTGGTCCTGGGACTTCCACATAGAACGGCCTTGAAGCCTCGTCCTATGTCCCTAGACTTGCGGCAGGACCACCTCGTCTCCTGCACCGCACAGAAATCAACTCTTCTACGCTCCAGTGCTTCAACCAACTCGCACGAGCGGCCCGTCAACGTACCCACATTCAGCGTTGCCACGCGGGTCCTGCTTACGTTACGGGACTTTCGGACTAGCTCAGTTGCCCCCCGATGCCGTCCTCGCATCAGGGACCCTCGCATACTTCTCACACTCGCCGGGCTCTGCGAGTGCGCGTCGGCTCCCGCGGACGCCGTAGCACTATCTCGATACTCATGTAACGTCATCAACCATGTGATGTGACATGGGTCTTCGTAGGCCGGCCTGTCACAAGGGCCTGTCGCCTGCATTCGAGTGTCCGTGCTTAGCTTAGCTCGCAGAGCGAGCAGTTTCCAGTGGCACCACGTGGAGGAACGGACATCGCCACCCAATAGGGATAGAGTAACACCGTCCTTTATCCTTTATCATCATTTATTCACGGATAACTCGTGCTCGTGACTTCATTTTTTGTTCAAAGGGTGCTTTTTAACCATTGAACTCCTAGGTTGTCCTTCTCTTTTTCCATCAAAGAGATCCAATGTTGCCTCATGTTACTTCGTTGTACACTTTCGCCTGAGGCTTCCGAAAAGAGGGACTTTCAGAGCACTTTGACGATATGACCCGCAACTACTAAGCGTGCCCTTGGAACGATAAGATTTTGGACATATTTTGTGCTCCCACTCCATCTTTGCACTAACCTAAAAGAAGCAGCTGAAAGTTATGAACTCGGTGCTCTATGGAGATCTCGGTTTAGGCCGATTTGAATGATTTCTTAAGGCATGTCATTTCAACACAGGCTTCCGATTTATTTGTGCGCCGTACAGGAGCCCGTCCTGGCGTTACTGTTCGTGTGCAGAATCGGGTACGAGTGCTGGATAGGCCGCCTATATATGTCCTTGATACTCCGGGTGTACTGTCTCCTTCAACGCGAAATGTCGATGAGGTACGTTGTCCTGCAGACGTATTTAGGATGATTAGACCGTGCAACCATTTCTGATGGCGACTTTCAGGTGATGAAACTTGCTTTGTGTGATTTGATTCTGGAGAGTGCTACGAATCCTCGCTACGTGGCCGATTATCTACTGTTTTGGATGAATCGGTGGGGTTTGGTTGTACTGCTTGAGTCATGTGGACGTCATACATTGGGTCCAAATTAATCATTTTGGTGTATCCGGTCGGATATATCCGATTCGAATAATCCAACTAGACGGAGGTGTCAGAATATCCGTAATCCGAGTCATCCGGACGTCGCAAAATTGCATTTATCCGCCTCATCCTATTTATAACTTGCGCGTAGGTCATCCAATTTGCCAAAATGGTAGTGCGTTGTGGATATTGTATTTAGGCGAGAGAGCAGTGTTATCCATCTTAGATGTAGTCGTCTGCTCGGCGACAACGCTTTTGTTCTTTTGGCCGATGCTAGACTGCTGCTAAATCCGTATGGAAAAACTGTTAGGGAGTGTTGAATTGTCGTACGTTTTGACTGATCGAGTCCATTATCTATAGCATTTAACTGGCCATCAGGAATAATTTCGTAAGCCTGTGATGATCAAAATTCGTAGGTTTTTTAGTAGATGTTCTGAGATCGCCTCGAAGTTGCTATACGGCTTTATTGGCTAACGTTTCGATTTTGATCGTCTTCTTCAGAACCTGTAGGGGACAAATCAATTATTATAGTAATTGCCCTACTAAATATCATTGCAACCTTACAAAGTTTAATGCCAAATTTTTGAAATTTCGTAGTGGTTTTGAAGGTGTTGACGAGACTCTTGTAGTTCAACCCTTGAGTTATTGTGTTAAAAATAGGACATGAGGAGCTGTATATTAGGTTGGTGCATAAGTTCTCGGACATTTGGGGCATGAAATATTTATTATCACAACATACGAACAACAACATCAAATCATTTGAAGCAACCACCCTTTACATCAGTTGTCTTTTGCCAACGTGCTGGTAAGTCATGGATGCCTTTTCTCCAAAACGTGGCCGGTTGTGATTCGAAAAATGTGAGCAGTGCCTCCTTGACATCCTCTCGGTTCCTAAGTTGCTGGCCGTCCAAATAGCGTTGAAGGCTTGAAAACAAATGATAATCAGAAGGAGCGAGATCTGGTGAGTAAGGTGGATGTGGAAGAACGGTCCATCCGCAGTCCGCCAACTCAGCCGCCGTCGCTTTAGCAATATGCGGTCTAGCGTTGTCGTGTTGAGAATACACCTTCACTCGCTCTCCTCGTGTGGTTTGAAGGTGGGCCCTCAACTTCCTCAGTTGGTTGATGTAAACCTCTGCCGTCACTGTTATCCCTTCGTCCAGCAGCTCCCAGTATTCTACGCCAAGAACGCTCCACCAAATGCATAGCATCACCTTTTTCACGTGAAGGTCGGGTTTCGGAACGTCCTCTGCCTCTCCAGTTGCGTCAACCCACTGTGCACGCCGGTGATAATTAGAGTAGAGTATCCACTTCTCATCCCCGGTGACAAGGTTGTCCAGCCATCCGTGGGTACGTCTGAGGGTAAGGAGAGACAGAGCTGTATGGATCCGTTTCCGCTCTGCTTCGGAGGCCATCCAAATCCAGTGTCATCGGGCGCCCTTCTCGTTCATCATCTTCAACGGAGAATTCACCAACTGCAAACCAGAACCACTGGTACACAGTACTTCGAGCAGGAGCACTCTCGTTGTAAACATCCTTCAGGCGACGATACGATTCGTTGGCGTTGAGGCCAGATTGATGCAGGAATAACATGACGTGCTGAATATGCGTCTCAGTGGGATGAATTGCTTAGCCATAATAGCTGACGTTAACAACGCAGAAGTAAATGTTAGGAACAGTTTTGTAGCCCTTTCCTTTCTCTATCGATCGATCATTTACGCGTTGATACAGGTGAGAAATTTGGCGGGAAAATGCGCTTTCAATTCAGGAGGGATCAAATGTCCGAGAACTTATGCACCAACCTAATACATAAGCTGTCTATATGTAAATATAGACAGTTGAATTCCTAACGGTTCTAGACACTGTAGTTCATTTAGCGACTCTGGATTTCATCGTTCCACATCTCTCTCTGGTGGGCTGATTTAAGCAGAAATGTTTTCAGCACTGGTGACTTCTCATACACAAAACATCTGGAGATCCCCGGTGGGCCAACCGACGACATTGACAAGCTGCTGCTGAGGATCTGCTCTGGAAAGGTACTTGACGTCTGGTTGGATCTTTAAGTGTTGTAGTTTGGGAGCATAGGGCGAGAATGGTAACTGCTCTCGTGGTAGCCGAGTATCTGTTTGCTTTGCGAAATTTGTTCGAATAAAGGTATTTTTTAGGACTGGCGAACGCGATGCCTAACGGGGCTCACGTACGAGGAGCGATGGGACTTTGACCGCGCCATCACGGCGTTTATACAATTGTTTCGGAAGTCCGTTATCAGCGACTGCTGTTTGGACAAGGAGCTTCTGCGGCGGTACATGTGAAGCGCTGTGGAATTCCAGAGGCGTATCCGAGCGCCGCGAGTCTAGTCATCGCGTTCTTCTGTCATTGTGCCTTATCACATGAGGTTCTTTATAGGCGGTCATTTGCTTGTGACACCTGCTTTGCTTACGGACATTCTCAGAAAAAATCGGTTAGTGACCGGACATAAAAGGGTTTGGAACAGATTTGCTGCTCGGTTTGAACCTTGCCGTGTCCCAGACATTAAGTTGGTCAGTAAGCGACTATGAAAGGGTTTGGAACCGAGCACGAAAGGCGGCCACGCTCCCGCAGCACGTGTTTCTATTGCGCAGCGGGGGTGTGGCCGCTTTCGTACTCGGTTCCAAACCCTTTCTTGGTTGCCTACTAACCAACTTAGTGACTAATACACGACAGGGTTCAAACCGAGCAGTAAACCTGTTCCAAACGTTTTCATGCGCGGTCACTAACCGATTTTTGTCCGAGTTCGTGGAAGCATAGAGTTCCACCCTAATCACTTCCACATCTGACAGTATCAACCTGAGTGCGGCAAGCTTAAATGTTGTTGAGTTTTGTTGTTGTTGGTATTTATGTGCTCGTTATAGTGTGTATGTTTTTGTGATCGCATTTATCTGTGCATGCGGACTCCTCAACGCTGTCTGTAACCAGCACTCAATCTGTTCAAGGTTCAAGCCTCGCCCAGGTCAAAGAGGCCCATTTCTTCTGGGTCGGTTAACTTACCGGAGAAGGGTAAAACACCGACTGGTTCATCGACGAACCACCGTAAGCCATTGCAAAGGCCAAATACCCATTAAAAAGGCGGATCTATCCTAGTCCGTGGAAGGAGGCATGTAACTAAAAAGCATGTAATAAATCGACTTTAGACTTACCGAGCAGCCCCTGCAGAACAAAATAGGACCTAAACTAGAAAAATTCACAAAAAAAAACGAAAAAGTTGCATTTGTTTTCATCGCAGTTGTAAGCAGGCAGGGTTATGTGCCCCTCCTCACCATGTTAGATCCTGGTTAAAACATGTCAGACGGCGGTCAGCACGCGACATGCGGCTTTATGCGCCCTCCTCACCATGTTAGACCCTGGTTATAACATGTCAGACTGTGGTAGCACGTGGCAAGTCTCCATTGCGTTGTTCTTTGCCCGCCGAGACGGTTGTAAAACCGCAGCGATTTTATTTTTTGTTTGCCTGTTCGTTTTTTTGTTCCGTTTAGGCCCTATCATCTTCTACAGGATTTGGTCGGTAAGTCTCAAGTCGATTCATTACATGCTTTTTAGTTATGTGCCCCCCGCCCCGAACTAGGGTAGATTCAAAATGCCTTTACGATATCCAGAGGATGTAGAATTTGTGATGCATCACAGAAGGGATTGACTAACGCTATTTTTTATCCATCATTTTTTTGTCTGTTAAACTTCTTTGAATTTTGAAGATAGGATGACAGACTCTCTGAAAAGGGTAAAGGATTGTCTAATGCCTTACTTCCTTCCTGTGCGGGGCAAAAAGTTGACCTGTACCTTAAACAGATATGCCACAACGTCCTGGGAGGTTCGCCCAACCCTGGTAACTTGGTGGTTATAAGGTCTAGAAGGTGCCATAGTTGGTTGCTAGCTGCTGGAGAATTTATGATGAAGTATAGACGTGTGAAGCATTCTTGGATCTGTACAGTAGTCGTTCTTACAGCTATAAGGCCTTTTCACCGTGCTAGTCCCCCTAAAGCATGGCACACCTTGTTTCGAGGCCGATGCATCCTAATCGAGGGGTGGGGCACGTAACTAATAAGCATTGTAAGCATTATGTAACAAATTGACTTGGGATTCACGGAGCGCCTTCTTGAGAACAAAATAGGACCTAAGCCTATAAAAAAAAATTCACAAAAATTGTATTTGGTTGTGAACAGGCGAAACTATGTGCCCCCTCATCGTGATATAACATGGTTATAACGTGTCAGGCGGCGCTCGGCTGTGTTTGAATGCGCTTTGCCCGCCGGGACGTCTCTACAACCGCGGCTATTTTCTGGTTCTTGTTTGTTTTTAGGTCCTATTTTATCCCCTTTAAGGGGCTCCGTGAGACTGATGTCAATTCGTCGCATAATGTTTAGTTATGTGCCTTCCTCCCCCCCCCCCCCCCACCCTAAGATAGATCCTCGTGGGCAGCTTAGAGCTACAAGGCGGCCCTACGCGAGGGAATAATAGCGAATAAGGGGCCGTTTAGTGTGCGAGTGATGCGCGACGCGATGCAATGCGTAGTGGCCGAATTGATCAATCGCGTCGCTCGATCAATTTGGCGACTATGCGTGTCACGCGCATACTACGACTTCTAAGGACCTGTTCATACTTCGCGACAAGAGCGACTCGTCGCCTCTGCAAAACATGCATAATGATTAAAAGCGAGCGCACACCACCGAAAAGTGTTCATACTTGAGCAGCGGCGCTGTCGCTCCAGTCCCTCTTGTCGCTCTTGTCGCCTGTTCATACTTGTCGGTTCTGCGCACGCCATGCGCGCTGCGTTCTTGTCACTCGCGTCACCCGTGCAAAACATGCATATCGATTAAAACCGAATGCGCGCCGCCGAAAAGTGTTCAAGCTCGAGCGCCCGCGCCGTAGTCCAGTCGCTCTTGTCGCTCCAGTCGCTGCTATCGCCTGTTCATACTTCCACGCGCTGCGTTGTCGCTGCTCTTGTCGCGAAGCATGAACAGGCCCTAAGTAGGGCATGGATCAATCTCTGTTAGGGTGCGCCACACATTCTACTTCTACGGGTTGTCGTGAAGGCGATTCAAATGAGTATTTGGCCGATCAACGGCTACCGATGGTCAGCCGATGGAGAAGTCAGCGTTTCATCCTTCCCAGAGAAGATCTGGTCGGGATACGAGCGAAGAACCTGGAATCAGGTGCACGCGACAGTCGACGCCTCCTCTGACTGTGCTACCTCGCGCCCCATAAAAATACAGTGCTAGTCTTTAATGTGGCCTACATGAAGAAGCGGGGATTTAGCGGTTCATCCAGGCCACGTCGAATAAGTGTGCCACCCAGAGGAGGCGGAACGGTCGGTGCCGTGATCGGCTAGTTTGCGCTTGATCGCTGCTCTGATTGGCTTTCGTGTGTTCAAACGATGCCTGATTGACTGAAGTATGTTCGGTCTGTTCCCTGATTGGCTGACGTGTAATATCCCTTATTTCTCGATCGCTGCTCTGATTGACCTTCCTGTGTTCAAACGATGCTCTGATTGGCTGGCGTGTGTTCAGTCGGTGCTGTGATTGGCTGACGTGTGACACCCCTTAGTTCTTGATCGATTACATTAGGATTGCACGGCAGGCATCGCTGGATGTATCAGGAAGCAGTGAGTATAGAAGCTCGATGGATCTCCCGTATTTAGGCTGCTTGACTGTGATCAGAACACTTGCCGCAGACGGGACTCGAACTCGTTCATACTGCCAGCTTTCGGCTAACCAATGCCGTTGTTACTCTGTTCAGCGCTGGTAGAGTAAGCCAATGATGTTTGGGTCTATGTCGCGGAGACGGGCAGCATTGTGAGGTGGTAGTACGCCAGCCAATCATAAACAAGCGGAGCACCGGCCGAACACACGTCAGCCAATCAGAATACTGACCGTACAAGCCCTTTCTGAATAGCACGTTAATCTGAGGCGGACTGATTGGCTGGTGCGCTCCCACCTCCCACTGCTGCCCATATTCACGACATGCATCAGTTTGTTTTGTCCATTTGACCTCACTGCGTTGATAGTGTGGAGGCAAACAGCTCAGCCACAAAATACAAGTGTCATGAGATCGAGTCCGCCATGCTGCCTAAGTTACGACACACAAACATTGCAGAACTGAAATGAACATAGGAAGCTTCCTCGAGCTGCTGTTGTCGTTTATACTTCATTGTCATGCTCTCTCCTGTTCATAGTTCTGCTCAAACCATTGCTTGATGTGACCAGTAGGCTCCAATTTCCCTTGTTTCCACCAGTGTCCCAGGGTAGTATGAGTTTGCGTACTGTATTGTTTGTATAGAGATGTGTATTCTGTTACAGTATGTGAGTGTAGATCTTTTAGTTCACTCACTGAAGGTTACAGCTGCTCACCATTGGTTGAACTTGAAAAAATTGTTGTGTTGCGTATCAATTTGAGTGAATAAATGAGTCTTTTTGTTAAAAAATCGACAGAATACAAAAAAAAATCACGTGGCGAGGAAGCAGAAAGGTACAGAAGCTTCAAGAATACTGCGTGAAAGTACACACAGACAAACATAGAAGAAAAGCAAGAGTAGACGTTTAAAGAAGTAAAGAAAGTTCAAAATGAATCAAATATAGCTCCTTAACAAAGATATGAGGAGGTCGTCGGACACCCACCGATTAGGACAGTGTACACGAAACAGAGAAGTCGCGAAAATGAAAGCAATTCTCGCAGAAAAACAAGAAAAACTGACATCTGGGACAACCGGTGAACCATTGGTCTATTGGAGGTCAAAGATTTGACTGGTGATCAGGGCCAATGTCAGCTGACGCGGTACCCGTCCGCTTCATCGCGAGCGATGCGTCGCTCTTCCGTGCGCGACGTCACCCACCGTTCGCGCGCGCGGCATCGCTCATTGATTGCAGGAGCCGGCTTTGGACGTCGGCGACACCGCGCCGCCTGGCGACGGCCGCATGTCCGCGCACGTCGCCGCATGCCGCACGCGTCATCGCGATACCCTCTTCACCACTGGCTGCGAGGCCCGACACGCTCGCCGCGCCGTCCAGCGCGGTGTCGCAGCCGTGCGCGATCACCGCGCAATCGCACGCGATGACGCGCCCTCCAACGAGCTGAGCAGAGCCGCCGACGCCTGAAAGTGCGCGACGCCGCACTCGCGCGCGATTTGTCGCTCGCCGTGCGCGGCGTCGTGCGCGCCTATGCACCGCCCGTCCCCGGTTCGCACCGCCCGTCTACCGTCTACCGATCAATCGGCGATTTTGATTGAGATCAAGGTTCGACATCGAAAATTTGACCTTCGATGAGCCGACGGCTAGGGACATGCATTTTTCTTTGAGAAATCTTAATTTCGCGATAGAAAACCGACATTTTCCTGCTCTGGGTGGGGAGAAGAAGCAGCCTGAGTGCAAATGTGTTAACGAATCCTATTTACGTTGGAAAAGCTACTTAACGTTTTATACATTCCTGATGCCACCCACGGCTCGGGAAGACGTATACGCATGGCCGTTGGAGTAAAAATACCAGTCATATTCGAAAAGTAAGCAAAACTAAAGCCTTTAAGCGGACTTCGATGCTTCGTTCATTGGAGATCAAACCTTTGACCGCTCGCTGACCCGGCGTCAATACCGCCAGCTGGTGCGGCACTCGTCGCTCGATTCGCGCGTGGGCTTCGCGTGCTCGCGCGCGACATCGCGCATTCGCCGCTCATTGATTTCAAGACTCGGCCCTGGATGCCGGCGAGGCCGCGCCGCTAGGCGATTGCCGCCTGTGCGCGCACGACGCCGCACGCCGCGCGCGTCATCGCGAAGCCCTCTCAACCACTGGCTGCGTGGCCCGACACGCTCGCCGCGCCGCCTAGCGCGATGTCGCAGCCGCGCGCGACCGCCGCGCAATCGCACCCGATGACGCGCCCTCCGACGAGCTGGGCAGAGCCGACGACGCGTGAAAGTGCGCGACGCCGCACTCGCGCGCGATTTGCCGCTCGCTGTGCGCGGCGTCGTGCGCGCCTATGCACCGCCCGTCTACCGTCTACTTGTCGATTGGGATTCTCCCTCTAGCTAAGGCTAATTTTTGGAAATTTTCTTATTAATTATTGTTATCGCGACTTTCTCGCGATCATAGGATGATTTCGTGGGGTATTGTAAAAGAATTTCTCTTAGAGCTTTATCAGATTGTGCCGCTATGCAAACAAAAGCTCCTTATAAAGGAGTCATTTGGGAAAATTCACATGGCGCTCTTCTCACGTTCCGTTTTTTTTTATTCTTTATTCTCTTGTAGGATGTTATTGGCATGATCTATTGTGTATTATATTTGTAAAAATAGTTTTGGTTCAATTACCCAAGTTTGAGGTAAACTCTGTCGAACGACTAGTGTATGTGTGTACCGACGAACATAAACTGAATCTCCGACAATCTAACTTAATTATATTATAATATGTTAACATCTATTGTAACACTATTATAATCCTAACAAACCCACTCTCGAATGCCCCGACCTTTCACAATTCAATTTTTCTAATTCTTACAAAATTTAAAATCACACAAAAATAATAATAACAAAATTGTAATTAATACTACACTGAATAATACCATATTAAAAAATTTCATCTTGAAGTTTAAAAAGTTATTATATTTATTATATTATTTACCGATTTTGGTGCAATTCCAGTTCGAAAGGACCGCCTTGCTGCCAATTTAAAATCACACAAAAATAATAATAACAAAATTGTAATTAATAGTAAAAAGGCGCGACGCCACATAGCATCCTTCGTCCTGGTTTGTGCAGTGTGTCGAAGTTGTGCAATATTGCGTAAGAGGAAGATCACACAGGTGACATTATCCGAAAAAAAAAATGAAATGAAATTAATGGCATTTTGACTGTAACTTCTAAGGCAATTTTTCTTCGATTTTTATTTTTTATTACTTACATTATAATAATGTTAATAATGCATTATAATATTAGCATAAATCGTGCTATTTTATTAAGAAAGGAAGATCACACGAGTGACGTTATCCGAAAAAAGTTGAATGAAATTAAGGAATTTTGATCGTATCTTTTAAAATAATTTTTATTATTTATTGATTGCCTTACAATAATCTTAATAATACGTTATTATAAAATTAGAAATAAAATTATAAATTGTACTTTTATTAATCACATTTATACTATTCACTAATCAATTTTTATTTTTTAAAATGAAATTTGGCTCTAATCTGCTAGGTGGCCCCCTCAAACTTGTATAGCGCTAAACTTCTTCAACAAACCCCGTCACACGAGATAACAGCCATATGTTTACCGACCTACCTATCACCTGTCAGGTCCGTGGGTCGCTATACGTTGAGTCACCCGTCGGCCTGTTGATCGTCGACATCCTTAGACACACTACGTGGCCCTGCCGCGTGTCAAAGTGATCCAGCTGCCACAAATCTCTCCTCTCGTTGTGTAATAGTATAGTATCTTTATTAACCTGTTCAAGAGAGTATAAACGCATCTCAAATGCGAACAACGCGTGGTGAATCTTACTACATATGTAATGCTAAGTAGTCCTTAGTTAAGTAAGTGAAAAGGCAACGATATAGATGGCAAAGTGGGGAACGTAACACTGACCTCAACGCGGATAACAAAATACTTTTGAATTAGTACTGTCTGGCTATACTATAAGGGACCAATGACAATGCGACAATGCCAAAAGGACGTAGTGGGTGCTTTCCTAGTCGGGGGGACGGGGTGGCAGAGTTATGCAGACATTCAGTCCGCCCCTCCTACTAGGAAAACGTCGAACATAGAATTATTTCTCAAAAAGTTAGACCGCAGGACTACATGAGTGCATTGCAAAGGACTTGGAAATTGATTACACGGGTACTCGCAGAGTTAGGCTGGCATTTTCAAGAGCAAAACCGAGTCGAAACCGTCGGTAGTCGATCGATACTCGATCAATAATCGATTGGTGGGAAAGAAATCGTCGGGTCACAACGCACAGAGAAATGAATGGTACGCTTTCTACACCGTCCTGTACTGTTATCGATCCGTGGGAGTAGTGGAACTTTGCACGGAAGGCATCAGGAGAAATTCTGCGGCGACGGACAGACCATAAACGGGGCGCCAAAGCTCACTGCACGAATTCGGCAAGGGCGCGAGCTGGCGCCATTGGACGTCGTTCGCTGGCTCGTCGTATCACGCCATGCTTCTTCTGCGCCACCACCAACGGCTGTTTCATCGGCGGCGCCATGCGCCATTGCACGTGTGGCGCAGTCAAGTTATGACGGCGAAACTGAAAAAAAATCTTTTTCCAGAAAAAAATTCAATACAACACGCACATTCTTCATTGTTCACAGTCTGAAAATCAGAGAACAACATTGTCACAGCACTGCACTGCACTCTATCACGTCACAATTAAGGGGCTGTTCATACATCGCGACGGGAGCGATTGGTCGGCGGGCAAATCATACGTATCGATTTTCGCCGAGCGATCGTGCAGCAAAAATCGATATGTATGATTTACCTGGCCGACCAACAACCGCTCCAATCGCATTTGTCGCGAAGTATGAACAAGCCCTGAAAGACCGTGGCGTTCATAGTTCGCGAGTTCGCCGAGCAAATTTGCAGCACAGCCCGCGCGAATCGATTTTTTTGCCGCAGGTAATCGATTGGCACTGACACACTGCTCAATTTGCCGCCTTACTCGAAAAGTATGAACATACGAGTCCACGAAGACAAACAGACTAAATCGCACGACACTTCTCGCCTCACCGTCACCTTCTTCGTGCTCCAACGTCGACGTCGCACAAAGCGCCATGGCGGCTTCAACGCGAGCACGCTCGCTTTGAGCACACTAGATCACACCAATAGGTATTGTCGAATATATGGGCACTCGCTATGATAACTACAGGGTAGACGGATTAGATCTTTACATTCGAGCATGAAATTGGAGTGAGAGCACACTTTCCTACTAGGGCAGTTTCGACACGTCTAGCTCATACGGACTACTTCCCGGAGTTTCTTCCATTGTCCAAAGACTCAACTATGCCTTCAAAAATGCACGGGATAAATTTTTCGTGATCAAAACAATGCACCCTTTCGTTTAATGTGGATGTCTTTCACACACAATCTACGGTAGGATGCCACACTCTAAGGGCCTGTTCATACTTCGCGACAAGAGCGACAAAAGCGACAAGAGCGACTGGGGCGGCGGACATAGTGTGGTGTATGTAAATAATTGCGTACTCCACACTCCGTCCGCGACGAATGTAGTGTTAAATGGTAATTATTTGCGTACCCCACGCTACATCCGTCGCCCCAGTCGCTCTTGTCGCTCTTGTCGCGAAGTATGAACAGGCCCTGATTCCACTTTCTCCAAAATATTAATCATCCTTCCTTTTAGTTTCCATAGATTAACTCGATTAGAATTTCTCTATTACTAGATGGTTTTCTTGCCTTAGGATACAATGTCACTTCTCCCCTGAAGTGACTCCTTGGCTTCTGCGCTGTTCAGCGCTCCATCATCCATCCATTGTTATACAACCCACTGGTAAGCACATAACGAGTGATTGGTACTCCGGCTGATCCTATTGGAGTTTCGTGGTTTTTATGGCCGCCGCACGGCACATCAATATTGAAGCGAAAGTCTCCCGAAATTCCGTCAAATGAGGTGTATTGTGGCAGCCGCTGACCAAGATTGTATTCACTTTTTATTCAGCTTACGCTCCGGTGAGTTTCGCGCCTTCTTTAGAGCCTGAAATAGTCGGAAATATCTACAGTACTACTGGACCAAACATCATTTAATAGTACAGGATACTAATGTCAAAGAAAATAGAGGAATGACCCAACACCAGAGCTCTAATTGGACGGTTAATCTTCGAAGCGGATGCCGAAGAGGATCACTAGTCGTCAACTCCCACCTCAAAGGTTAGTCGTCTATTTAAAGCTGTGGTGTCCAAGCATGTCGAGTATTTTCGCTGAGATTGGTACCCACTACTATGAAATGATGTTTGATCTTATAGTATTGTAGACGTCTTCGACTAGTCCATGCCTTGAAAAACGCGAAATTCGCCGAAACATAAATCGAATAAGAAGTCGATAACAATCCTGGTAAACGGCCATAACAAGAACATACAACCACAACAGTGTCCAGCTTAATTTGAAAAGCGCCCGTGATTTGAAAAGTTAGAAAGAAAAGTGGTTTTAAAAGTGACCAATTTAAAGCGAAAATGGTATAAACTGAGCTCTGGACTACATCACACTACACAGCACACTGGACTGACCAGTCGAATCTTCTCTATTGTTGCTGGTTATCTCATGCAAACCGCCTACTTGTAAAAACTTTCGTGGTAAAAATGTCGATGAGTAAACATTGGCCAGCCGGTCTATGCCCAGAGTTAAAGAATACCAGTGGAATAAGTAGCTAACCTTTTACCGCTTCGATGCAGACCCTAGTACCCGCTGAACCATCAGTGTGCAAAGGCAAACCAGAATATGAGTCGAATATCTAATGACTATATGAACCAGAAAGTTTACGCCCTGTTTGTGTAGTAACCAGCACAAGACTACACCACACCAAGACAAGTTGCTCACCTTCGTACTAGCAATGTACGCCGCTTTCACTGTCAGCACCACCGCTCCAAGAAGATTCCTAGCCGTCTGGATCAGTGACATTGCTGATTCCAAGCCGGACACCACGACATCGTTTCCTATCTGTTGCACATCGGCTTTAACCTGAATAGGAGCACCTTGCGAGTGGAACGTCGACAATCTCTAGTAAATTAAAGCGTACCTTGCTGCATATGTTCAACTGCTGACAGTATAGCGTGATTCTCGACAGATAGGCGAACAAATCGGCCTTCGTGTTCGAGTCAACGCTCTCGTCTCCGATCTGTTTAGCAAGCGCATTCAACTGAAACGATGCAATGAAAAGAAATGAGCGAATAACACAAGAACCGTTTGACTTGATCTCTTGAGCATGCCATGATTGTTGTACAAATACGTTTTGCTGAATAAATAAACACCGAATCAAAACCTTCGATCCGTCGACAGAGATCTCTTGCGCTGCTCGAATGACATCCATCGTCGTCTTTAATGGACCGTGTCCCCTGAAATGAAGGCGATTCGTGAGAGAGTGGTACTGTAGCTTATAAAGGAGTAACTTATCATCCAATACATTAATAAGGTGACCCAAATAAATAACAAAAGCTTAAAAAGTCCTCTAAACTACCACCTCTCCAACTGGACCACAATTTTCACTACCTAGAGCAGGTCGGAGTGTATTGATTGCCGCTGGCAGAAATTACATAAGCACTGTAACAGTAGTCACACGTAGAAAAACAATTAATCTGTCGAATACTACGTAGTTAGCTACGAAAGTATACAAAAACAAACCAATGTATTGATTTACACATCAAATCCGGTTGAAATTATGGCCCTATTTATGCTTCAATCGCCGCACGGAACGTCGTAGTTCATACTTCGTGACGGGAGCGATTGGTCGGCCGAGAAAATCGCTCCCGTCACGAAGTATGAACAGGCCCGCAGTGAGAATTACCGATATTGATTAGGCCAATCGATACTGGCAATTGGCATTATGACGTACTTCGCTGCGATTAGAGTATAAACGGGGCCTGTGACTAAAACAGCCATATCACCTCTTGAACTTCAACTTGCATGCATATGAAAAGACTCAAGGCTAAGTGGACGTCAGAATTCTATAGTTGTGGTCGAACGAATACATTGGAATAATTTCTTCGAATATTTATTCGAACAAATCGAATATTCGATATTTGTAGAATTTCGAATAATCGTTCGAGTTCGAACATCGAAAGAGAGCAATACGGTTAATGAATAAAGGACGGCGTTACATCCCTTTTGGGATGTGCCACGCGCTATACTTCTATGGGATTTCGTGGAGGCGATTTCAATGCATATTTGGCCAGCCGGTGAACTTGTCAGGGTATCTTCCTTCCCAGACAAGTCTGGTAGCAATTCACCGACCCCGGAGGGATGGAAGGCTTGGTTCGTCTCGGCGGGAAATCGGAACCAAGGACCTTATATCGGATGCACGCGACAGTCGGCACCTTCTTCGACTGCGCTATGCGTGCCCATAAGGAGCCTTTTATACTTGCGCCGCAGCGCGGCGCGGCGTGATGGTCGGCATGGCTATCGATTTTTCGCGCCGCGAGGCGGCGCCGCATCGCTTTTATACTCCGCCGCCGCAAAACACTACACTTGACGGAATTTTGGGTTACGGTATTCGGCGAATCGCGCCGCTGAGGGGAAGGGCGCGACGCGACGCGATCAGTCGCGGCAGACTCGGCGTGGGGTGGGAGATTTCACCTCTTCTACCAAACATCTCCTATTGGGGAGAAGGGGGGGGGGGTTAGGGTGCTGGTCACGAATCTGACATCGTCTTTTGAAGTTGCGAGCGATTACGGTAGGTTCGGTTGATTAGGGAGTTTGGGCGAAATCGGTGATCATGACCTTAGCCCGTATCTTCTGTAACCTAGGAACAGAATAGAGATCAGGGGCCGGATTCATCAACAATTAAACCCGTTGGTATGCGGGGTATAGGGGGTAGAAATAAGATAAGAGTCAGATAGAGATAATGCAAGAGTCAGAGACGCAGGCTTCATCATGGGTATCTCTACCCCTTATACCCACTGTAAATCGTTGATGAATCCGGCCCCTGTAGACATTCACGAAGCTTCATATATCACGCTAAAGATATGCTTAGTGCACAGTGACCCTAGAATGGCCATATGAAAAAGAACTTTGAGTGATTCTTGACGATGGGTACGTTCCAGCAGTTTTACTTTTGGATCCATGTCGCAAAATAAGGAGTGGTTTAGTGCCGTTTGCATTGCAGGGGATTCGACTCAATACCACACTCACCAGTTTCAACCGTAGGTTGAGCGAACGACTTCGACTTCAGGCTTAAGAGAGGATTAGTCGCTCCCCACAGGAATTCCACGACAAACATTGACAAGATGCATTGCGCTGATCAGGCAGACGAATCCTTTCTGTTTTGCTCCCTCAATGACTCATGGACCGTTTCCGGAGCACGGGCCGTAGTGCGCAGATGCTCGTGGCCGCACGTCGCTGACGCTCCCCTTTCTAACTGCAATCGCGCAGCGGCACGTCAAAATCGGGGCGCGGCGCGACTGGCCGCGCCGCTTCCCAAATTGACGCGCCGCGCCGCGGCGGGAGTATAAAAGGCGCCTAAAGGGTGCAATAATTGAACATTATTCGAAAATCGAATATTTTTGAAAATTTAATATTTAACATTAATATCGAATAAACTTCAAATGTTCGAGCAAAGAACCTGATTCGAATAAATCATTCGGCTATTCGAATACTTGAATTAACGAAAAATGGGGCCTATTCGAATTTCGATCATTCGAAAGAAATTGATGAGCGGATAAATTCGTCCCTTCATTCGCTCGAAAATTTTCGACATCGACTTTATAGCTAGAGAAAACTTCTCAGAAGCACAAACGCCTCCTACTTTCAGGTGATACGTTGAGGGTGCCTTGAAAATATCAGTATTCCGACAAGACAGTGTCTTTTGGTAGGCAAATTAATTTCCTTTCCAAAAGAAGCCCCTTGGCCTTGGATCCTACGCCTAGATCTGCCTGAATTGCATGGAAATTTTCCTCCCACTGCAGCAGATGTTGAAGAAAATTGGTAGCAAAACCTCCTCACCTCGTGAAATCCGTCATATCCGTCATGATCATGCACATATGCTTCGCCAATACGATAATATCGTTGCCACTTTCATCCCATTTAGCCACTTCGCGCTCGAACTTCGTTTGGGTGATCTGCAAGGAGGCATATGGAACCATAGAACATGGAGCTGAAGCATGAAATTCTCACCTTGAACACATCAATCTGCTCCTGAATCTTCTTCTTATCCTCCTCGGGAAGTCGCCTCATGATCTTCTGCTGATTCTCACCCTCGGAGATCTACAACAGAAGCGAATAATTCCATTTTTCTCAATTTGGTCACATAGGAGGCCTGCGAAGATGAGGCTTTATCCCCTTATAGACCTCAGAATAATGTTTGAAGAACGACTTACTCGACTGGCGTTGTCGTGAACATTCGTTTGGCCATCATCTTCATACTCGTTGTCAGAGTCGACGTCTTCAGGGTGTCGATTTACGAGCAGAGCGTTGCGGATCTCTTTCACAGCATCGTGGACGAGCGTACACGCATTGATAAACTCGTCGGAATCGCGATCCCTGGAAGCAGAACGGATTATATGGGAGATAGGATGGCTTAAGACATTCCTAAAGAACTAAGGAGGTTCCCCAAAACCATGAAGAATGCTCGATGAACCCTCAAAGACCGATTTCCTCCTAGACATGGAAAAGAAAAGGAAGGTATCGAGTGCCTACCTCTCCTCCTGGGTGGAGTTCGGTCCAGTTGCTTCCAGTCGAGTGACAACTGCCTCGGCTCGAATGGCGTATTGGCTCAGCACTAAGAAAAGATGGACTAATCGTTGAAATCCATTGAAAACGAACATCAAAAGAGGCTTACTCTCATCCCTCAACCTCCTCGTCGCCAGTTTCACCCTGTCAGTGTACGTACTCGGTTGTAAGGAGTCCATCTCCGCATCGACAGCTGAGCAGACCTGAAGCCGAAGCATACAAACTAAGGATCTGATACCTAAACATCGGTCAGTAAGACCTCACCCGCAACGATCGGCCTCGAATCGCTCCCGAAGCCCTGTCGAGCATGTCGCCATCGCCTTCGTGAACAGCCTGGATGGTCAGAGTCAGCATAATTGATAAGCTGGACATTTGAATGAAGAGCTCTCACCTGCAGCCCAGTCATGGCATCCTCGACGATATGCGCCTCGCTGACTGCCAGGAAGTCGTCAAGTGTCATGATCGAGTCGATCGCCATTGTGAGAAGTTTCACCTTAAAGGAATAGAGTTAGCTGAATGCCTAGATCGCTAATGACTTCATAACCAACCTTATCCTGCCAGATATCTCGGAACAGCTCCATGTTCTCTTGAGCCACTTTGCTGTCAGCACGGGCGCATAGAAGGTGAGCCGCATTCACTACCTTAAAAATTGCTCTTGGCGTAGGAACGATGGAATGAACCTCCGAGGCGCGGTTTGTAATAAAGGATAAAAGGATTAAGGACGGCGTTACTGCTCTACACGCGCCCCAAAGACGCATTACACGCATTACTATCGCTTCTGGGATGCGCCATGCATTCTGCTTCTACGGGAGGCGATCAGAATAATGAACCAAGAATCTGGTATCGGGTGCACGCGACCATCGGCACCTCCTCCGACTGCGTTATACGCAAAAACGCATTACACGCATTTCTATCGCTTCTGGGATGCACCACGCATTCTACTTCTACGGGAGGCGGATGTTGTGGAGGCGATATGAATGCGTACTCGCCCATACAATGACTTCTGGTGCCCATCCGATGAACAAGTCAGCGCTTTATCGTTCCCAAACACGTCTGGTACCAATCCAACGACCCGGGAGGGATGAAAGGTTTGGTTGGCTAGGGCGGGCCTGAACGAAAAACCTGGTATGGGGGGCATGCAACACCTTCTCCAATTGCGCTACACGCGCCCTGGTTCGTACTAGCATCGACAAATGGCGCAAAGAAGCGGAACCATCAATATCGATTAGGTTGCGCGTAGAATCGATATCGACGGCCTCCGTATCGGCAAACCACGCAACAAATGAAGTATAGACTACGTCTTAGGCAGTCTACACTTAATTTAATGCTTTAGGTATGATTGCACCTACGTCGCCACTAGATTTATCAAACACCGATATCGGGTTTATCGATATCGATTGAACGCTCGGAGGATCAGTATAAGCGTCGCCGGCAGGACTCAAGTATGAACCACGTTTTAGGTCTAGTTTGAAGTTCTATCTCAAAACTACATTTTTCCTAACGATGTTTCAGGTGCAGTTGTTGGCTAAAATGAGTAAATGGATGGTGTCTAGACTATGAACCATACTTTATTCGTTGCGTGACGCGTTAACGACTGGTATCGATTATCTGCGCTGCCTAGTCGATGATTATACTTAAGACGCCTTATCACGGCAACTATAAGCATCGATTAGGCAGCGCAGATAATCAATACCAGTATATTTAGTTTTTTGCTTCAAGGTCCTTAAAGGAGAGTCTCGACTTAGACCCTGTAAGTATTGGATCTTTTTGCCTACATTAGGTCATCGTAATAGCTACCGCTTCCATTATCCCACTATTAAAAGAAAAAATCGTGAAAAAGTGTTTAACTCTCTTTTTTACCGAGGTGCTCGTTGGTTACAAATGTTACCTCCAGGCTTTTTAGAGTTACCAAATACTTATGTTTTTCGAAAAAGGTTGAGGAAAGTAGACCTAACTTCAACATTACACCTCACTGATATCACCTAAGGGCAACATTGCTGTCCTTCCTTCTCCTTAGCCTCTAATTCATAGCTCTATCATGCCTTAGCTTTACACAAGTAAACATGTTGCTTTGGTGTATTTGTTTTCTCACGTGTTTGTTTCTAATTCATATTCCTATTTGTTTCTATTTTTGTACTCAAATTTTTCCGTTTTTCCCTTTTCTTTTCCTGCCCACCTTTGCTGCTTTTATCTTTTTCTTCAATGGCAGTTTATGTTTGCTCTCCTATCTAACTCTAGGATATCTCGCTTTCTTCCCTCTTTCTACACCACACGTTACGCGGGTGTTGATGGAGCGATGGAGTTGACGACGGAGTATCCGGAGCCGTCTTCACATTACGACTTGCAGTGTTTGGCGGGCCACTGCTCTTCTCCTTCAATAGCTCCACAAATCAACCCCTCACTCCCCTATTTTTTCTTTGCCTTGTGACAAAATATTTCGCTTCTCCTTGTTTTTCTCTTTCCAGTAGTTCTTTCCCTTTCCTCCAATTAGCACGTAACGCTGTTCAGCTTTGGTTTGTTGAGGTTTCTCTTTTTTTACCATGTTGTGTTACTCATCACATTGTGTCCATGGATTTCTTGTATTCTAGAATTGTGTGCGCATTTATGTGCAAATAAATAAATAAATAAATAAATAAATAAATAAATAAATAAATACCAGTCGCTAATGCGTCACGAAGCGAATAAAGTATGGATCATGGTCTAGACACAATTCATTCACTCGTTTTAGCCAATAACTACAACAGAAACAACGTTAGGAAAAAGATAGTTTTGAGATTGACCATGCTATAGCTTGACAAAAGCTATATGGTCAATCTACTCAACTACTTGTTGGAGTTGGAATTGCGCAGCTCGAGAGCAGCCCAAGATCTTAAATATAGCGACGTTAAACGAAAAATGGAGTTCACAAGCTTCAGATTTTGAGGGTGCACCAGTTCAACAACCAAGTAGGCGCGCAACTGACAAGGTTATTCATATTTACATAAAAGCCATCCGTTAGTTGTGGCTTACACTGGAATCACCATTGCCGAATGATGGATCTACTGATTCTACCGTTATCGATTGATCACGCAGAGAATAAAGATATATGGCCCTCATACAGCCGCGCAGCGATTTAAGAGTCAAATGCGGCAAAAGCACAGTTTATAAATAATTTCATGCTCTACGCATGGTTAACACTCAAATCCCCCTCGATTTGCTAGAGAATGGACCAATCGAAATCCACTGATCGAGCTAAGTACCGATACCAGTGTTTTCGTTGTTCTAGGCTACTTGTCGATTGAAGTGTAAACTTCTGATCAAGCATAGTTTATACTTGACTCTAGCACTGTTTATACTTTCGTCGACACGGATCGCTTTTCTCGATATCGATTAAACGCGTTAACGGTCGATAAAGGGAGTGTCCCTATTGCCGTGTCAGTAGTGAAATATAAACAACCGCTTGCTTAGACTTGTCATTAGATCCATGCTAGGCATGTTTATAATTACGTCTTCGCGCTGCGCCTCACCGTGAGATCCGCCGATATCGACTAGGCAGCCGGAATTATCAATAGGGGCAATTCTCTTACAGTCTCACCGCGCGGAGGACAAATCGTGGGGTGGAACTGAGGCACCGTTCACCTTTGAATCCGTTCCCACCAGTTTTTGGTTTATACTTATATCACCGCGAGGTATCCAGTCGTATCGACAGCATTACGGCAACCATCGATATCGACTAGATAATACGGATCGATATCGGTCTATGAAAATCGCCACGATTAAAGTACAAACGTCAGCTCAAGCACAGTTTATATTCGAATCCACGCCCTAGGCACGGTTTATACATACGTCGCTGTGCGTCGCTTTATAATGTAATCCATCAATATCTATTAGACGCGCTAACGGTTGATGTAGGTAGCTTCCGTACTAGGCCGTCGCCTCTGAAATACAAAACTCCCGACAACTCACCTGCGGCGCCAGTCTTCTCAGCTGATTCGCCGTATACCGAATAATTCGCACACCTTCGACATCGGACGACATCTCGCAGGCCAGATGGGCAACCTGAGAGTAGCCAGTGTTGCCGTTAATCCTTTCGGGGCCCTTCGTTAAAATCATTTCAATGGACTGAACTGCCCAAGTCACTCACATCGACCAGTTTGTTGGCATGTTCGAGGAACATATGACCGGCCTGGGTTGTCGCCTCGCTGTCTCTTCGCTTCGCCGCGTCGATAAGAATCAGAAGCGGCGTACTCGTGTCCAGGAACGCATCGCTTACATGATCAACAACCGCTCGCCGTAGATGCCTGGAAAGCGGAGTGTTTCATGAGGCAATTAAAGGTGTACAACACACAAAATAAATTGGTTCAAGTCTTATATGGAGCTAAACTTATATCAAAAATCTACTTGTCTTGGAAGGAAAAACTAACAGTCTAAGGTTGGATTTATACTTTGGTCGTCGGCTGGCGCGGCGTTATGAAAGTTAACAATATCGATTAGGCGGCGCATGCGATCGATATTGGCGCTATGAAAGCCACCAACATCGATTAGGTAGAATGCAAGATCGATATTGGTAGGTTTCGTAACGTCGCGACGCCGGGCGATTGAAGTATGAACCCCGCCTAAGCATAGAAAGGCCATCAAGCAACAACTAAAGAGCTAGAGTTTCTAAACAAACAGTCTAAACGAGGGCTAAGATTAACGAAGCACTCCACTAACCTCCTCAGATCTTTAGCCTTCCGTCCAACGAGCACCATGGCCAAGTCGACATCCTCATTGTTTTCTCTGCCGCACTGAAACGAATGCACATCAATAAGTGAAGCAAATACTGTGACAAACCTAATATTGTCTACAAGGGTAAAAATACCTGACCTAACGGTAGATCTAACCTCATCAGCAAAGCTATTACCACCTGACCCATAGAGATTTTTTTAAGTGTGGGTTTTAGCTCTGCTGCGAGGTGCACAAGTTTTTTAGATATCTCTTCAACACTGAATGAGCTTCCCACAAGAAGCTCTGAAAAGCACCAAGCCCATGGAGGAGGACATCGGCATTACAGACCATATTAGACCGATTGAATTCTTGCGACATTTTACAGAATAAAGATAAAGGGCAGTATCTATCAAGCCTTTTCGCGATGTAAAAATTACAACAAAGAAAAACTCGATATGGCATTCCACAACGGCAAACCTTATAATAAGTAAAATGAGATAAAACGTTTACAAAAAGAAACAGTCATCATTGCATGCTATGACACGTTGAATTCACCTCATCTTAAATAAATTTTCATCCTAAATACGCATTGAATTCATCTTCATGTCACAGAGATAGAATGCACGCATGGCGAAATAAATAAACACCATGCATCCAACCCCTATGGCATATCGTGGAGATGAATTCAATGCGTATTTAGGGTGAAAATTTATTTAAGGTGAGGTGAGTTCAACGTGTCATAGTATGCAATGATGACTGTTTCTTTTTGTAAATGTTTCATCTCATTTTACTTAATATAAGGTATGCCGTTTCGAAATGCCATATCGGGTTTTCCTTTGTTGTGTTTTTCTTATTTTGTTGTTTCGTTTGTGCAGGACATGACTTTCACTCCCAAATAAATAAATAAATAAATTTGGCATACACAATGAATTGCAGCCGATGGGCAAGTCAGTGCTTTGTCCTTGCCAGACAGATCTGGTGTCAATTCACCGACCACGGAACGATAGAATGAAGGTTTGGTTGACCTGGGCGGGAAATCCGGACCAAAAAATGATCGCATACACGATGACTGAAGCCTCCATTAACTGTTCACATGTTTTTGTTTATTTAACCTTGCCTGGTTTGTTTTTCCGTTTTCAGTCTGACGTGTTTACACGCTTATTCAACGTAGATACCATTTTCACATCAAAATGGGCACTTTTTAACACAAATAAAACACTTTAAAATACGCTTGACGCTTTTGAAACCAGACTGATTAGAACTTCAAATGAACACGAGCACCTTCAAGACTGAACTTAAAGCTTTCCAAGAAGGCTAGAATAATTCTTGTCCAACGAAAATTTAGATTTATCCTAGTCCAGGGGCCACATAACTAAAAAGTAGGTAACAAAATGACAAACGCCGCGGTTTACAGCCGTCTCGACGGGCAAAGAGCGACGGAATAGAGGCATGCCGCGTGTTCACCGCCGGCTGACATGTTATAACCAGGGTCTAACACGGTGAAGAGGGCACAGAACTTTGCCTGCTTGCAACTACGGTGAAAACAAAGCAATTTTTTCGTTTTTTTTTATTCGTGACTTTTCTTGTTTAGGCCCCATGTTGTTCCGTAGAGGCCACTCGGTAAGCCTCAAGTGGATTTGTTACACATAATACTTTTTATTTATGTGGCCCCCTGGACTAGGATAGATCCGAAAATTTTGTATGCGCTTTTTTAAGTTTCTATAAAACTTTTTAAATTCACCTGCCCCCAACAAGCGAACATATTGTTTGAAATTTTATAAAACCCCAAGTTTTAATTAAAAAATAGTTTGATGTCTATTTCAAAGTGCAGAGCGGCAGCAATTTTTAGTGCGTTAAAAGAGAAGATCGCACCATGTACTAGTTTATCTCGTCGCGATTCTGCTTTGATTGATAGTGGCAGTGCTGTATGTACACCTCAATTTAAACCATTCTACCTTGCTATTTCATTCTTTCCTCCGAAAATTCTGTTAAGGATCCCTCGGACTTGGCGCTGTTCCCCAACTATCCTCCGACCGTTTCGCCCCATTGACCTTTAGCCTTGACACACGCGCTCGTGATTACACACGCCTGATCGCACCTTTGACAGTTCGGACGATGATCCGCACTCGTTCTTCGTCATGGGACCTCGGTTAGGCTGTTTGGAGATATCGATGAGCTCGCAAGGACAGCACCTAGGACCTCGCTTGGCTTTGGTACCAGGCCTAACCGCTAGCCGAACCTCTTAAACTCCTGTAAGTCACCTGGAAGGCACTTGGGGACAATCCCCGTCTCCCGCGACCGTATTGAAGTCCCACTTCCACAGAGATCCCCACAATCCTTGCATAGTCCCAAGTCGTTATCCAATAATCCCTTCTAATTGCCCGTATTATCGTAAACGCCATGCCCGGCGCGTCGCTCGTTGCCCGGCGGTCTGCTGACCTCGTCTCCCTTTCTCCTTAAGGACAGCGGGCGACAAACGGTGGGAAGGAGCCGAGTCATGCGGCAATTATCCGATGTCTTCAGTGAACGAAACAGAAAAACCACCCCACACTTTGACACCTCAGATCGCAGTGCTATTGAATGGGTCTTCGACCGCCGGTGTTCACGCCGGCGATTGCTCAACGCGTGTTGTTGCACGCAGCACAACATGCATAGGTCGAGGACGTCGCCTTGGACAAAACAATCAGCTGTACAACGACCTTTCGATGCGATCGGAACTCTAGCGCCAGGCGGGAGTCGAACTAGCACCGCCTGAAGGCCGGACGGGAATGCTCTACGCCATTACACCACCGGCGCTGTTTGATCAAACGCAACATCCACACTTCGTGGAACCGGCCAGCAATCACCCGTGTGTCGTAAAGAGATGTATCCGCTGATGTCAGCACGAAACTATAACAGTTAAACTGAAGGTCTTGGGAGAAATGATTCAATTCGTCTTCTTGACGTTTCAAAATGGATTGAATCATTTCTACAGTGTGTTTCAAAAGTTTGTATACACTCAAAAACTTGCCCATACCTCGTTTCGCGTTTATTTTTGCAGTCCCGCTCTATCTCTACCAGATTCCACGTTGTCTAAAATAGAAAACCACTTGCTTTCAGGAATTTTTTTTCGTCTCCCACCAGAATCATCCTTTTTTTGTAGAAAATTCTTCAATGTCTCGTTAATGTTAGGTGAAGTGCCGGAAGTATGGAAGGATGCAATTGTCACTGCGATTCCTAAGAAGCCTGGTGCTTCAACTGTGTCTGACTTTCGCCCAATAAGTCTTTTACCGCCACCCATAAAGGTCATGGAAAAAATTGTAAGAGATAAATTGTTAGTACATATCAAAAGGCTTCATCTTATTCCAAATGAACAACATGGTTTCGTTTCCGGTTTATCTACTGTCACTAATCTTGTTGATAGCTTGTTTGATTGGAGCCTTGCAGTCAATTATGGAAATTCGATTGATGTAGTTTACATTGATTTATCTAAGGCCTTCGACAGGGTAAGTCATTGCAAGCTACTTCAGAAGTTGGCCTTTTTCGGCATAAGCGGCAATCTTCTGAGGTGGTTTGATTCTTACCTTGATGAGAGACATATGACGGTAAAAGTTGGCCGCAATTTCTCCATGCGTTATCGTTGCACGAGTGGTGTACCTCAAGGGGGTGTTCTTTCGCCATTGCTGTATCTGATATGTACAATGGAGCTACCCTCTTTGCTTGGCACTTCACCGAACATACGAGTTCAGTTGTATGCCGATGATATAAAAATATACGGAATTTTCAACACCGAAAACTGTGACGAAGTACGAGAAGCCATGAAACGTTCGATTAGTAACCTTAGTGAATGGGCTACAGAATGGAGCTTGACCATTAATCGCGAAAAGTCGTTCGTTCTACATTATGGGGATCTACCGACCACTGAATACGAAATAAATGGCGTTGCGCTAGAGAGCTGCCTGGAAACGAAAGATCTCGGGGTTTTGTTTGATAGCACGCTGAGCTTTTCTTCGCATATTGATCGAATTGTGAGGAAGGCCAATATGACACTTTTTTCTATTTTTCGTAACGTCCACACTGATAATCCGTTGATACTTATTCGGTTGTATAAATCATATGTTCTTCCCCATCTCGAATACTGCTCCCAGGTCTGGAGTCCGTTCACTATAAAACAAATGCGTAAGCTTGAAAAAGTGCAGCAAACGTTTTCTAGGTTAGTTTATTGCCGATTACATCCTGGTTTGCATTGGCAGCTTATACCACCTTATGGTGAACGGTTAAAGCTACTAGATCTCAAAACGTTGCTGTATAGAAGGGTAGCTGCAGATCTTATATTTGGCTTTCGCATCCTTCGTGGTGAAGTTAAATTATCTCCCAGCAAATACTGGATCTTCAGACCTACTAATGGGCGTTCAGGTGGGTTTAGACTTGATTATATGAGGTTGCAGAAAAGAAAACGATCAAAGTTGTTCCATTTCGTGCTCTTTCGATTCGCTAGATGGTTGCATTCGTTGCCTGCAGATTTATTGGCGTCTCAGAATAGCCAAACATTCAAAAGGAATCTAAAAAAGATAAATGTATTAGAGACTCTAGGAATTACAGATTTTCGCTAGTTGTTTGAAACGGATTTTTATTCAGAATGGCACCTCTTCGTATTGAGCGAGGACTATGACTTCGAATATGTTCTCCAGCTCGATGCAGACAATGACTGAACTAATCCAGCAATGTTCCTTAGCGGTTATGCTCTACTTCTTGTTCACTATTACGCTGTTCTGTTTGCTATTTGTTCCTGGCTAATATCTGATTGTTTTCCTTGGTGACCGGTTTCTTCAATGTTGTGTTGCTTGCCTGTCAAAGTAGGGGTTGATTTGCTTCCGCTAATTTATTTAACGGGTAGTCCTCTGTGGTCTTACTAGATGCAAATACAAATTGCTGAATACAAAGCCAACATATTTCCCGATTTATCCTGCTGCCAGTTTATTTATGTTCATCCACAGGTCCTTTTATCCGAATCCCCTCTACCTTCACCTACAATGTTTTCTACTTTAAAAATTTGGCAAAGTTATGTCTCACTCTGCTTTGTCTTACTGACTAGCTTGCCACTCACGTGGGTGCTTGGTATACTGTTACCGACCGGCTGGAAATGATCACCCATATTTGGAGTGCTACTTCTTTTGTACATATGCTTTTGATGATTCTCGTTTCTCCGTACTGACATATGTATTCCAACATGCGTGTCCTCCCTTCTATGCCATCGCCTGGGGTGCGTATTAGTTTAAAGAGGCCTTTGAGATACAGGGCCCGCCCTGGGATCGTGCGCATAGAAGGTCGTAGACCAAGCGCATTACGCTCATGAGCCATATGTCTTTACGGTAGGTTTTTGTTTTCGCGTTCTTTGAAAGCAGCATAGGCACAATTCTTCTTTTGCTAAATATGTATGTGCTGGGCTAGTCTTTCGACAAAGCTAGGTGCCAGTCCCTCGTTTAATTTGTTTTTAATTTTCAAATTCAGAGCTGCAATAGATGCTTTTATGTAATGTAAATGGTGGATACGTGCAGCAGGGATACTAGAATTTTTAAGAGACCATGTTGTTTGGTGACCAAAGTTTCATGGCGTTCTCAAATTCTGAAACCATAGTGAGACCACTCTGGACTCCTCGACTTCCAGTTTCCTCCTTGCGCTTTTCTTCCTTCTAAAATTGATGGATGTGTGTTCTTGTTTTTCGACTGCACTTTTATCGACTAATTTTCAGTAGTTTTTTTTGCGTTAGTTGCTGTTTTGACATTTTGCTAGTGTATGCCTACTATATTTGCTACTGTGTTTGAGCGCGTCCTATGACGTATATAATAAATAAATAAATAAATAAATAAAATTGGTTGATAATTGGCGTTTCAAAAGTATGTATCCACTTGTGAAAAACAAACTTTTCGCTAAATTCAGAAGTCGATCGGACTACCATCATTTCTTATAACATCATGTATCGTATTATTCATGATATTGACGAGGTCTCGATGATTTTACCTTCGCTGGTGTGCCATGTTATCAAAATCGCCACCACGTCATTGAGCTGTCGGTTATTCGCTAAGACTCGTCGAACCACGATCCCTCACATGTTCTCCATTGGGTTCCTGTTATGAGAACAGGCCGGCCAGTCCGTTACTTGAATGTTGCGATGCTGGAGCCAATCTTTGGTCAATCTGGACACATGGACTGCAACGCTGCCCTGCTGCAGAACATGTGTCTGATGTCTTCTGCCTCTCAAGAAATGCAGAAGGATAGACTCCAGTACACCTTAAAACTCCAGACTGACCATGCGACAAAACGGGACACAACAGAAAACTAGGCGTCAGCATTCCGCTGCTGAAGAAGCCAACCTGTGTCACTAATGAACCGCCTCCAAAGTTGCGACGAAGGAGGCTTCTCGCATTTCTCTCCAGTAATGTCGATCATCCAGAATAGATTTTTCTCCTTGGATAGATGAAAGAAATTTAATCTGGATGGTCTCCGATGGATACCGACATCACTGGAGAGACATACGAGAAGGACCCGTCGTCTCAACTTTGGAGGCAGTTCAGAAGTGACAGCGGTCGGTATCTGCAGCAGCGGAATGCAGACGCCTAGTCTTCTGATGTGTCCCGTTGTGTCGCGTGGTCAGTCTGGAGTTTTAAGGTGTACTGGAGTCTATCCTTCTGCATTTCTTGAGAGGCAGAAGACATCAGACACATGTTCTGCAGCAGGGCAATGCTGCAGTCCATGTATTTAGCTCGACCAAAGATTGGCTCCAGCATCGCAGCATTCAAGTAATGGACAGGCCGACCTATTCTCATAACAGGAACCCAATGGAGAACATGTGAGCGATCGTGGTTCGATGAGTCTACGCGAATAACCGACAGCTCAATGACGTGGTGGCGATTTTAATAACATGGCACACCAGCGAAGGTAAAATCATCGAGACCTCGTCAATATTATAAATAATGCGATACATGATGTTATAAGAAATGATGGTAGCCCGATCGACTTCTGAATTTAGCGAAAAGTTCGTTTTTCACAAGTGGATACATACTTTTGAAACGCCAATTTCCATCCAATTTTCTTCAAAAAAAGAATGATTTTCGCGTGAGACGAAAAAATTCCTGAAAGCAAGTGGTTACCTATTTTAGACTACAAAGAAACTAGTGGAGCTAGTGCGGGACTGCAAAAATAAACGAGAAACGAGATATGGGCAAGTTTTTGAGTGGCTACATACTTTTGAAACGCACTGTCTTAAGACCTCAAATAGTCAGATCTGCCCCCAAAACAGGTCTATAGCCCACTACGCCTCTTCAAACGAAACCCAAAAACCTCAGCTCAACCTATCGGTGAGTGCCCAAGAGAAGGCCCCTTTCACAAGCATTTACCAAGCAATTTCACTTCAAACCACTTTCATTCTCATCGGAAACACGAGAGCCAAGGCAAAACATCTCTCCGATCGAGGAAAAAGCCATCGGCTCCGCTACTCCTCGTATTTCGTCTCGACGCACTGCAGTCAAGTGCTCGGCGGCGTAATAGGAATTTGTGGGTTTTCAAGAGAAAAATCGCGCTTTTACAAATCTTAGAGCTCGGTTTGAATGTGGTCTGCAGTGAGCAATCATAAAACACTCATAAAATCTTTATCATCAATCATTCACCAGCCATAAAATTACCATCACTTTGTTGAAAAAACCCAGGGCCCGTGTAGAACGAAAACCAAACTAATTCTTTTGGCTTTATTCTTTCATAATTTCAATGAAAAATAATATATCCTTTCCAAACCTGGGGAACAATCCTACTTTCACACTGACGAGCAGTTTCTTCAGCGTATCCGAGGTTGGTACAGGTCTTTATTGCGACTTGCGACTTTCCGGCGTTGTCGTCTTTATCAACTTTATCAAAGCCGGGAAAAGTCGAAGTCATTTGAGAAACTCCTCTACCAAACGCCATCTCATTCTACACAAACCCATCCAAGCGACTAAGGGATCACGAAAACGACGCCGTAAGAAGTCGAAAAGTCGTTTGCGTGGTCTCATAGCCTTTTGCTTTTGTATGGGTTTGCCAAGTTTGAAATGGCATTTGGAAGGGTGGTTTCTCAAATAACATAGACCTTTCCAGGCTCTCGCCGAAAACTGGTAACATTCCCGGCTATTCTGAATAAATGGCTCGTCGATTGCAACGTCAGAGATGCCAAAATTCATCGAGAGTAGGACGTGGAATCCTACTTTCATTTGATCATCTTGTGTTTTACATGAATTAATTGAGCGAGAATCTATCATGCTCACGTCAAATTGGACACCATTCAATCATTCAATCGAAATTGACATTTTTTTCCAAACTGAACGCCCTCCAAGTCAAAGCGAGCGTCTTCCGGATTCACTTTCTGAGGAGGTCTAAATAAATTTTTATGCAAGGAAAATTTGGAATCACTTTCTTAGAAATACAGGGTGTCTCAAAATAGGAAAGGTACTGAAGAAGTTAAGGGCTCATATGAAAGCTTAAGCAAATAGAAATTTTCTGACATATGAGAGGCATGGAATGTGCCATGCACTCGTCTGACACCTAGCATTTTACACTCGATTGCTTGTGTTTCGCTTGAATACATGTTATAATTTCTTCACGTAGTAGCCATTTCGATTGAATTGTGCTTATTTTAGAGTTCAAAACTTAACTACACATTACAGCTTGCGAAAAATGGAGAGCATTCTAAAAAATAAAGGTACAATATGAAGGGTTGTAACATTGCTGCTATTAAAGCATTTAGAGATATTTGAGACTAACACGAAAGCGCAGGGCGACGGGATTACTGTAGCGTGCAAATAGTCAAGATTGCGCGATGCTCCTGCCTGAAACCTTGCATTCCAGACTCGATTGATTGTGCATGGGCTGAATGCTTGTTACAATCTTGTTACTACTTGGTCACATTAACTTGTGCTGTGCTTCTTTTAACGTTTTGAACTTGACAACCTCGTGAAAGACACGATACATGCGACTTTGTTGCACGATTTAAATGTGAGCAGGGGCCGCATTTTACAAGATGCATTCTGTGGACGAATGAAGCCACATTTAAGCTAAATGGAGAGGTTAATTGGCATAACTGCAGCTGCTGGACGACGGAAAACGTTAAATGAAGCACTGCACAGGTTAATGTGACCAAGAAACGGCAACAAGATTGTAACAAGCACGCAGCCCTTGCACAATCAACCGAGTCTGGAATGCAAAGTTTCAGGCAGGAGCGTGACGCAATCTTGACTTTTTGCACGCCACACCCTGCGCTTCCATGTGAGTCTCAAATATCTCCAAATGCTTTACTAGCAGCAATTTTACAACCCTTCACACAGTACCTTTATTTTTTTAGAATACTCTCCATTTTTTTCGCAAGCTGTAATGTGTAATTAAGTTTTGAACTCTAAAATAAGCACGAATCAATCGAAACGGCCACTTTGTGAAGAAATTATAACATGTATTCAAACGAAACACAATCTATCGAGTGTAAAACGGAAAATTTCAGACGAGTGCATGGCGCATTCCATGCCTCTCATATGTCAGGAAATTTCTGTTTTCTTAAGCTTTCATATGAGCCCTTAACTTCTTCAGTACCTTTACTATGAACAAAGTCATCACCTTTCAATCAGTGTATACATTTTTTTAGACAACCTGTATAGCCCAAACAGGCTTTCTCTAACAGTGCACGGCGCGTCCTCGCGACGGATGAAGCGGGCATTGATAACCAACTATCCAGCCCTTCAGAAGGCTTCAAGATGCTCAAAACTTGAGAAAAAACGCATTCTGTTGCTATTCTCACCAACAAAGGCTCAGAAAGTTTCCACGTAGAAGTACAGCGCCTGGCGCAGCTCAAGAAGGTTGAAAAAACTCGATCCTCTTCAGTATCCGTTCATTCCAAACAAAAGCTGGAAACTGCACGCTCCCTCCTCCCCCCCCCCCCCCCTCCCCACACCCCTTCCACAGTAGTTTACAAGGCCTTCGAAAGCCCTTGTGGTCGAATAAACGTCGTCGCAACTGCTCGCTAATCCCCACCAGGATCAACGGCGGCCAAGTCCGACGGCTGAGGACATCTTCGCCCCTCTCGCTAATCCACAGGAACGTCGAATACGGGACCTGTCCCCTTGTAACGCGCTATCCTGACAAGCTCAGCGGGTTAAGCTGTGTCCTTAAGCCTAACGAGAAACTTCAGGAGAGCTTCCTGATGGCAATTCCCCTTCGAATAACGAAGACGACGGCAGCTCGCCAAGCCAGCACGACGCACTTCATTTGCATAATTGAACACGACATGCCAATGGGGGCTGAAAGCGGCTGGTCTTAAGATAAGCTAAGCGCCTCGTCCCCGACTCGACGAAGAAGAGGTCTAGAACGCAGGCGCTATCAATAGGCACCAATTCCTCTGCGGAAAAATGGCCGATAATCCTCACGCAAACATTTTGATGGAGGCATTCGCACTTGACCTTCGCTAGATGCAGAAACAGACGCGGAATTGAACCCAGAGCATTAGGGAAGAATGCTCTTACTTACACCTACAACCCAATGGAGCCCTTGAATACTGTTGCTTTAGGGACCTAATGGGTCACATCACAGAGGTCAAAGTCCGCATAGGGCCACAGCTTTTGGGCCACAGACAGCGTAGTTGACCCGTTGGGTCCTTAAGGCGAGAGATCCCAAGGGTTCTAAGCTCATTCACCCATCTCTGATCCAGGCAGGGTGACGATGGACCCTTCTGTCCAGGGGGCAGACATAATTCCAACGCCGCGCGAACCCCCTCCCCTGGCATCGCGCACGGTGCGCGACGGAATTGGACGAGTTGTCGCGGTCCGACTGCTTCCGACAAGGGCGGCTAGCAACGCTTCCGACAGAGACGGCTAGTGACTACCGCCGAAGCACAAAAGCGTGTACCGGCGACTGTCGAGCACGTTTTTCGGGTAGAAGAAGGAAAGTAGTTGGGTGAGACACGTCTGATGTCTCCTGGTAGAGAATTCTACGCGTACCTCCGTAACAATAAACCCTCCTATTTTTCCATTCTGCACACAGCGGCAGAGGCATTTTACTGCTTCCTTTTTCTTCAAGTCTCTCCTAAGCGCCTTTATCGAAAGAGTTCGTCTCTTTCATTTCATTTGGGGCTCCCTTTGGTGGCACTAGGAGGGGGTTGAACCTGCAAGGGTAACAAAGGTGTTTGATGGAGTAGGCCATGGCAAAATTTCGTGCTCCGCGGCTAACCATGCGTCATCGTCCGCGTTTCAGCGCCGCGACGTCGTATGCGGCTAGCGCGCGACGTCGCGTTGGAGTTACGTCCTGAGCCTTCTGTCCACATCTAAAGTTCGCCTTTATTTCGACCTATTATAGCGTCGTTGTCGTGGTCTATTAGCCTTTTGGATGCGTTTCGGCAGAATGAAATGGCACTCAAATGACTTCGACTTTTCCAGGCCCTGAAGAAGACGACAACGCCGAAACCTAAGCCACAAGCCAAAGACATCAATCTTAGTCACGCTGAAGAAAATACTCGTCGATTACAACGCGAAAGATGCCAAGATTCATCAAGAGTCGGACGCGTAATGAAATTGTTGATCAGCTGATGCCTTCATTGAAGTAAAAAGCACGGCTTAGGCTATAAGAGTGACCAAAACCAACATTTTTTACCTGCTGTGCTGCCATTTTTTACTAAAGGAACCATTAAACCCCTGGTATAGCGAAGAATCCCATCAAGTAGCCGTAGCTCTTCACATTCAAACATCCCCCCCCCCCGCTCTTCCCGCCTCCCCCGGCAATCAAACGAATCGGCAAACACTTTCGTTTTCGCTATTCAAACAGATTCTTCGATCATCCTGAGTGCGGCACTCGACGCGGACATCGGCGAGCAAAGCCGATTAAGGGATTCTGCGCGGACGCGCGCAAACACTTCCTCATCCCTCCTACTCACACATTAGGAAAATGACTCCTTAATAAGAAGCCTTCGCACTTTAACTAATTGCTCATCGGAGGAACACAAGTCTTTTTGCACGGGTATATTGACAATTAGAAGTAGAGCCCCACAACCAAATCTGGACTAATCTGTCTGTGCACCCGTACGCGAATAAGGAAATGAATTATTTCAATCGATATCATGGACTGTTAAATAAATTGCTCTTCGAAGGAACACAAAGTCTCCTTACATGTATCATATGGACAAATAAAAATACGAGGCCTACTTAACCAAATCTAACTTAATCTGTCACTGCATCCATACATGAGCACAGAAATGAATGATTTCAATCGATAATATTGAGCTTTACCCGCCGCTGATTGTCCAAATGGGGATTTGGCAGGTATGCCCGTGAGTGTACAGGGCTTTACAAAAAAAATGGCTCCCTAGAAGTCAGAAGGCATGGATGGCAAGAGCGGATACCAAACCCTGGTTTACCTTACCTTTTTACCCAGCAGCTGGATTCATTAATCTCGGTACAAAGGAAATGAAATCCTCGTGGGTATGCCGAGACACCTACGAGAATCGTCTAGTTTACTGCACCAACCAGCACATCCGCGAGTGGGTTGGGGTATGGTATGTGATGCAAACCATGTCGTGGACATATTCCCGCCCTCTCTACCTACATATCGTTTACACAGGAACCGGGTTTAATCGTTGATGAACCCGGTTCCTATGCAAAGAATTCCATACTCCCTGGCTTGAACTGATATAGTCATCATCTGAGTACGTATTCATCAACGTGCATACCACGGGTATGCTGGACATATGGAGTGGACATACCCACGACTCATGATAAACCTTACCCGCCGATCATCGTGGGTACATCAGTATACCCGCGACTCATTCGCGCCCCATTGACAAAATGGCGCTCGAGTGAGATCAGCTGTTCTCGCGAGAGGCCTAGTTGCACCTTACCCTTGATTCCTTTCATGAATACGAATCGTACCCACTACCCACAGCTGGCACTGGGTACGATTCTCTTACGGTATCTCTACCTATACCCATTGCTTGATGAATCCTGGCCCTGGAAGAAGTAACACCGATTTATCCATCATATTGCCGTGTAGATGCTTAGGCGGGAATTGCAGTTCGGCCGCCGGTGGGCGCAGCGTCATAAAGGCGAACAATATCGATTTATCGGCGCAGACGATCGATATTAATAGATTGCAGAATGCCGCAGCGGCAGAGGACGAAGTATAAACATCGCCTTAGGGCGAATACGAATCTACACCGTCTGCGCAATGTCATGGAGAACTAAAGTTAGTGGCTCTTTCCTTCAGGATTTACATATACTCCCGTTGTTTTTCTCAAAAATCGTACGCTGATCACTCACACTTCTCTCGTATTCGCCAAGCAGATCTTGAAGAGCTTGTCGCAGATTGTTGCACTCGTTGACTATTTTCTGTTTTCGATCGGCTCTTGTACTTCCTACAAAACATTCAGATTACAACAAAGCAAACTACAAACTAGTACGGTTAAACCAGTTCTCATTTAGTTTAACCTTAACCTTTTTCCTACCTCTAAAGCACTTCAAGGATCTAATAAGCTAGCAGCACCATTTTCACGTCTGACTGGACACTCTTCTAAGCCAGCGTAAGGCTTTGGAAATCAAAGCGAACTCTTATTACAAATCGAAACGAAGTTCTCCCAGGAAAAACAACAGACTCTCATAGGTGGTAATAAGAATTCTCTGTCAGTGAAAGTTTGGTATAACTTTCTTTGCATTTTTTAAGCTCAACTGCCCGAATGAGTGTAATAATTCTACCAATTTTTATATATTTTTGATAAAGTTAATAAAATTTTGTTTTAATTTTGTCTTAAAGTACAATAAAATAGTTTGGTGATTCAGTTCACGTCCGTTTTCCTTGATAAAACACAACAAACATACACGAGTCGTTGATCGCGGTTTACCTCAAACTTGGGTAATTAAACCCACTGTATAAGTACGCCATGCACCTTAAACGTCATATGAAAAGCTAACATAACAAATAGATGAAAAGAACAGAGATATGAGCACAATGTGGATTTCTCAGATGACTGGCTTTTATAATGTGTTTTTGTTTACTTAGCGGGACAATCTCATAAGGCTCAAATCTAACTTCTTTTGCAATATCCCACGAATCGTCCTATGAGAAAGACGCGATGTACAATAAGGCAATAATCATACGGTGGATCGAAGACGAGATTGCGCCATGCACTCGAAAACTCTTCGCGATTTTTGGCTGATAGTGTAAATGCTGTATACATGCAGTATTAAAGCGAGGACATATTTGTGCTTAACAATTGTTTTTGTTGCATCGTTTACAGGTGTCAAACTCCGTGTGAACAGCAATTTTTCAATCAATTTATCAATCGAATAAAAATCACGACATCTTGGGCGAGTGCATGGCGCAAGCTTTACTTTTACCAAAAAACTACTGCCCTCCTGCTTTTTAAAACAAGCTACAAAATATCATTCTTCCACAACAAATTTAAGAATTTTATAAAATTTCCAATAAAGCGTTCAGTTGCTGGGTAATTGAGTTAAAACTTCAAAAAATCATACTAAAATATTCAGTGAAAAAATTCTTCCACTCTTCTGGATAATCTCTAGTTTAATGTAAAAGAAGCTCATTGGGATCTGCCAGAGTTCGCTTCGATTTCAAAAGTTTCGACTAGCTTAGAAGAGTGTCCAATATGACACGAAAAGTATCCAATTTGGTTCGAAAAGTGTCCAATTTCATGTGAAAATGGTACATATTCAACATATAGGCCATATCCAGCTATGTGATCCCAAACAACTGCTTAGAACGTCATCTGGCCTCAGCTCTCGCTCTCTTTGGCTACTGGAGGACATACAGTACCTCCTCCACCCGCCAAAGGGTCCCTCTCTAACCGGGTAAGAAGATACCAAACCAAAGGAATTCATCATGACGGTGCATTCCCCATTCGCATCCTTAACTTAGTGCAAGTGCTCTTGTAAGGGACACTACCTGAGTCAGCTATCGCAGCCGAGCCGCTCACAATCCGCTCAAGAAGCTCTTCGAGCTCTGGTCGATGGACGTGCGCCTTATAGGTGCCAGGCTCAAGGTATACTCGGTTCTGGAAGAACTCTTTTAATGAGATGGATAGATGCGGGAAATGAAGACGACGTGACGACTCACCTGGAACTGATCCAGCTCACTGATCAGATGCCCTAATCGACCTTGTGACGTAAACGACATATCCGGATTTTCACCTGAAGAAGAAGAACATAAGGAAATCTGAAAAGATGGTGGGCAAGCTCACCACAAGCTCTTGCCCGCGCTTGAAAGACCGCAAAATTCCGCTAAACTGGATTAGAACGCTTGAAAATTGTCAACATCTTAATGAGTTTGGTCCCAAAAATCCCCTTTATGCTCGCACGAGGCAGACCTAGATCTAGTTTTTTCTATTTTTGTGCTACTTTCTCGACACAGTCATGAGCTCTGGGTGCCTCGCTTCCCTCTACGATAACCGCAACAGCCAACAGAAGGCGAAGTACCTCTCAATATAGCATCCATTGCATTCAAAGCCGACATCGCTTCACCGTGCGCGTAGTCGCGATTCTGTCGAGACTCGTCGTTCTCTGGATGACGCACGAAAGCCTAGAAACTCGTGTGATAGCCAGAGATCTGCGACTTGCCATGCAATGACGCGTACCTTTGTCGTCGCGAACACTAACGGGCACGAGGTCTTCAAGTGTCCTTTAGCGGCCAGAAGATCGTCTTTTTGGTTCGGATCCCGTAGGTCGACGATTCGCCTTCTGAAAACGACTGAATCTTGAACATACTAGCCACCGAGGTGTTATAAGAAAACGGTTTGTCTGAAGGAAGGTGGCGAAACAAACCATTGAGATTTGATATTGTTTCTCTATAATTCTCAAGTATACTATATAATTATTAGCTCAAAAAGAATAAAAGCCTGATCGATATATTGACTGAACCACTGTGGCAGGAGATATCATCCCAAGCTGTAAAATTTCACTTGGCAGTAACCGAAAAAGTACGACGAGGCCCGGACACTTGATCTCAAACGAGTCCTTGGTTGCTGAAGGCAGTGTCCGAGAGTCCTATGCAGTGCCTAGAGTACAGGGTGCGCCATAAATATGGTCACTCAATAAGAAGCGAATTACTCACAGGGAATTTGTCAGGGAATAGCGAAACTTCCTCAACAATTTACTAACAATCTAGTTAACACGCAAAATGGATATCATCTAATATGATCTTCCTTGGCACGAATGACGACCTTCAGACGCTTAGGGTAGGACTCAGCGGCGGCACGCAAGGTTGCTTCCGGAATTCCCTTCCATGCTTTTTCCCGTGAAGATTTCAATCCTCGAATCGTAGTGCGTCTTTTAGCGCAGACTTCACCCTCTAGAATGAACC
The DNA here is from genome assembly GCA_947396885.1 of Heligmosomoides polygyrus polygyrus. Classification (NCBI taxonomy): domain Eukaryota; kingdom Metazoa; phylum Nematoda; class Chromadorea; order Rhabditida; family Heligmosomidae; genus Heligmosomoides; species Heligmosomoides polygyrus. The sequence continues at coordinate 95,856,357 of OX377204.1, read as the reverse complement.
AACGCAGTAATCCATAACGCTCAAATCTTACGAGTTTGTCGGCCATTCAGAAACAGGGATGAAGTTGGGAAGATTCCTTGCGCACCACTCCTGAGTCTTCCTGGACTTATGTGCGGGTGCACCGTTCTGTTGAAAGGTCCATGTTGTATTTCCAGAGTGTCTTGAGCCTAGGGAAGCACCTCCTTCATCACAATGTCGTTCACGTAGAGATTCGTGTTGACCTTGGCTCCTTTTTCAACGAAAACCAATCGTGTCCGTCCTGTGGCGCAAACTCCGGCCCAAACCATCAGGGAAGCTGCATGAGAGTTTCTGTTAACGGTGTCTGCATCCTCACCACTTTCAGCCAACAACCGCGTTTTGGCGGTCAAAAGGCTGCTTAATTGAGAAAAGTTTCTTATCAGTGAAGAGCTTCGTGCAGTGGTCGTGCCGCTCGTGGAGTCTTGGACGTTTTTTCTTCTTCCTTCCATCTGTGCAGGCGTTTGTCCGTGCAGTTGACGGAACTTGTAGGGGTAAAGTCCAAGTCCATTCCTAACAACTTCTCTCATCGTCGTAGCCGATACGTTGAGCTCGGCTGCCATCTTTCTCATTCCACATGAACTGTTCTTTTTTCACGATTTTTCAAAGTCTGCTCGTAGCTACGGATACCGGGCAGCCAATTCGGGAACGATCGACGAGAGAGTTACGTTGCACACAGCGATAGACTGTCTTCTTGGGCAGCTTCAGCAGACGAGCGATGTTGGGAACAGAAAGTCCTGCCCTTCTCGGATCCAAGATTGCGCCTCTTTGACAACAAGACTTTACCATTTCTGATAGAAGCAGTGTGGAGATGCAAAAAACACTATATACGGTTAAGACGACACGTAGAATCCTAAAAAACAATGGAAACATAAAAACGTTCGCAAACAAATACAAAAAATGACGCGCGAAAAAGTGACCATATTTATGGCGCACCCTGTATATACTGGATCCGATGACGTTTAAGATAGTTCAGATCCGTCTTTTTTCCCATCCCCGAGTAAATGGACAATGCAGATAATGAAATTTTTGAAAAGTCTGAAACTTGGGATGACTCAGATAAGGGTGACTTTCACTATAGGGGATTTTCGGATGATTCAGATAACTGATTTTAATCAGAAATCCAATATCCAATCCGAGTCGGACGTTCAACATTCGACTCGAAGAGAAATCAGTTATTCGAATTATCCTAAAATCCGTCATAATGCCAATTACCATCATTTGAAACACCTTAAGATCCGAGCTTTTCAAAATACCATAGCATGCCCGACCCATTTCTCTGGTTTGAAAAAAAAACACGGATCCCAATTACCCTGATCGGCGTCGGATCCAATGTACAGGGTGTCTCAAAAAATGTACACTTTTTGAACGGTGATAACTTTGCTTAGAGTAAAGATACTGAACAAGTTAAGGGCTCATATGGAAGCTTAAGAAAATAGAACTTTTCTGACACTGAGCAGCATGGATTGCGCCATGCACTCATCCGAATTCTTGCATTTTACATTCAATTGATTCATTTCGCTTGAATGCCTGTTATAACCTCTCCACAAAATGGCCATATCGATTAGTTTGTGCTTCTTTTAAGGTTTTAAGCTTGAAAACTGCGGCTTACGAAAAATGCAGGCTGTCATAAAAATGCAGGTACTATTTTAAAGGTTCTAGACTTGCTGCTAGTGAAGCTTTGGAAGATCATTGAGATTCATAAGAAAGCACAGGGTAACGAGATTTCAGCGGCGCCAAATAGTTAAGATTGCGCCATCCCCCGTCTGAAATCTCATTTCATTTTTAATCATGGGCTGAATGTTTGTCACAATCTTGCTATATTAACTGACCATATTAACCTGTGCTGTGCTTATTTTAATGATTAGAATTTGACTATCATGTGAAAGAAACGTGACATGTGAGTTTATTGATTGCACAATTTATCGCTCTCGCTATCTCCGTAATAACGCTGTCTACATATCTGAGCCCATAGCAAGAGTCAGGCCCGGCTCTAGGCTTTCCTTCGGGAAGAAGCTTATCCTGAGGTGCTACTGGAGGTTCTGATGGTTTTGATGTGGAAAACGTTATCCTATGTCGTCTCTATAGTCTAATTAGCGAAACAATGGCTTGATCAGCTTGCTGCAAAACTGGGTCATGTGTGCGTTTCCTCAACAATCAATCGAGTCTGGAATGCAAGGTTTCAGGCGGAGGCATGGCGCAATCTTGACTGTTTGCGTACTACAGAAATCTCGTTACCCTGTGCTTTCATATGAGTCTCGAACATCTTCAAAACCTTCATTGGCAAAAATGCTAGACCCTTTAAAATAATACCTGCATCTTTAGGACACCCTGTACTTTTTGCAAGCCGCAGTTTTTAAGTTTTAAAGCTTAAAAGAAGCACAAACCAATCGAGATGGCCACTTTGTGGAGAGATTATAACAAGCATTCAAGCGAAATGAATCAATCGAGTGTAAAATGCAAGAATTCAGAAGACTGCATGGCGCATTCTATACCGCTCATATGTCATAAAACTTCCATTTTCTTATGTTATCATACGAGCTTTTAACTTCTCAGTACCATTACTGTGAGCAAAGTTATCACCTTTCAAACAGTATAAACATCCTTTAAGATACCCTGTTACTTAGCAGTTTACTTTGAACAACAAAAAGGGTATCAAGAATACAGAGCGAAGACAACCAGTTTCATGATTTTCCCAGCAGGAACTGTCCATCACGCCACAGAAAATGAGATTCTAATGAGAACGCGGCATGCTCAGCGGGCTTCAGGCAGAATTTTGAGCTGATGGTGAACAATAAGGACAGAATTGAACAATAAGGACAGAATAAGTGGTGTCGAATGCTTCAGCTTCTGCCTCTGTCGATATAATGGCAAAGAAAGTAGGTAAGAAGGGACAGTTGGCGACGATATGGCGCAACTGCCCCTACCTTGGCCCGGATGAGCGGCAGTGGACAAGGAACCAATCCCTAGATAATGCGTCACACATCCGACGACGATACGGAATGTTGTGGAGGTAGTACGGACTCGTATCTGGATGTCTGGATATAACAAAACATTGACTGCCCATTAGCTGACGACCGCATGTCATCGAATGACTTGCGATGGCCACGGACAAGTCAATGTTTTGTACCTTTCAGACAAGTTTGGCGACAAAATTCCTACTCCACAGTATACGTAGGACTCGATGCCGATTTGGATAGTTCAGATCCGTAATTTTTTAACGCTTGCTAGGCGGATCATGCGAATAATTGACATTTTTGAAAAGCCCGGTCTTAGGATGACTGAGATAAGAGTGATTTTCACCAGACTGGCTACCTTATGATTCAGATGGCTAATCTTTTGGTCAGAATATTATCGATCGGATATCCTATGCAAAGAAAAGCCAGCTATGTGAACCACCCGGTGGTATTCCGATCTGGAAAAAACTACCGTATCGGAATCATTCTATGATCCACGCTTTTCAAAAATGCCTCTTTTCGCATGATCCGTCTATCCGGAGTTTAAAAACAGCAGTCAGAGATATCCGAATCGGCGGATCCAATGTGTACTCGGGAAGGAATGAAGGTTTGCTGGGCCTGGGCGGGTCCTATACCCTAAACCTCGAATCGGATTGTACACCAGAGTCGTCGTCTCTTACAATTCGCTGCCACGCACCGCTAAAGTCCGAATAAAAGAAAGATGTAGGCCAGACGCTTGAGTAAAGCAAAAGTCCTTTAATAGTTTACCCTTTTGAGACAAAATGCCAAACCGTAAGATTTCTTTCCGAAAAATAAGAAGACTAGAGATTAACATAAAAAGAATGATGTAGAAACCCTTTCATGTTAATCCATCTACTTATTTTCTCGGAAGGACATCTTACGATTCGGTATTTTGTTTATTTAATAGTTTGTTCTTTTCAGAAATAAAATACCGAATCGTAAGATTTCTTTCCGAAAAATAGATGGATAGATTAACATGAAAGGGACCTCACATCATTCCTTTTATATTAATCTCTTGTCTTCTTATTTTTCCGAAAGAAATCTTACGGTTTGGTATTTTGTCTCAAAAGGGTAAACTATTAAGGGATTTTTGCTTTACTCAAGCGTCTATCCTGCGTCTTCCTTTTATTCGGACTTTAGCGGTGCGTGGCAGCGAATTGTAGGAGGCGACGACTCTCGTGTACAATCCGATTCGAGGTTTAGGGTACGGGTCCCGCCCAGGCCAAACAAGTCTTTACTCCTTTCCGAGTACACATAGGATCCAACGCCGATTCGGATATTTCTGACAGTCGGTGAGTTTATTTATTTATTGCATTCATGGCGCGCTCTAAACGAACGAAACAAAACTGATAACAGTAACAGAAATGTAAAGCTCCCCGATCCTATTCGTCGAGTTGGTAAAGATTTTCCTTCAATTGAACGGAAAAAAGCGTAGCAGATCAAGCTCATTCGCAATATGGAGAGAAGCAGAATGGAAGAAGGAAAGGCGAATACAACCCTTACGCGAAAACTGCTATATTGGATGGCCTTCGCCATTCTTTCTATGCTCAGGAGAGAGCCAGGAACCCAAAAAGGAGAACAATCTGCCCTCACTGTGAGAACTTTTTGAGGGATTCAGAAGCTCTTTATATCAAAAGCAAGAGAGATTAAACCGAAACAACGCGCTAGCTGATCATCTCTCCTCTCTGGAAGATCCATTCATTATAAAGCCGCGGCAGCAGGTGATATGCTGTTCCAACGTCAGATACACGCTGAAAAGAAGCCGCCTTTTCTGAGCAAAGGCAAGTCAAGAAGCTGGCGCTGCAGAACGCTCGTCGAATGTGAGAAATCTTCCCCTTAAGCTAGATCGTTGACTCAATTTCCGTTCTTCATTCTCGCGCCTTGCTATACCTCTAATGAGCTTCGCGAACAATTCACGACGAAGGACTCATCGTGAGTTCAGGATTTAGAAAACAAGTCGTGACAGCATGTCCAAAAGAAAAAAAATCGAAGGAAAATCACAAAAAACGTGAAAGTGAACCCTTTCAATTAAAATAACGGCATTAAAGCACATGGAATGAACAAAGTGAAAACACAACATGAAGCGGATGACTCACTTGACCGTCTCCTCCACTTCTTCAATCTCGGCGATCAGCAGCTGATATCGATCAATCACTTCCTGATTCGATGTGGCCGCTCTGACACCATCGAGAAGAGTGCGAATCTAGAAAGAACAGGTGCAGGAGGGTGAAATAAGAACGAAATCTCTGCGTTTCTTGAGTTACACCTTCATGACTACGCCGTCACACAGCGAACAGCAGCCCTGACGGAAAGCACACCTTATTCAGTAGTCAACGCTTACCTCCCCTTGTAGCACTTGAGGATATCCAAGAATTACATGCTCCCCAATATTCACAAAATCCATTCCCCATTCTTTTTTTTTTGTCAACAAAATAATATCTGCACTGCGCGCACTTTCTTCTGCTACCATTTTACGATTCGTCCTTGTCGTATTTTGCGCGGATGGACAGGCAGACAAACGAACGGGTTAATGCTTTTATATGCAACGATACATCTCCTTGCTTGGTTTGATAATGTACACCAGCTGTTTGACCAGCGGTCATTAATATTGCGCGGACGGACAGACAGACAAACGAACAGACTTCTACACGGCAGGATATCTCAATGGCATTGTTAGAACGGGGTTGAGTTGATTACTAATTATTTCATGCGCAATGGAACCTCTCTAGGCCATTGTTCACATATGGCTTGGCTTGATTATGTACACCACTTGTTTAACCAGTGAAACCAGACTAGCGACCAGAGGTCAATTAATGTTATGCGGACGGACAGACAGACAGACAAACGGACGGGCTTTTGCAAACACGACAATATATCTCACTGACATTGTCAGAACGGTGTTTAATTGTCAATTAATGTCGGTGTGATCTGTCGCCGTGTCGTCTTGAATACGGAAGGCATGCCATCTTTGAGCTGTTGAATAATTCTGCACGTAAACTGTGAGACCAGACTAGCGGCCATTAATTTTATCGGACAGATAAACAGACAGACGAACGGATTAATTCTTTGCATACAACTGGACCTCTCCCGCTCATTGTTCACACACGGCTTGGCTTGACTATGTACACTCGCTGCATGACCAGTGGTCATTAATTTTGCGCGGATGGACAGGCAGACAAATGGACAGATTGATAATTTTATATTCAGCAGCATTCTCTAGGCCTGGTTTGATTATGTACACCAGCTGTTTGACCAGTGGTCATTAATATTGCGTGGACGGACACACAGACAAACGAACGGACTTCTACACGACAGGTTATCTCAGTCGCATTGTTAGAACGGGGTTTAATTGATTATTGTTCATTTTATATGCAATCGAACCTCTCTGGCCATTGTTCAAGTATGGCTTGGCTTGATTATGTACGCCAGTTGTTTACCCAGTGAAACCAGACTGGCGACTAGAGGTCAATTAATATTATGCTGACGGACTTTTGCAAACACGAGAATATATCTCATTGACATCGTCAGAACGGGGTTTGATTGTAAATTAATGTCGGTATGATCCGTCACCGTGTCGTCTTGAACACGGAAGGCATGTGATCTTTGAGCTGATGGTTAATACTGTACGTAAACTGTAAAACCAGACTAGCAGCCATTAAATTTGTGCGGACTGATAAACAGACAGACGAACGGATTAATTCTTTGCATACGACTGGACCACTCCCGCCCATTGTTCACACATGGCTTGGCTTGACTATGTCGCTCTCTGCGGCAAAAAACCGATGAAGGCACTATGGATCGGAAAATAAAGGGGGCATGGACGGATATGGGAGAGCGAGTAGAGGCACGGAGATAGAAAATATGGAAAAACATGGTTGCTAGCGTCAGCAAGAGCTAAATACTGAGCAAGGGTTTGCCGACGGACTGAAATGAGGCAGCAGATGTGCAACAAAGAGGCGCACCATCGGAAAAAGTCTAATCGCCCCTCCACGGTCACATGAAACGGAGCCAAAAAACACTCGATCGTTGAGGATTGGGAGCAATCGATCGAACAGAGAAGGCAGCCGCACAGGAACTTGAACTTGAACAGGAGCGGCAGTTTGCAGACAGAGCAGCTGTTACGGCCTAACAAGGACCTATCTTGACAGAATTCTAACCACAGCTGCTACATCCAGGTCAACAAGGCCGCCTTTGCACCGAAAGCCTTGCTCGGCCTGGTGAGCCATCTGTGAATGGCTAGTTTGTTCGTGAATTCAAAAACTGCGAAGAACAAAAAAGCGGAATTCAACCTCACTCGGTGCAGATTTCTCTACAGCTTAAAACACTATAGGAAATAAGCTTCTATAGGGATGTAAAGCTATCACTCACCTTGTCAACTCCTTCGATAATCAGCTCGAGATCAACGGAATCGGCGAGTATAAGGAAGTGGGCAACGGCCTGGAAATCAATCATTCTAGCGAAGGCCAACAGAAAAACGTTTTGTCAGAATTGCTCAAGAAGGCTCATGGTGTAAGTATAGCCTCCAACATTCAGAGGAATACTATCAGTATCTGCGACAGGAGATAATGTAGTGGATTTGAAATGCTCAACATTTCTGGGCAAAAACAAAAACAACAACATGGACTAACAGTTGTGTAAAGTTAGCTATTACGGAGAAAAGGAGCCTATCTCCAAAAGATTGACATCAGTTAAAGTCCCATTACCCTTCTCAATTGAAAGGCAAAGTAAATCAAGAAAAAATCGCAAATTCAGTGACCAGAAAACTCCAACTAATTGAACCATAGCTTTTGCGGACCCTAGCTCTTCAATGAAGCGCAGAGCCATAGGAGGAATACAACGAATCCTCAGCAAAAAAAAATGAACATAAAACGTTTGAAAACCCTACCTGCAAGAGGGTTCTTCCTGCGTTTACGGCCGCTGATCGTCGATCAGACGAGGAACTATCGCGGATGAAGTCGCGCCCGGCAAATGACATGGACTGACCTAGAATTTTCATGTGACTGTTGGCAAACTCAACTATCACGTTTCGCTGGCCAACTTGTTCCATTTTTGCCTTGAATCTTTGTTCACTGACAACACCCATTATAACATCTCATCCACAAAGCTTATCAGGTAAAACCTCGCTCTTTCCATTCCAAACTGCTCTAATAGACGACCTGTGACTCCATGTAGCGTACAGTTTCATACCATTCTCAGTTGAAATTCAACGTTCTACAAAACGAATTCAACGCTGTCCAAACCAAATTCAACGTTGCTCAAAACGAATTCAACCTTGTTCAAATCAAATTCAACGTTCTTCAACACAAATTCAACGCTTTTCAAAGCAATTTCAACGTTCTTCTGGAATCTTCCTCCGTATCATATAAAAAAACCCTCTACTCTTTCTTGTAATTGGCCGATATGCCAAGTTTGCAGACAACATGAGCAACGATCAACAAGACGTTTAACAAAGTCAGCGACACGGCCGATGCAGTCGAGTGTCTCGGAATCAGAAGGAGATCTTGGTCAAGCTGGTGTTCGTCGACGGAAGAACCGCACACGAAGCTACTCAAATTGCTGGTGTCATAGAGAACACTGCACGAAACATTATCAACTCGTACAAACGGGAAGGCGAAATAGTTGAGCGCACTCGCGGAGATAATGGCTTGAGTTCACACCCAGTCACTCGTTGTTTCAGCACTCAATTTTCAATCTGTGGGTAGCAACGCAAAAAAAAGCTTAATGCTGAGACTTGCTTCTCATCGAAGAGGTTGTCGAGCGACGTCCATTTCTCAAGGATTAAAAAACTCGACGTCTGTATCAGTTTCTACGATTTTCAACGCTCTAACGACACTCCATATCACACTTAAAAAAAGCCTTGGCAGATCCACATACGCCTGAAGGCCTAACAAAGGACTTACTTTCGATGCTTGAACACATTTGCTTGAGCCTGGATCGGCTGGTAGAGAGGCTATATGTTGTTACAGGATGTTTTGTTGCGATCGAAACTCTTGCGCCAGGCGGGACTCGAACCCGCATCTTCTGCTTTCCGGGCAGCGATGTTCGCCTTACACCACCGGCGCTGTTTGACCGCACGTAACATCCGCGATATCCTCGAGGTCTGTCAGCACCCACCCGTGATACGGGATGGGCCGGCCGCTGATATCAGCATGGAACCGGTTAAGCTGAAGACGGTCAAACAGCGCCGGTGGTGTAAGGCGAACATCGCTGCCCGGAAAGCAGAAGTTGCGGGTTCGAGTCCCGCCTGGCGCAAGAGTTTCGATCGCAACAAAACATCCTGTAACGACTTACTTTCACTTGCTCATTCTGCTATTTTGAATAGTTATTGCTGTGTTGTTGTTTGTATTCTGTATTGTTTATCGTGTTGTTGTGTCGCTTGTAGTTTTATCTTCAATATGCTTATTTTGTACTTGCATCGCATTACTACTGGAGTACTGCTTAACTTGCTAGTTGTTTCAAATTTTTCGTTGCATAGCCTTTTTTGCAAGCAGAAATTTCTTGAAAAGATGTAAACATTGAATCGCACAACTTGCAAGGAAGATGTGTACTTTGATTCGCAAGTCGTTGAATTTGTTTTGAAAAACGTTGAATTCGTTCTGGACAACGTTGAATTTCAACTGAAAATGGTATATAAGTCGTAGGCCAAGATTGCTATTGTTATTTTGTTGTTTGTTTTACTTCGACTGATGTTTCGGCGTTTTAACCTTCTCTGGGGCTTAAAAGAACGCTTCATGAAGCTACTACTAGAAACGTCAGTTGAAGTAATGCGATCTTGGCGTGCAGCTCACTAAACTATACGCTCCGCACTTATAGCATTTTCACGTCAAATTTGACACAATGTCGAAATAAATTCGGTACTTTTTAAAACAGGACTGACGCTTTTGAAGTCCAGTTGAACATCCTCCTAATCAAAACAAGAGCCTTTCTAAACCATCAACTGACCGAGAAAGTTAGAATAATTTTTTCGTCGAAGAAAAATTTAGTATGGCCTTCATTGATTTTTTAGTTCGCCTATAAGAGAACAAGCACACCGTTCGTTCGGCAGCGCGACAGGAGGTACACCCGCCCCCTGCTGGGGGGGGGGGGGGGGGAGGGGCGTGGCGTCAGGAGGTACACCGCTGCTCTGCGGACCGGAAACTTTTGTTTTGCGTGTCAAAGGTTTCGTAAGGCAGCCGTTAGGCTCTCGGTGAAGCAAGGGGTTGGGGTGGGTGAGCAAGGGAGATGAGAGGAAGATCGCACGCCCCCAGCAGGGGCGGGTATACCTCCTGACTGTCCTCCCGTTCGTTCGATTCTATGGAAGTTTTATTTCAAGGAAAAAAACAATAATTTAGAGCTTATTATAAATTGCAGAAAGGCGGCATTTTTACAGCCGAAAAAAAACTGCGCCAAGCACTCGTCTAGAATGTCGCGATTTTCGGTTGATTGATAGTAAAGCTTTTGTTTTCGTGGAGTTACATGTCAACGACACTATCAGTCATATGAAAACCGCGACGAGTTAGACGACTGCATACAGTGATCAATGTTTTAATATGCTAAAAAATTTGCTGTTTTATGCTCTTGAAAATAAGCTCTAAACCATCCTTCTTTAAAAAATGAAATTTTTATCAGATTTCACACAGTGCCTTCACTGACTGAGGCAGGTGAACTTGAAAAAAAAAAAACTTCACAGAAAATCTTACGAAATTTTCCTTCAACAAAAATTATTCCAACTTTCTCCGAAAGTCTTCAGACTAATCTCGAAGACGTTCGCATTGATTTGGAAGATGCTCAGTTTGGTCTTAAAAGCGTCACGCTTGTGAGAAGAATTTCAGGCTTGACTTGAAGTGTCCACTTCGTCGTGAAAATGGCACATTTCAAGGCTTATCAAACGCCGAACTTGGCATGACATATCAAGCGAGCACTGCTGCAGCACTGGCTGGCAAGGACCGTTTTTAGTATTTTGAAATCGATTGATATGCGTGAATTCCTGAAGCCCTTTAGTCATTCTATAAGCTATATTTATTTATTTATTTATTTATAACTGCACCTTAAGTGCGCTCAAACGAGGAGATAACGAACAAGTAATCTTTTACAACTGCAACAATCTAACGCGGAACAACAATGAGAAACGTAGTATCACTATGCGCCGCATTCTGTAATTTTTCAGTGTTGTCCGGCCATTCAAAAGCTCAAGTACAAGGAGCCTGAACCAATAGGTAGTCGTAACGTGAGAATATAGTAATAAGTAATTTAATTAGTCAAAGTTACGTAATTGTTTTATAATTATTTTTGTTCTGGTATAACAGTGCAGAGGTTGGTTAGGCAACCAGTATAGCTATGGCATGATTCCGATTGAATAGGGAAATCACTTTCGAGCAGCTTATAAGAAGGAAGCACCTGGGAGTCCGGTCTTAATTCCGGTCATACCCAGGCCTTCATTACGCTTCCATTCGAAGCTGCTTCCATAGGAACTGAGTTAGCCTAACCAACTTGCAATAAAGCATGTCGAAATGTAGCAACCTATAGATTATATCTGTATATGAAACGGTATAAAAAAATATGTGACTAAGAGTAGAAGCATCTGAGTCTTAATAGGCTCCTCTGTACCTAAGCTCTGGCAGCCGCAACAAAATGACTAAATAATGACTAATAATGACTAATATATGACTAAATAGTACCCAAAACATTGCGCAAAAGCATAAGGCGCGGCGCAATCCGTGGTACTGATTGCTTCATACAGGGACAGGTAACAAGGTCTCCATGCGTTCCTCTGACAATGAGATTTTTGTTTGAATTTTTATCATCAGCCTGACGTCTAGACCTTGTCGTCGTCTTCAGAGGCACAATATTCCACGGTATCCACGCGCTATGGGCGCGTGTAGCGCAGTCAGAGGAGGCGCGACTGTGGCGTGCACCCGATACCAGGTTCCTGGTTCGGATTTCCCGCCCAGGCCAACCAAGCCCTCCATCCCTCCGGGGTCGGTGAATTGGTACCAGACTTGTCTGGGAAGGATAGAGCGCTGACTTGTTCATCGGCTGCCCACCGCAAGTCATTGTATGGCCAAATACGCATTCATGTCGCCTCCACGACATCCCGTAGAAGTAGAATGCCCTGGCGCATCCCAGGAGGGATTGAGTAACGCCGTCCTTTATCCTTATCCATGCGCAGACCGCATACGCAGATCCAAAGTTTAAGGAGCGGAAACAATAGAAGGGAATGTTATCGCGTTAAAATCGAAGACGATCGAAATCACCGTTCTCTCACTCACAAACCGATGAAAATCTCACTATTAGATGACCTTAACAAAGTACAACGTGCGATGGACGAGAATAAAAGCCAGCGGTTGTACAAAAAACTACAGAACAGATCTGTTTCGCTTGAAACAATGCCTTCAAAAATGAAAAAAAAATCAAAGTTCCAAAAAACCCTTCAGCACGCAGAGGAAGCCATAAAATTCGCATGGAAAAGCTCTAGAGGTCGAAATTTTTTTTTTGCCCAAACTTCGCCTAGGGCGGTTATTTTGGATGCTGATCCCGAATCTGACATCCGATTTTGAAATTTCGGCCGATTACGGTAGGTACGGGTGACTAAGGCTGTCGAGGTCATAATCACCGATTTTGCCCAAACTTCGCCTAGGGAGGTTATTTGGAACCAGTCGTTCAGCGGCCTAGCGGCCGCCTCCGACTGGTTGGGGGCTTCGCCCCCAAACCCCGAGAAGAGAACACTCCGACCATCTTCTTTTCCCAACTTTTAGACCTTCATACCTCAAAAACAAACTTCAGACTCGTGTTCAGCGACTTCGATTACCCCCAGGGCCAAAGTTTCGCGCCACTTGAGCGCCATCCTCAAAAAATCGATAATATCGATCGATATCGATTGGTCGACTTCAAATTCGAGTTCAGCAACCTCGATTACCCCCAGGGCCAAAGTTTCGCGCCACTTGAGCGCCATCCTCAAAAAATCGATAATATCGATCGATATCGATTGGTCGACTTCAAATTCGAGTTCAGCAACCTCGATTACCCCCAGGGCTAAAGTTTCGCGCCACTTGAGCGCCATCCTCAAAAAATCGATAATATCGATCGATATCGATTGGTCGACTTCAGATTCGTGTTCAGCGACCTCGATTACCCCCAGGGCCAAAGTTTCGCGCCACTTGAGCGCCATCCTCAAAAAATCGATAATATCGATCGATATCGATTGGTCGACTTCAGATTCGTGTTCAGCGACCTCGATTACCCCCAGGACCGAAGTTTCGCGCCACTTGAGCGCCATCCTCAAAAAATCGATAATATCGATCGATATCGATTGGTCGACTTCAGATTCGTGTTCAGCGACCTCGATTACCCCCAGGGCTGAAGTTTCGTGCCGCCGACGTGTTCGGCACGTCTACGGCTCGCCATGCATGGTTGCCGACGTGCTCGGCACGTCTACGGCTCGCCATGCAGGGTTGCCGACGTGTTTGGCACGTCTACGGCTCGCCATGCACGGTTGCCGACGTGCTCGGCACGTCTACGGCTCGCCATGCATGGTTGCCGACGTGCTCGGTACCTCTCCGGCTCGCCATGCACGGTTGCCGACGTGCTCGGCACGTCTACGGCTCGCCATGCACGGTTGCCGACGTGTTTGGCACGTCTACGGCTCGCCATGCACGGTTGCCGACGTGCTCGGTACCTCTCCGGCTCGCCATGCACGGTTGCCGACGTGCTCGGCACGTCTACGGCTCGCCATGCATGGTTGCCGACGTGCTCGGCACGTCTACGGCTCGCCATGCATGGTTGCCGACGTGTTCAGCACGTCTGCGCCTCGCCATGCACGGTTGCCGACGTGCTCGGCACGTCTACGGCTCGCCATGCATGGTTGCCGGCGTGCTCGGCACGTCTACGGCTCGCCATGCATGGTTGCCGACGTACTCGGCACGTCTACGGCTCGCCATGCAGGGTTGCCGACGTGTTTGGCACGTCTACGGCTCGCCATGCACGGTTGCCGACGTGCTCGGTACCTCTCCGGCTCGCCATGCATGGTTGCCGACGTGTTTGGCACGTCTACGGCTCGCCATGCACGGTCGCCGACGTGTTCGGCTGCCGCGCCCCAACTCAGTGGGACGGACGGACAGTGTGACACACACACACAGTGACACACACAGTGACACACACACACACGCTTGCTCCTTTATATATAGTAGGATACTGATCATGAATCTGACGTCCGTTTTTCGTTTTACGCTGGAGTACAGTAGGTTACGGTAGGTACCGGTAACTAAGATATGGCCACCGATTTCGCCCAAACTTCGACTAGGGGGCTATCTGGGGAGCTGTGCTAGTGGCACAGGGTGCAAACTGTCCCGTAACGATCGCCTGAAAGATACTTTTCAGATATTTTAAAGCGGTCCTTACTGGGCGAGATTGGTGGCCGTTACTTAGTCACCCGTTCCTACCGTAACCTACTGTATTCCAGCGTAAAACGAAAAACAGATGCCATATTCGTGATCAGCACCACAAATAACCCCGCCCCCCCCTCTAGGCGAAGTTAGTTTGGACGAAATCGGTGACTATGTCGGTGACTAAATCGGTGACTATGACCTCGACAGCCTTAGTCACCCGAACCTACCGTAACCTACCGTAGTCGGCCGAACATTCAAAAACGGATTTCAGATTCTAGATCAGTACCCCAAATAGCCTCCACAGGCGAAGTTTGGGCGAAATTTTTTTCGCCCTCTCCTCGACCTCTGTAGTCCCGAAAGCACAATACTGCCTTATTTTTTGGATTTTTTCAGTTTTTTTCCATAAAATCTCAAAAAAACTACATGGTTGTGCTTCGGGAAAAACTCATGCTCTGAAGCTTGATGAGCGATCCCCCGACGGTCTAGGGCTCATTTCCCGTCCGAAGAGTCTAACGAGGCCAATGCAACAGAAAAGCACGACATACCTGTATCCCTGACATCAACGAGGGCATCCGTCAACGTCTCGAGTGCAGATCCTTGTGCGAGAGGACAGGATCTAATCGCCGCATCACCATGTTCGAGAAATTGCTGTACACTGCGCTCGACAGCTACCACAAGGCTCTCGGCCGACTGGCCAGGTTGCAGTGGAAACGTCTCGGTGATGTTCGTTACCTGAACAAAGCAACCAATCTATAGTAAAGTGAAACGGAAAGTGAAAATTACAGGATCTGTGCTGGATTTTACTTGACATTGAAGGGAGATAATTAAAAAAATGAGTTTTAGACCATGGATGAGCAAATAATGAAATTTTAAAACCGAGAGATAATGGATAATTTCAGCAAAAATGGCCACACAACGGGAATACGAACAACGAACAAACAACAAGAAGTAATACTGGCTTTCAATTCAGCTTCTGTAAGCCTCATGTGGCTGGTAACGAGGTTGTAAGCTCTCATAACGATGTTAAGTTGCGATCAAAACTCTTGCACGAGGTGGGAATCGAACCAGCCCTCCTCCAGACCGGGCGAAAATGCTCTATGCCATTACACCACTGGCGCCGTTCGATCGAACGCAACATCCACACCATGGGTGCACACAAAATTCTGTGCGTTAAGTTTGTTTAACGAAATCTTTTAACGGAAAATTTTCGTTAAATTTCGTTAAAAATCCAAAACCAATATTTCAAGTGAAAAAAATAGGGAAAACTTATAGGTTTCAACTTCAGGAGGTCAACTGCTAAAGTTCAAGGAATGGAGTGTAACACCACTGCAATGTAAAATAAACAATTAGATATCAACAGTCACAGAAAATTAAAGAAGCCTTCAGCAACAAGTTACCTACAGGGTGTGGAATAAGAATAGCTATGGAACTATCGTAGAAGATGATCACCAACAAGGCATCTGAAAACGTGCCATCAGGCAGAATCCGGAGTTACCCCTTTCCTAGTTCTCTACAAAACTGTTTTGTGTGACCGTTCTGGGAGCGCATACCACCTTCGGGCTCCAGCCCACTAAGTAAGGAAGTTTTAATAAAAATGCAATTAAAAGCCTATCAGTGGAATGTTAACACGTTGTCGAACGCGCGATTTTCGAGTGTCTGGTGGCTGGGACCAATCCATTTTCAGCAGCGTCGGGAATGTGACATGACATCGTGTCACACGGCCCCACACATCCGAAAACATGTGACACGTCTTCAACGTGTTAACGTTCAGGAAAAGTAGCTTTCCTAATTTTTGTTATTAGCGCATTTCTAAAATCGTTTAAAATACGTCCAGCGTCCGAAAACCTTCTCTCCTTCTCGACTGGTCCAGGTGGCCGGCAAAAGTATTCTGGGATAAGCCGCGCCAGGTGACGATAGGCATATCTTACGAGAAGATTATACCAGTATCTTTGTGGATTCGTTGACGTGCTTGGGGGCTGGGCAAAAAACTTTCTAGCTCCAAAATGCATTAAAGGATAAGGATGAAGCACGGCGCTACTCAATCCCTTTTGGGATGCGCCACGCATTTTACTTCTACGAGATAACGCAGAGGCGATTTGAATGCGTATTTGGCCATACAATGCCGATGAAGAAGTCAGCGTTTTATCCTCCCAGAGAAGGTAGTAGCAATTCTCCGACGCAGCAGGGATGGAAGGCTTGGTTGGCGTGGGCCGGAAATCCGAACCAGGAACCTGCTATCGCGTGTACGCGACAGCCGGTACCTTCTCCGTCTGCGCCACACGAGCTGCTAAAATGCATTACTTCCAAAAATTCAAAACAAATTCATGAAAGCATTAAAATTTTCTTGCTGATTTCAGTAAGTTTTTCAGGAAGCCCTAATCGGGAGGATGAGACCTGCAAATTAAGTGAAGACTAAGGGTAAATGTGATAAGCTCACTGAGAAAAAAGTTCGTTGAAAATTCCGATAAATTTCTAAAAATTTCAGTTAAGTCGTTAAGTCAGATCTTAATGAAAAATACCGTTAACTCATTAAATTCGATAAATCATTAACCGTTAATGTGCACCTTTGATCTACATCACAAAACTGGCTTTAAATTAGTAAAAAAAATTTAGTACATTATTTTTAGCCTGAAGCGGCTGATAGCGAGGTTATATGTTGCTACAGGATGTTTTCTAGCGATCAAAACCCTTGCGCCAGGCGGGACTCGAACCCGCACCTTCTGCTTTCCGTCGGCGATGGCTTTAAATTGCTTAAATATAAAGCAGTATTACCCCTTTCATCAGTGTTTGTAAAAATGAGTGAGGCCATCACACTATGAAGACTACATATGATTCTCAGAGCAGTTCGGAGCCAGTAAAATCACCTCTTTTGCGCTCTCCGAACAGATTTCAACTTCAGTTCGTCCCCAAGTCATCCAAAATTTCGACACCTTTAGGATCTTTGCTACCAAATTTATCGGGCGAGAGAAGTGGCAGGATCCTCTAGTTGTCAAGCGAAGACTATTTTGAGGACTCTGCTCAGCTGACATTTCAGCATAACCGCCTTCAGCAGTTTCAAACAACAGTGGGAAAGTGGGACGAAGAGTCGATAGGAACCAAGTGACCCTACTCCCCACTTACGTGTAGTAACAGTGGAAAGGCTGACAAGTCTACCTCGGATGAATATAGAAGGGAAACTCATTCAGCCCTTACTCATTCACATTTCTCTTCATCAGGGAGTGACATTCTTGCGCTTCAGCCGCTTTCATCAAGGGCCGGAGGGATACATTGGGTCTGAAATTGGCGGCGGAGCAAATTCCTCGCCTTGAAGGTAAATGTTTCCCTACGCGCTGACGAGGTAGCATTTACCTCGACACTTACCTCGGGTTTTCCCCGCCGCGCGGTGATGAATCGCGCGTAAGAGGGGAGTAGGGGTAAATCTTGCACTTACCAGCAGGTAAGTCGTTCATGAACCCGGGTCCAGGTAAGTTTGGTTATTCTACTTGTCCACGGCCTTCTGCTCCAGTAACTTCTAATGCTGCTATAAAATGAAATGACTGCAGTAACGCAGGTTACTGCATTGGCCGGATCTATCCTAGTCGGAGGGGGAGGGACGTCGCTAAAAAAGCAAAACAAATGTAAACAGTGTGGAATCTTCTGGCTAGGAATTGTAAATTGCGGTTCTCTCATAGGTCAGTTTCCGGTACCGTCCTTGTAAATTAGTCGGCTTTCCGTTTTGCTGACGTTGTCAAAGCCCCCCCCCCCTCCCATAGGATAGGTCCCATTGGCCAAATGCGCATTCAAATCGCCTCCACGATATCACGTATAGGAAGAATGCGTGGCGCATCCCGAGCAGGGGTTGACTAACGCCGAAATTATTTATTTGTTCAATACGCTACATCCTACCATATAAGGTAGATAAGATAAAAGGATAAAGAACGGCGTTACTCAATCCCTTTTGGGATGCGCCACGCATTCTACTTCTACGAGATGTCGTGGAGGCGACATGAATGCGTATTTGGCCATAAAATGACCTGCGGTGGCCAGCCGATGAACAAGTCAGCACTTTATCCTTCCCAGACGAGTCTGCTACCAATTCACCGACCCCGGAGGGAAGGAAGGCTTGGTTGGCCTAAGCGGGAAATCCGAACCAGGAACCTGGTATCGGGTGCACGCGACAGTCGGCGCCTCCTCCGACTGCGCTACACGCGCCCTTTCCCCTTCACAAAGGATGAAAATACCTCTGGTTATGGCTAGAGGTGTCCTTTACTATATCTGCTTAGAAATAACGAGCTCTCATTCGTAAATATCTTAGAAGTTTTGATTAGAATATGAGTAAGCAAATAAATTGGGCAAAATAAGCTCAAGTTCATAAGCGGAACGGTTGAGAGTTAAGATGTGTACTGTGAGTCAACACTATGCGAAGCAAAACCGAACAAATTCGTATATCCTGCCTATAACAGCTATAGAGACTTCACCCCAAAACTCAAAATATAGATGAAAATGGGAATTCATCGCAAATTTTTTAAAAGTCAGCCTTTCTTTTGAAAGCGACCATTGAATAGGCATGCCGTTCAGAGATGGCGTATTCAGTTTGTACCCTGATGGGCCGGCATATGTTGGGGCCTTGCTCTGTTTGGTTATTATTGGCTGACGCACTCCCACCTACCAATGCTGCTCACCTACGCGACATGTATCATAATTTGTAAAGAAGGATATCTCTGATCAAAGTGAAAGTGAGCTCCTTTCAATTTTAAGCCAATTCAGGTTGAGAATAAAGGACACAGGGCGGCGCTGGTCAATCACTTTTGGGGTGCGCCACGCATTTTCCTTCTGGAGGCAGTTTGAATGCGTATTTGGCCTATACAATGACTTGCGGTGACCAACTAATCCAGCCAGTGTTTCATTCTTCCCAACGTAATCGGGCACTAATTCACCAACCCGGAGCGAGGGAAGGCTTTGTTAGCCTTGGTGAGAAAACCAAACCAGGAATGTCGTATCTGGTGCTCGAGACAGCCGGCGACCCCAACTGCGCTTCCAGAGCACCACAAATTGAACAGAGGACTCGAAAAAGGTAGTACTCTGCAACGAAGGTCTCCAGCTGTAGACTTGAGGAACCGGAACATGTCCCGCCCTACCTCGCGGTGTCCCTTTTTTTCCACATCGATTATTCACTACCACTTGTTCGCAACAAGGCGTAAGAAAAAAGGGTCTGCATCGCATTACACTTGAGGGCCCACAGCACGAGAAGATTAATCGGAAACTTGTGGTCCACTCAAGCGTAGCGAAAGAACCAACAACATTTTGATGGAGAGGTTCTTACTCGCCGATACACTTTCAACTGCAAAAAAACCCGCCCGAGTTGTCCGGTGTGCAACGCCCACAGCCGCGCGATTCAAACTTGGCTTTTATTAGCCATGGAACGCCCTTACTACAGGTTTGGAGCGAGAGATGAAGGACATTAACGAAGCTTCGACGCTCTATGAGATTTTCTGCACATCAGAAGTTCCCCTCCCCCGACCCTATTTGTGCCGGAGAAGCATGCGAGCAAATATCCTCGAACATTCGGTATCTAGGACCCTCAGAACCAGTTGTTATTGTGGTGAGAACCTGTTGCAGGGATACCGTATTTGTCTCCAGAAGAGAAGGCAGTGGCTTGCCTGTCAGAGAGCCACCACGAGTGTCGGAGAGTCGCTGTGTAAACCAAATACGGATTCCAGTTGCCTCCGCGAAATGCGTGGCGCATTCTTCCACCGAATGGACCAACGACTCCTTCACCCTATACATGATAAGCTTCAGGTATTTTCTAGGAGGAGTAGAACAGCAGTTCTACGTGATTCTATAGAAGTTTCGCCTCTTCAGCCAATTTCGCTACCTTGTCCAGGACTCGACGCGATTACCTGCACTCCGTTGACGCTCCTGTGGAAGTATACCACTGGCTTTAAGGGTCGGCTCCTGTTGCTAGAGTGTTGCAGGATAATCGCCGATGCTTATATCCACATATAATCAGCTCGTACCCACATATATGTGCATACGCATATAAGTAGATATATACCATGTATACACATATACAGGTATATACATAGGAACAGGTTCCCACCACAATAGCAACTGGTTGTACGGGTCCAAGTGATCGTTTGTCCGAGTCACTAGCTGCAGCGACTGATTAGCAGAGGGATAGGCAACTCGGTCCCGTAAGGATTTCCCTGAATTTCACTCCGAAACTACGGTGGACATCTCAGACGGTTTTTTCCGGTTGTAAGTTTATCAAACACTGAAGTTGTTCCACCCGGTGGTGTTTGCAATTGGAAATGAGATCCAGATCATAATTAAGGAAATTACATTTGAAAGCATGTAGAAAGCAAGAAGAACGAACAAAACGAGTGAAACTCACATCGTTAATCAGTTGAAAGATGAGGTTCTCAACGGTTTTGGTCTTGATCTGATTGAAATTGAAAGACGACTGCACAGAGCCTCGTACCACCATTAATATGTACGATTTCGGCCAACTATACGAGTCTTATCACGCTCGCGGCCACAATATACCTAAATGGTGCCCAGGAATGAGGTGAAATGCGACAAAAAACGAGGCGTACCGACCACACGAATGGGAACAACGGCCAGCGAACTGCTTTGACTGAACTCAGAGGGCATACGAAGTCAATCCGAAGAATGGTGGAACCCAAATTCAACGCCGTTCCAAAGCGGAGCAGTCCAGTCGCCGAGCTCCCGACGAGACGCCCACCCATGACGAATTTTTTGGTACGTAAAGGCGCGTAGGAGCAATTGCACAATTACCCGCGCCACCGTCTCTCGGAAATGGTGAAGAGGATGTATCCTAATCGGGAGGGTGCATAGGTTATTTTCCCTTACTATCCCAACCCATGGATTTGTCCGACGGCTCCATTTGCTGCAACATTATATCAAGCCTCTCAGGGGTAGTCGAGTGGTGGAGGAAGGGTGGAGTGGGGTGAAAAAGAAGGAAAGGCTCAACTGAGTTTTTGCTGCTGCCCCCTTCCGGTCATCTTAGTGTAACCACAGAAATTAGAGGCCATATGTTAAACAAGTGCTGAGAGTACTCGGCGTTTCTAGCTGTGCGGGTTCAAAAGAATAATCGAGGACTTGTCCTGTGTGTCTGCTTGGTTACATAAGTATTGTTCCTCTCTTTCCCACCACCTTCTGTGAGCATATGCATGAAAATCTGTTGCAGAGCAGAACGTAGAACGTTTTCTACACGCAACAAAAATGCCAATAGACGTTCAATGCACTTGTGGCCCCATGGAAAGAGCGGATGAATGTGCGACGAGCGTTGAGGAATCGAAAGAATGAAGCACTTAACATGATTCACGCAAGTGAGAGAAGGCCTCTGGAGTGTCGAGTTTCAAGAATGTTCGGGGATTAGAGACGCCATCATAGGGCCAAGTCGCCGAAAATTAGATGGATCGGCCACGTAATGCACTTCGCAGACACCCGCTGGGCGAGCCGTCACCGAACAGCTTCCGCGTATATCAAGAGAACACCAGGACGCCCACCAACGCGTTGGTCGGACTTCTTCGTGAAAGCCCTGAACGACCGATATGACGCTCTTCGTGTCCCTCGAGCGAGGAGGATCTCTTGGAGCACTCTGGCACGTGACAGGGACGGATGGAGACGCTGCTGGCGCCCGCTCGAACATCTCGATGATCAACGGGACGACAGGAGACACAGGTGATTATCCTATGGAATGACTTGCGGTAGCCAGCCGATTGACAAGTCAGTGCAATATTCTTCCCGGACGAGCTTGATACCAACTCTTCCAGCCCAAAAGAATGGAAGGCTTCGTTGACTTGGATGGGGAATCCGAACCAAGAATATTGATTCGCGGAGCATGCCACAACCGGCGCCTCCTTCGACTGCGCTATCGCGTGCCTTAAACAAAGAACGCCAATAAAGAGATAAAGGACGGCGTTATTCAATCCCCTTTGGATGCGCCACGCATTCTACTTCTACGGGATGTCGTGGAGGCGAGTTGAATGCGTATTTGGCCATACAATGACTTGCGGTGGTCAGCCGATGAACAAGTCAGCGCTCTATCCTTCCCAGACAAGTCTGGTACCAATTCACCGACCCCTGGAGGTATGGAAGGCTTGGTTGGCCTGGGCGGGAAATCCGAACCAGGAACCTGGTATCGGGTGCAGGCGACAGCCGGCGCCTCCTCCGACTGCGCTATCGCGCGCCTTAAACAAAGAACACCAATAAGAAGGTTAAAAGGGGATTGAGTTGTCATGTGGACAGTATTACAAATATAGATCTACTATTGGCGAAAGAATGGTTCAAAAATAGTTTTAAATTTTGCTTTAGAACATTGTTAGTAGTAAGGTCTTCAGCTTAATCGGTTCCAGGCTGATATCAGCGGCCGGCCCATCCCGTTATCATGGGTGGGTGCTGACAGACCTCGACGATATCGCGGATGTTAGGTGCGATCGAACAGCGCCGGTGGTGTAAGGCGTAGTATCGCTGCCCGGAAAGAAGAAGGTGCGGGTTCGAGTCCCGCCTGGCGCAAGAGTTTTGATCATAACAAAACATCTTGTAACATCAGCTTTAATTTTTGTTGCTTATTCGTTATCCTTTTTTCTATTAATCGGTCAATTTAGGGTAAAATTATCCGTTATCCGGGCTTCAGAATTTTATTATCCGTTCATCTCTGGCTGACACTCGTGCCCTTTTAACACCCACATCAACATGTTGGTTGAACTGCTTAGTGAAAACTCCGAACAAAAAATGCACTCGGAGGACTGAGGACCAACTGGGCTATTCTGGCACGTGGCATAGACCGATGGGGACGTTGCTGACATGCGCTATGACCGACAGTTCAGGCAAATAACCTCCCATTACGTCGATTTTAGAAAACATTCGCATTTTAGGAAGTCTCATACTCCGTAACAAGCACGGCTAAAACGGAGAAATCGAAAAAAATGGTCCAAATATCATCAAAACACAGCCATGCTCTAAAATTATTTGCTTCTATTGACGACCCGTAAAAGAACTAGAGAAGTACTCCGATGTTCCGAGCTTCGTCAACGTTCGGAGATCAGAAACACTGTGGTCAAGTCGTCGAAAATTATGTGGGCCGGCCACGTAATACGCTTCGCAGACTCCCGCTGGACGAGAGCCGTCACTGACTGACTCTGCGGGATGTCAAGAGACGCCCACCAATTAACAATACCGATCGATATTGACTGGCTGATAAAAGCCCTTGTTGAAAGGTCTGTTCACCTGTAAGCAAACTTTCGTGACCAAATCACCTCTGAGGAGAAATCGATCATATCGATCGATACTGAATAGCCGATATCGATTCTGCTTGCTTGGTGCGATGTCTGTTTACCTGCTAACATAATATTCGCCTGATGTTCAGCTCAAATGAACAACCCTGAGCAGCGGCGAATACGGAATGAGATGTCCCTGCCCATTGCGCGGACGGACGGGTGGATGGACAGACAAACGGAGAGATGAATTAACTGATTCTGCGGGAAGAGAATTCCTCTGGAGTTCCAAACTTCGTCGCTGTTCGAAGATCAGAGACGCTGTGGCCAAGTCGTCGATAATTAGGTGGGCCGGCCATGTAATGCACTTTGTAGAGACCCGCTGGAGAAGCCGCCACCGACTGGATTCCGTGAATGTCAAGAAAACACCACGACGCCCACGTCGGTCGGACGTCTTCGTGAAAGCCCTGAACGAACGATATGACGCTCTTCGTGTTCCTTGAGCAAGAGTGATCTATTGGAGCACTTTGGCACGCGACAGGGACCAATGAAGACGCTGCTGGTGCCCGCTCGAACAAGTCGATGATCACGGGACGACTGGTGATACATATGATAAGAAAAAACAACGCCCCAAAATATGTTTTAAGGCGCGAAGAGGCAATTTTTAACATGTTAAAAGAGGAGATCGTGCCGTGCACTCGACTAACTGGCCGCTAATTCAATTGGATTGGTAGTGTAGATGTTACTTACTTGAAACATCCAAGTGAAGAAACAACGTCCCAAAATACGTGTTTTTTCCTACAAATATTTTTGCTGTATTGATGAAAAAGGTATAGCTTCACGCAAACAGATTTTTTTCTATGAATCAAATAAAATCTGTGGCGATCCAGTGCATGAAGTAGTATCTTCTTTACGTAACAACGAAATGGTTGCTGCCTTTTTGCGCTTTAAAACTAAATTCAATTAATTATTTTTCCTTAAAAGATTGCGCTGACACTCGTGCTCGTTTGACATCCATCAGTTGAAAACTCCGAGCAAAAAAATACGAGAACTCGGACGACTGAGGACCAACTGGGCTATTCTGGCACGCGACATGGACCGATGGAGACGTTGTGGCATGCACTACGACTGACAGATCGAACAAATAGCCTCCCATTGCGTCGATCTTAGAAAACATCTGGAAAGTCTCATACTCCATAACAAGCACGGCTACAACAGAGGATTCGAAAAAAAAACTTGGTCCAAATATCACCAGAGCACAGCCAAGCTCTAGAATTATTTGCTTCTATTGACGATCCGTAAGGAGAACTAGAGAAGGCCTTCGGAGTTCCGAGCTTCGTCGACGTTCGAGGAACAGAGACGCTGTCACAAGCGCCAAGTCGTCGAAAATTAGGTGGGCCGGTCACGTAATGCGTTTGGCAGAAATCCGTTGGACGAGAGCCGTCACCGACTACATTCCGCGGGATGTCAGTACGCTCACCAACGTGTTGGTCGGACTTCTTCATCGTGTTCCTCAAGCGAGGTACCAGGCTGTCCAATAATTCTTGTCCGAAAATTTCACCATTTTTAATTTTTTCAACTCTATTGAAAAACAAGTCTAATCAACAATGTAATCATCACAGTTATCCACAACAGTGGCCCATCGAGTGGGCAGGTCGTCGATGCCCTTCGCCCAGAAGTTCGGTGGCTGCGACCGCGATGAAGAAGTCCGCGATGTCGGATTTGAGGTTGTCGTAGTTGGTGAATTTTCTTCCGGCCAAATGGTGCTTCAGCGGGCGGAACAAGTGGTAGTCGGAGGGGGCGAGGTCCGGGGAATACGGCGGATGGGCAACCGTCTCCCACCCGAGCGTCGCCAACTTCTGCTGGGTCTCCTTCGCCACGTGGGGGCGCGCGTTGTCGTGCAGCAGGTGTACCGAGGCCCGTCGGGGACGCTTTTCTCGGATGGCGGCAGCTAGTTTCTCGAGCTGATCGGTGTAGATGGAGGCGGTGACCGTCCTGCCTTGCGGGAGCAGCTCGAAGTACAGCATGCCCTTGGCGTCCCACCAGCAGCAGAGCATGATCTTCAGCGGGTGTTTCCTGTCCTCGAGGCTCGTGTCGCCGCTCTCGAAACGATTGAACCAGCGCCCGCAAGAAGGGACACCATCCTTCTTGCACGCTCTGCAGATGTTGGCGACCGCGGTGCCCGTGTCGTTGCCCAGCAGCCGCTCGTAGTACACGAACGTACGAATTCGACCTTGGTCCATTTTAGCTTGTACTGGTAGCTAGACGCGGTGGCTGCGCCTTATATACCCCTAGCGTGGAACTCTGGAGAACCTTCTATAAGGTTTTTACACTTGCCTGATATTATAACACTTCTAAGGAAAATTATAGAAATTTGAAAATTTTCGGACAGGAATTATTGGATAGCCTGGTAGATCAATTGGGGCACTCTGGCACGCAACAAGGACGAATGGAGACGTTGCTGGTGTCCTCTTGAGCAATCAACGGAACGATAGATGACCAACGACAGGTGACCAACGATCCGTGGTCATTCTTCATAATGTAAAAGCCATACCTGGCTGAAGAATTCAGCAGTCGTTACAACGATGCCTTGTTGCTGAAATAATTCATTTCCATTAAGCCTCAAGTGGCTGTTATTGAGGTTGTAAGCTGTTATAACGACGTCTTGTTACTATCAAAACTCTAGCGCCAGCCGGGACTCGAACTCGCACTTCTTGCTGACCGGGCGGGAATGCTCGATCTAATAGCGGCTGTGGTGTAGTGTTGTAGAGCATTCCCGCCGGGTCAGCAAGAAGTGCTGGTTCGAGTCCCGCGCAGCGCTAGAGTTTTGATCGCAACAAAACATCGTTATAACAGCTTACAACCTCAATAGGTTACCACTTGAGGCTTATAGAAAATGAACTAATTCAGCAGTCTTTGCACAGCACACATAAAAGCATCAACGTTTATTGGACTTCAAGCATGAATCTCGTCATCTTTATTATATTTACAACGAACGAACAATAAATACTTCGTGGCGCTGATGCGGTTTCTTATTGTCATAACGACGATGGAATCAAATCCTGATCAAATCACAGAAATCCGCTGCCCCAGAAGAACTTGAGGACAACAGTTATTACCACGATCACAACAGCATACAATGGAGTAATGTCGGCAGCTTTACTCGCATAAAAGGCGGCCTGGTAATCGTGTTTGAGAGCGACAACGTGACAAATGACACGAACATAGAGGACTTCAGCTGACTTAGCTAATACACGTGCACCATCCCGTAGAGGAAGACCCAGAACAGAACGTAAGTGAACAGTCCGCCGACGAGTGAGTGCGTTACCGAAAGCGTGCGGTCCAAGAAGTACGATCGCCATTCGAAGCCAGCCTTCGCCTCCCAGAACAAAGCCTAAACAAGACAATACCTGAGCACTGTTCTCCTCAGACAAGTCGGTTAGTGACCGAGCATGAAAGGTTTTGGAACACAATAACTGCTCGGTTTGAACCCTGTCGTGTCCCAGACAATAAGTTGGTTAGTAACCGACCATGAAAGGGTTTGGAACTGAGCACGAAAGCTGGCCACGCCTCCCGCTGCGCATTAGTAACACGTGGTGCCGGAGGCGTGGCCGTCTTTCGTGCTCGGTTGCAAACCCTTTCATTGTCGCTTACTAACTAACTAAGTATCTGAAAGACGACAAGGTTCAAACTGAGCACTAAATCTGTTCCAAACCCTTTCCTACTCGGTCACTAACCAACTTCGTCTGAGTTGGTGAAGGTAATGACAAATTTCAGGCGCAAAGTGGACAGCGAAGAGGGTCCCGTTAAATCATTATAGCAAACGAATACACAATTTTCCCGCCAAAATAGACATAGACGCTTTCCACACCAGGTTGGACAGTGTTAGGATCAAACTGAACATCAAAACCAAAACAATCATCTTTAGGTAAAACCAAACGTTCAGAAAAGTCGGAATAATCTTCTTTTTACAAGGCTACTTCAACTTTCTTTGACAAGTTATCAAGCGCCTGTGCAAAATGACCAAAAATGGACGGTGTTTAATAAATATACGAGCAGTTTCTTCAGCGTAGGCAAGATTGTTGCAATTCTTTATTGCGGCTTACGCTTCGGCGTTGTCGCCTTCTACAGAGCCTCAAACTTGGGCAATTAATCGGAGGATGTGTTTTCTTATCCAAGTTTGAGGCTCTAAAGAAGACGACAACGCCGAAACGTGAGTCGCAATAAAGAATTGCAACAATCTTGCCTACGCTGAAGAAACTGCTCGCCTATTACAACGTCAAAGATGACAATCGAGAGTTGGACGTGAAACGCTTTGCTTAAATGCTCATAAAATTCTTCTAGTTTTAGATGAAGAACTGTTTCAAGGTTCGTTTGCAGTGCTAAAAGCAAAAACCTTTCAGTTTGTCATGTGGATGGACTAGGCCATGCTCTTGTTCAAAACGCGTTTGCTTCTCTCGCACTAGAAACTGAGCTTAAAACACTCACTCATCTAAAATAGCTGCAAGAACATTCTGCGAGGATTCATGCGGAGTTGTTCATTTCTGCTAATTTTGCATAGACGGTTAATAAGTTATCAGCGAAGTTCAAATAACCTTTTCGAAAAATGCGTTCCAGCTTTCCTAAATTTCTGGGCTTACTTAGGACCTCTTCATACTTCGCGACAGCAGCGACAAGAGCGCAGCGCGCGGAATTATGAACAGGCGACAAGAGTGGCTGGAGCGACAACGCCGGCGCTTGAGTATAACACTTTTCAGCGGCGCGCGCTCGGTTTTAATCGATATGCACATTTTGCACGGGCGACAAGTCGCTCTTGTCGCGAATTATGAACAGGCCCTTAAAGTCGTTCGTATTGATTTGGATGTTCAATTTAATCCTAAAACCGCCTGCTAGTGTAAAAGCTGCTTAGATGCACCTGCTCAATTGAAAAGACTTTCGAACCGGATTCCTAAAGGTGGAATTCTGGATGTATCAAGTAGCCTGAGGCAAGGTTCATCAACCGTTTACCGGCCGGTAACGGTGAAAAGTACCGCCGAACCTTCATATAAGATTCACCAGCATCAGGTCTGGCGGTACTTTTCACCTTTACCGGCCGGTAAGTGGTTGATGAATCTGGGCCCTGGGACACAATGATGTTGCATTCGATCAAAGCGTCAGCGCCGGTGGTGTAAGGGAGCAGGTTATTCCAGCCCGGCAAGCAAGTACGGGTTCGAGTCCCGCCTGGCGCTAGAGCTTCGATCGCAACAAAACGTTATAACAGATAAACAAAGGTTTCAAAGAGTAGCTGAGACCTGCCTGCTGCATTTTTCATCTGCATAAACAGCTATTCTGGCCAAGTCATTTCTGTGAGAGTTTGGGTCCATCCTAGCCCGGGGTATCATGGAAACGAATGTCCTAGCGTAATTTAATTGCTGACTGGGTCAATGTCATGTAGATCACTACCGTATTTTAATTATTTATTTATTTGATCGAAGATAGAGCAAATCATATAATGCCTAACTAGTTGTTCAGGAGCCCGCAAGCGTTCTAACATATAGCGCTCTTACCTGAATGGCCACCGTGACGAAGTAGAAAATGAATCCAGGAATTCCTGTTAGTCCGAGAATTCCTGAAAATGAACTATTTCGTGTGGAAAGTTGAAATGATGATCAGTGACACAACAGAAAGCCATACCTGCAGCCATTCCAGAGGCGGCGGCCTGACACGTTCGGCTGTATTCTAGTGCGCTGAAGTTATTTCGCATGGCAGATTCACTGAAACAAACCATCGACAGCTTGTTAGTCGTTTCACAGTTCTAATATATCTAGGCTTTAGGCTTTTTGCTACGTATATAAGGCCGATTTTCGAGTAACCGCCATCTAAAAACGTGGAAATTCGAAAAAGTGCAGAAAAGATTCACGATTGCAATTTGCCCAAGAAAAGGCTATTACTTAAGCTGAGGCACGTGGTAGCGCAGTCGGATGAAGCACCGACTGTCGTGTGCGCCGAGTTCGAGCTTCCTGGTTCGGATCTTCCGTTCAGGTCACGCAAGCCTTCCACCTCCGGAGTACGTAAATTGGCACCACAGCTATCAGGTAGGGAGAACATAGTGACTTGTCCATCGGATGGCCACCGCAGGGTATTATATTGGCTAAATATGCATTCAAATTGCCTCGCAGAAGTATACCACGCAGAAGTAGAATGCGTGGTACGTTCCGCGGCTGCGTTGATAAATGAACGGCCCTCGTTTCTTATTCAGTGCATAGACCAAATTGTCAGGGTACAAGAAGCCGTAAAGTTGGGATACTGCAGGCATAAGGAAGGTAGGTTGTGATCAAAACGACCTCAGGCGAGACTCAAACCTCCATCGGTAAACTGAATGCTAACCCATGCAAAGGATTCGCTAACGCCTTTACCCTTTACCCATTATCATGTAAGCTACAAACGTCTTCAACTGTTGGTGAAAACATTCTTCAACTAGGACCTTCTTCTATATGATCAAAGTCTCATCGCAGGATCCAAGATGGAACGGAAACCACAATTGAAACAATTTTGCAAAATATAAAAGGATAAAGGAGTTTGCTTAATCCCTTTTGGAATGCGCTACGCAATGTACTTCTACGGAATATTGTAGAGGCAATTTGAATGAGTTTGGCCTTTACAACGACGGTGGCCAGCCGATGAACATGTCAATGCTTTATCCTTCCCAGACAAGTTTGCTACCGATTCGCCAACTCCGGAGGGAGGATTGGTTAGCTTGAGTGGGATCGCCGAACCAAATATGGATTTGAGCTGCATGGGGAGCCGGCCCATCCGACTGCGCTACAAACGCTCTAGATACCAATCGTTTCTATCAAGACCATCAGCTTAACTGGTTTCATGCTGATATCAGCGGCCAGCTCATCCCGGATACGGGTGAGTGCTGGTCGGTCCCACGAGGTGTGGATGTTGCGTTCGATCAAACGGCGCCGGTGGTGTAATGGCGTAGAGCATTCCCGCCCGGTTAGAGGGAGGTGCGGTTTCGAGTCCCGCCTGGCGCTAGAAGTTTTGATCGCAACAAAACTTCGTTATGACAGCTCTAGATACCGATACGCGCGAAGTATTCAAGTATATATTCTCTAGGTTTTATTGAAAGGACAACAGGTAGTGAGTTTCGGATATTTATAGGAACAGTTCGGTCCCATCAGTTCTAGGAGGATATTTTCTATAAGAATAAGAACTGGTATTGCTTGCCAAATCCAATGGTTCCGTCGTCAACCTCGGCTAACATCCATCGTAAACTTGGTAGGCTTCTTACTGCTTTATTCACTATTCACTGAGAAAAGGATCTGCACCTGAGATCGGAGAATGTTTACAGGCCTAGGCAGGGTTTCTAACTTGTAATCATCGGAAAATACTGAATGTCTGTCAGTTGTAAGCAGTCCGTTCCAAGGTTAGATAACTCGAGGCATAAGATTCTCGAAAAATTTTGGCTGCGGTTTTTGATGAACGCTAGCTGGTTACGTCGGGGTGAAAATGACCCACTGCTGCTATTTTGGATTTAGATCGATATGACGCTCTTCGTGTCCCTCGAGCGAGGAGCATCCACTGGAGCACTCTGGCACGCGACAGGGACCAATGGAGACGCTTCTGGCGCCCGCTCGAGCAAGTCGATGATCAGCGGCACGACAGGTGATACAGGTGAACGTTCGAAAAAGCCGTTTTGTTTAAGCCGCGCCTCAAGTTTGAATTTCACCCCAACGCAACCCGTTAACGCCTATCAAAAACCGGAACAAAAAAATTTCAAAAACTTTTGCATCGAGCCGTACAATCTTGGAACGGACTGCTCACAACTCACATTCACATTTTCCAAAAACTACATGTTCGAAACCGTGCCTAAACCTGCAAATATTCTCCGATCTCAGGCGCAGAACTTCTTTCAGTCAATAGTGAGTGAATCACTATGAAACTTCCCACTTAAGAGATTCAATGGAGTTAATTTCAATTTTAGGAAGCAAAACAAATTCAGCAAAAAACAAAAGAAAGACTGCCCGTGTTGAACTTTCGATAAATCTTGGCATGGCGTTGTTAACCTATTAATGTGTTTTTGTTACAGCCGTTAACCAAGAATGTTATTTACTTTTTTATTTGGGTTAGGTTTCGGCGAGTTTCGCCTTCTTCCGAGCCTGGAATAGTTGGGAACATTTATAACACTACCAGCCCAAGCATCATGTCATAACAAAGGGTACTAATCTCAACGAAAATAAAAGCATGACCTAACAGCAGAGTTTTAAATGGAACGACTACCCTTTCAAGCGGATGCCGAAACGCACCATCAAACTCCCGCAGATGAATCTAGACGTTGGTGACTGAGCTTCATTCCTCGAGGCCACCCAACTTAATCGCCCTATGGATAAGCTCATGCAGATCAAAACTCATCGAAGTTTGGGAAGGGAGCCAGCTCTTTTGTTACGGCCAGG
The DNA here is from genome assembly GCA_947396885.1 of Heligmosomoides polygyrus polygyrus. NCBI lineage: Eukaryota > Metazoa > Nematoda > Chromadorea > Rhabditida > Heligmosomidae > Heligmosomoides > Heligmosomoides polygyrus. The sequence continues at coordinate 95,824,342 of OX377204.1, read as the reverse complement.
CAAACTTTCTTCCGGTTCGCCAGAGGATTCATAGCTGTGATCAGAAGCACCCTGTAGATAAGATCATGCATGAGTCCATCTTGGGGAAATGCAGGGTCCTGTGCTATGCCGGCGCATTGTTAGAGGTCTCTGTGTCGATCTTAGCGCGAGAGAGTGGCATGTCAGCGCACAGGACATTATGAGCGCTTCTGATCACAGCTATGAGTCCTCGTGTCAATCGGAAGAAAGAGTGCCAGGCGAGTTTCGATCTTTATGACCTTATCCACAGGATAATTAAGTCAGGTGGTCTCCGGGGGTGAAACTCATTCAACCACGTTTACGTCCATCTGCGAGTGTTTGGTGGACCGCTTCGGCATCCACCTCGAAGGTTAGTCGTCCAATTAAAACTATGCTGATAGGTGATGCCTCTATTTTCGTTGAAATTAGTACCTTGTACTATGAAATGATGTTTGGACTGGTAGTGTTGTAGATGCTTCCGATTATCTCAGGCTCTGAAGAAGGCAAAATTCGCCGAAATGTAAGCTGAATAAAGAAGTGGATAACAATCTTAGTTAAAGGCTATAAAAATACTAATAAAATATAGAAATTATAAATAATCTCCTACTGCCGTTTGAATGTTCGTTCCCTCGCGCTTGCTACAGCATCTATAAACCAAAGCCGTTGTCATCGGAGCTCGTTTTTGTCACAGATCGCGCAAACCTAAAGACACCTCTAAGGCCCGTTTATACTTCCGACGCCAAGCGACGCGACGGCATGCAAAGTGGCTAAATGATCGATCGCGTCGCTTAATCAATATTTCCACTATACGTGACGTCGTGTCGCTCAGTCGAAGTATAAACGGTACCTAAGAAGGATAAGACCCACCCAAATAAAACTGCTCTCGTCACAGGCTAGGGAAGGGATCCGGGGTGTGGGTCATCCAAGCCGATCTCGTTGCCCAGTGGTATTACACATCGATCGAATTTCCACGTGAACGCCGACACAACGGCCGCAACCGCACGCTACAGTATCCACTTTTGGGATACCCTAAGTATTCTACTCCCACGAGAAGTAGTGGAGGCAACTTGAATATTTGGCTGACTTGTGGTGGCTTTTCGATGGGCAAGTCACCGTCGATCGTTCTCCCACAAGGTTGGTACTATTTCGCCGACCCCGAAGGCATGAAAGGCTTGGTCTATTTAGGTTTAAATAAAGGCATAGGTTTATTTACCTATAAAGCCAGTAGGTAAATAGGTTGCAGGTTGATGTGCAGGTTTGCGGGATACTGGCTTTATAGGTAAAAATAAATGCAAAGGACGAAAGGATGAAAAGCGCACCTGAAGACCTCCAGGCCTTTTTGTTTGTCCTTGTTTCGGTCGGATGACTTTGCCTTCGGCGCCATTCCTAAAGCTGAGAACGCGAACTGACGTAGCTGCTGCTCGACAAAGTACTCAACGAGAGTTTTTCGAACAAAGGAAGGATTTATTCGAGAGGAAACGATAAGATCCTTGTCACCAATTAGAACACCCCACCGACCTCACTTTAACAGCATGGGGAGTTTTGGATGACTGAGTGAGAACTGAGGAAGGCAAAACTGCTTGAAATAAGTGCAAACAGCGCAACGAAGCGAAGAAACGGGGAGAGGAAGAGCATGGCTAATTCGAGCTCAAAAGTCAAAGCGTGGCCGAGCTCGTTTTCTTGCGGTTGCGTCGCGTGTTGCGATTGGAGCTCATCAACTACAACTGCGCCACATTATGTATGGAGCGAAGCGCCGTCTCTACTATGATAATGTCGGGACGGGGTGCTGTAGGACGATCGTTAACCGACAAGATCGCTTATGGGATCTCGGAAGGGAGGACAAAGGACATGACACATCCATGCTGCGGAAGATGACGTGGGTAGCGCTGCTTTCACAGAGGAGTTGGAGTAGAGGTCGTGGATGACCTTAACAACCGCCTACCTTGAAGAAGCGACGGTTCCACCAAAGCACCTTAGAGTGCTCATCTTGGCTTGGAGTTGGTAAAGCTCCGGTGGGCGTTGTGCAGCGAAAACCAAGACGCCCTAATGGAACCGTCACCTCTTCCAGAGGGACAATGGAGAAGGTCATCCACGACTTCTACTCCGATCTCTTCGACAGCCACATGCGCCTGCCCCATGCCATCTTCCGCAGGATGCCTTCTGCACTTTGTCCTTCCTTTCGAGATCCGATACTCCACCTCATCGGTGAAAAATTTCAGAGCACGTGGTCCCGACAGAGTCAGGCCCGAACACCTGAAGAACTCCCGCCAGTGGTCACCAACGCCCTGGTGCGGCTCGTTTGTAGTTGAACCTGTCTGAAGATAATTTCGATTTGGAAGAGTTCGCCTGGATTTCAAAGGTCTTAGGCTAGCATAGAGGAGTGTTCAATCTGACGTGAAAATGGTAAAGGATAAAGATAAAGGATAAAGGACGGCGTTACTCAATCCCTTTTGGGATGAGCCACGCATTCTACTTCCACGGGATGTCGTTGAGGCGATTTGAATGCGTATTTGGCCATACAATGACTTGCATTGGCCCGTTATAAAAAGTCAGCGCTTTATCCTTCCCAGACGAGTCTGGTTCCAATCCACCGACCCCGGAGGGATGGAAGGCTTGGTTGGCCTGGGCGGGAAATCCGAACCAGGAACCTGGTATCGGGTGCAGGCGACAGTCGGCGCCTCCTACGACTGCACTACACACGCCCAAATGGTATATTTATTTATTTGCACAGTATAGTGCGCAATAATCAGCAACTTAACAACATGGACACGGCGTAAACGATACAGTTGCGTAAAGAAACTAAATCTCTCAACAACACAACCTAGCGTTTTATGATGATGGCTGGTAAGGCCAAAACTTAACTAACAAGGAGAAGTCAATACAAATAAATTACGATAAAAATGCAGAGGTAAGGGTTTGTGGAGTGGGTAGTTCAATGAAACGAGCAGTGACCCGCCAACACTACAAGCTGCGAGAGATAACGGCTTCGGATACCAACTTAGGCCTATGTTATACTTCAGCGACACTGTTGTTGACGACGTCGGCGACAGTGTCGCGCGTGCTGTTACGAACTGCGTAGCACCCGCTCAGCACTGTCGCCGACGTCGCCGACAACAGCGTCGCTGAAGTACAACATTGGCCTTAGTAGGTTGGCCGCTCCCATTGAAGCTGACACGACAGCTGCCACAGGAAGGAGTAGAAAACAGTCAAAAAGAGAAGCTTACGACGGCAGCAAGATTGAGACTGATTGAATAGCGCAGCAAGGCAGCAATCATGTAGTGCATTAAAGGACTGGATCGCACCATGCACTCGGAAAGCAAGTCGCATTGTTTATCTGATTGATAGTGTAAATACTAAGTATGTTCCTCAACCTTCTTCTTATATACCAATTTCACGTCGAATTGGACACTTTCCAAATCAAATTGGACACTTTTCACGCCAAATTGGATGGACACTCTTCTAAGCTAACCTAAGACTTTTCAAATCAAAGAGAACTCTTCCAAACCAAAATGAAACTCTTCTACATTAAACTAGAGGCTCTTCAAGATGGTAAAAATAATTTTTTGTTCTTGGAATATTTAGAATAACTTTTTTGATTTTTTTTACTTCAGCGGACCGAATAGGTGTAATAATTATATACTGTTTATATTTTTCGAGAAAAAATAATAAAATGAGCTTTTTTTAAGCGCAGCAAGGCAGCAATCATGTGATGCATTAAAAAACTGGATTGCGCCACGCACTCGGAAAGCAAGTCGCAATGTTTATCTAATTGAGTGTAAATGCTGCTTACATTCAGCAAGAAAGTTAGGATATGTTCGGTTTTTAAAATTGTTCATGTTGCACTGATTGCCGATGTGAAACTGCATGCAAACAAGAGGTTGCTATCAATCGAATAAAAATCGCGAACTTTCGGACGCGCGTGTGGCGCAATCTGTGTTTCAGCAGTATAAAATGGCCGCTTTCCTGCCATTAAAAACAAGCTTTAATTCGCTGTTTTTCCTCGATTTTTTTATAAAATTTCAAACCATGTGTTCCCTTATTGGGGAGTGTGGGTCTGTTCACACTTCGCGACAACAGCTACTCATCGCCCGTGCAAAATATGCATATCGATTGAAACCGAAAAGTGTTCATACATGAGCGCCGGCGCTGTCGCTCCAGTCACTTTTGTCGCTCTCGTCGCTCTTGTAGCTGCTGTCGCCAAGTATGAACACGCCCTAAATTAAAACTTTAAAGAAAGTCATACTAAAATTCTCCTTAAACAAAAAATTATTCTAACATTTTTGGAGAGACTCTAGTTTAATGTAGAAGAGGCCCATTTCAATTTGGAAAAGTTCGCTTTGATTTGAAAAGTCCGAGGTTAGCTTAGAAGTTGTCCAGTTTGACGTGAAAATGTCCAATTTGATTTCAGAATTGTCAAGTTCGATTTGAAAAGTGTCGAATGCGACGTGAAAATGATATACATATAGAAACGATTTTGCGCCAATCTCTCATAATCTCGAAATACATTCAGAACCAATATTTTGACTGCATTTGACTAAAAAGTATTTGCGAAGATGAATCATCTGAAATGCCTAGATGCTGACGATTGTTTGGATTTCCACCAGCTGCTCATCCTTTGTTTCCCAGAGTTCGATGGCTAACAAAGACTTCGAAAAAATAACCCCCACTATACGATCGAGATCATTGGTACTGGTTAAATCTTTTCGATAGACCAAAGTATTACACAGTCAGACCGACAACCGCACCCGCTAGACTACCTGAACTGGTATAGAGATGAGCATTAGCACCGGCACGGACTGCAGCTTTACATTCTGCCCAAGTGACCGGGACATCGAAGAAGATTATAATTCGCGCTTTTTGTGCGCTTCATCGCTTTCAGAATATCACAATAGCAAACAATAGGGCTCGGATGCGCCAATGATCTACTCCAGAGTTGAGAATTGCGCTGGCTGTTTAAGGACTATTTTCACGTCGAATTGGACATTTTTAAGGTCAAATTGGACACTCTTCTAAGCTGGCCTATGAACTTTGAAATCAAACTGGATGTCCTCCAAATTGAAATGTCTTCAGGCAGGTTAAACGAAGTTAGCTATAGCATTCCTTCACGCGATCGTTACGGGACCGCTTCCATGCTTTGCCACTACCGTAGCACCCCAAATAACCCCTGGGCGAAGTTTGTGCGAAATCGGTTGCCATGACCTTAGTCACCCATACCCACCGTAACCTACCGTACTCCAGCTTAAAAAAATGGATGCCAGATTCGTGATAAGCACACAAATAACCCACCTAGGCGAAGTTTGGGCGAAATCGGTTGCCATGACCTTAGTCACCCGTACCTTCAGCAACCCTACCGTAACCGTACCGTACTCCAGCGTGAAACAAAAATGGATACCAGATTCGTGATAAGCACCCAAATAACCCACCTAGGCGAAGTTTGGGCGAATTCGGTTGTTATGAGCTTAGTCACCAGTACCTACCGTAATCTACCGTATTCTACCGTAAAACGAAAAAAGGATGTCAGATTCGTGATCAGCACCCCAAATAACCCACCTAGGCGAAGTTTGGGCGAAATCGGTTGCCATGACCTTAGTCACCCGTACCTTCCGCAACCTACCGTACTCCAGCTTAACGACTTAAAAAGATCGTAAGAATATTTGGCACTATTGTACTTTCGGGACTCCAGAGGTCGAGGAGAGGTAGCGAAAAAAATTCTTCGCCCAGGGTGGTTATTTATTGATCACGAATCTGACATCCGCTGCCGAAATTTCGGCCGATTACTGTAGGTTACGGTAGGTACGGGTGACTAAGTCTGTCGAGGTCATAATCACCGATTTCGCCCAAATTTTCTCCAGGGGTAAGGAACGCTCTAGAATATCTGAAGAAGTATCTTTCCATTAGACAGCAGTAGTGGCAGCATCTGATCAGCTTCTAAGGAAGACGTTGATAGCAGATTATTGGGTGCTATGGTAATTAGGGGGGGGGGGTCACCATAGCATGCCGCGGCGGGCAGGCGCGGTGAGTAGCTGCATACAGCGAATGTAAATGCAGTCTTATCTCCTCTTTTCGATTACAGATCCACGTTTTATCTGTTTCCGTTTTGGGCAAGGGAGGGTACTACAGGATGTAGACAATTTTAGCACAGGTGAGCCACACCCTTGAGTCCCTTCCCCTGCCTAAATCGGAGCACACAACAGAGCTATAGCATTCCTTCAGGCGATCGCTGCGGGACCGCTTGTATGCTGTGCCACTACCATAGCACCCCAAGTAACCCCTAGGCGAAGTTTGCGCGAAACCGGTTGCCATGACCTTAGTCACCAGTACCTACCGTAGCCTACCGTACTCCACCGTAAAACAAAAATGGATGTCAAATTCGTGATCAGCACCCCAAATAACCCACCTAGGCGAAGTTTGGGCGAAATCGGTTGTCATGACCTTAGTCACCAGTACCTACCGTAACCTACCGTACTCCAGCGTAAAACAAAAATGGATGTCAGATTCGTGATTAGCACGTGATTAGCACCCGAAAAACCCCCTAGGCGAAGTTTGAGCGAAATTTTTTTCGACCTGTTCTCCACCTTTGGAGTCCCGAAAGTATTTACAAAAGTGCCGAATATTTTTTTGTTCAAGGAAAATTGGTTAGAACTTTCTCTGATTTTTTTAGTTTACCTGCATCAATAAGTGTGGCAATTTTATAAAAGTTTATTTTTATAGAAAAATTTGAAATTTAACTTTGTCTCTAAGCGCAGCAAAAAAGCAAACATGTAGCGCACTAAAAAATTCAGATCGCGTCGTGCACTGAGAAAGTCTGCCGCAAATTTTATTTGATTGATTGTGTCCATGTCACCTGCATAAACCATCAAAGTGAAGATATGTATCTCTTCTTTACAGTTGTTTTTGTTGTATCGTTAGCAAGAGTTAAACTCCATGCAAACAGAAATCCTGCTATCAATCGAATAAAAACATCTTGGAACAGGGCATGGCGCATTCTCTTTTTCACACCAAAATGTGACCGGCTTCCTGCCCTTCAAAACATGTTTTGAACCGCCATTTTTCCTCAAATTTTATAAACTTTCAAACAACTTGTTCACTTATTGGTAGATGAATTAAATCTTCAAAAAATTCATGCTAAAATTTTCCTCGAAAAAAAAATTATTCTAAAGTCCTTGAAGAGTCTCTAATTCAATGAAGAAAAAGCTCTTTTCAAAATAGAAGAGTTCGCTCTGTTTCAAAAGTCTTAAGCTAGCTTAAAGGAGTGTCCAATTTGACGTGAAAAGTGTCCAATTTATTATTTATTTATTTATCTTTACAATAGGATGATGTTCTGGATCGTACATGATGCAGTCGGACAAGGTGATTTTTAATTCGAATTTTTTTCAATTCAAATAGATTTTTCAATTTGATTTGAAAGTGTCCAATTCGACGTAAAAATGGTATATATAGACTCCATTTTCTTTAAAGCAGTTAGAAAACGGAAACGGAAGAAGGAGCGCACAGAAAATGAACAAGCAAATGCTGTGAGCTTCGCTCCGATCATGCACTTGGACGAAAGCCCAATAAAGAGTTCGTTGTTTCCCTTGTAGCCTTGTTTACAGTGTCCATCGGTGTCAGGATTGCATGGAATAAACGACTTTTAAACCGCGCTATCAGGAATTTCGGCTGTTAAATTTCTATTTTTTTTAAAATTTCTCTGTTAAATTGCTGTAAGTCAATGATGAATCCGGATCCTGAGCTGGTCTAAAATCAGCGATGCTGTAGCATTGAGTCAGCAGTCGAAAATTAAGTGTGCCGGCCACGTAATGCGTTTCGCAGGGATTAGCTGACCTTTCGCAGATAGCCGTCACCAGCTGGATTCCACTGGATGTCAGAGTAAGAGCAGTACGTCTACCAACGCGTTGCTCACACTGCTTCGTGAAGGGACGTTCAGAGCTCCAACATGGCCCGACGCGACGCAATGATAGTCTCCCATATTGATTGTTCGCGCTGCCCGATCGATATAGTTACCTGTCAATTCGTCGCGTCGCAGTGCGATGCTGCTCTGTACAGCTCCTAAAAGTCCTCAGCAAACGATATGACGTTCTTCGTGTCCCTCGAGCGAAGAGGATCTACTGGATCACTCTGGCACGAGACAGGGACAAATGCAAACGTTTGCTGAAAAGAATTCTATGATCAACGGGACGACAGGTGATGCAGGTGTTAGAGGTTATAGCGATCAGGAGATCAATCAGCACTAAACTTTCGAGCTTTTTCTGAGCCCTAATAAGTATAGCTGAGAAAAATAAGAGACTAAAAATAATTTCATTATTGAACTAAATAATTTGAATTACTAAAGAATTAAAATAAATAAAATAAAATACTAACACCGTTAATAAAGGATAAAGGATAAAGGACGGCGCTATTCAATCCTTTTTAGGATGCGCCACGCATTCTACTTCTATGGGATGTCGCGGAGGCGTGTTGAATGCGTATTTAGTCATACAATGACTTGCGGTGGCCAGCCGATGAACAAGTCAGCGCTTTATCCTTCCCAGACAAGTCTGGTACCAATTCACCGACCCCGGAGAGATGGAAGGCTTGGTTGGCCTGGGCGGGAAATCCGAACCAGGAACCTGGTACCGGGTGCAGACGACAGCCGGCGCCTCCTCCAACTGCGCTCCACGCACCTTTAGCGTTAATAAAATATATAATATTAATAACATGATAAAATATTGAAATAATAATTACTATTATTAAAAATTGTTAATTGATTACCCTCGCCCACCAGGCATAATTACGGCATAGAACAAACTGACCAATTTTTCATATATCTCAAATTGTTTCCAACTGATTGCTTGTTCATAGTATTTCCTCTCCTTCTTCCACAACTTTGCTAACCTTATCTTTTTTTTAAATTAATCATCGGGATGCCAAGAGAACACCAGGACGCCCATCAAATGTCGGTTGCAGTTCTTCGTGAAAGCGCTGAACGAACGATATTTATGTCCCTTGACTAAGTCGAATCTATTGGGTCATTTTGGCACGCGACAGGAATCAACAGAAACGCTACTGGCGCGCGCTCGAACAACTCGATGATCTACTGGACTACAAATGCTAGGTGGTAGGTGAAAAAACCCTCAAGATTTGTTAGAAAATGTTAGAAAATTCAATAATGCCCACAAAGGATGTGAATTTCAATACCCTGAATCCTCTGTGTGCCCCTCCCCCACCAAAAAAAAAAACTATTAATCCCGTATTTGTCTTCGTCGTCGCGTGACTTTTCGCGATTAAAATCGCATAAAAGCTGGGCACACCTACTATTGGCAGCGATGTGGCTTCTCCTCATTGCGATTTCTGTAGGTTCCCATCAATTGGAGTCTTCAGTTTGAAAACTTTCGATGCGTTCCAAGGGCAGGACTTTTCAGGTGCTTCACGCACGTGGAGGTGAGGTACCCAAGTGCCGCAAGCGGCTTCTTATCTGTGATGAAAAATCGGTTTTGAAGACATTGCGCTTCCCTATCGTCGCTATCTCCAGCGTGTAAGTCCGAGTTTGATCGTCTTCAGCAACTCAACAATGCACGAGCAGCACTGGAGTAACGGACACGGGACGACAGGATGCTCTGACTGATATCAACAACAATCGCAAAACGGCAGTGAGCGGGCAGATGCAGAATGGCAATGCTGCTAATACCAACCTTCCACAAGGGCAAAACATGTACTCTTTGGTGCGTCCACTCAGACATCGTATGCTAAGCAAAATAAAGAGCCTTAACACGTTGACGACACTGTCGCGCAATGGTGCGCGACAGCTAGTCTGTCCCGTGGGACGATGTCGCGCAATGGTGCGCGACGGCTAATATTTTAACAAGAAGATACCCAGCCCATCCAAACTTCGTCCAAATACCTTATTCAGGATGCCGATGTCCATTTCGAGAATTACGGCCGATTTCCCTCTTAATCGGTAGTCGTGTCAGGACCACCGACTTCCCCAAGCTCTGTGTAGGAGTTACGTGAGAAGATTGAAACAAATCTTTCCACTGCTGTTTAGAAATGCGTTCAACTCCACTTTTGTATTAACCTCCTATTATTGCATTTCTCCTTAGCAGCCTCATTTGTTCCCTTTTTCTCCTTTGAATTCTCCCTGCTTTCTCCGCTTTGATAACACAGTTGAAAGGTTATTGGTGAAGTTTGAAAAGAATTTTCTAGAGAAGCTGTCGAAAAGTAACATCATGAGCGTTTCGAATCCCGGTGAATCACGAATTTCAATCTATAGCTGCGTTCCTCCACAAGGCAGAACGGTCGTGGCCAGGGTATGTGACGGTAAGTATGCGCTGGTGAGCGTTATCCATACCTGTCGCAACATACCCTCGCTAGTTGGCTGAAATTTTAAAAACGGACGTCCGATTCGTCATGAGCACCAAAATAACCTCCTAGACGAAGTTTTGCCTATATCGGACCCATTCCTTCCGTCTCTCCGTCCTGATAAGACCACCCTAGTTAACGACGTGGGGGAGGGGTAACCGGCTGTAACTGTTAAGAGGAACATTAGCATCGTGTTTGGCATCCCAAATTTATCCTTAGACGAAGTTTGGGTCACGATATGTCGTGTCACGTTTGTGCGGCGCGCTTCGTCCCACGGGCCAGACACGGAAAATCGCTCTCGTCGTCAACGTGTTAAGTCGCGTACACACTTCGCAGCGGCAGTGCGGCAGCCACGCTGAAGTATGGCGCGGAGGGGCGGAGTCGCACTGCGGTAGCGGAAGCAGCAGTGAGGGGGAGTGCACACTTCCGCTGCCGCAGGGCTGCCGGCAGCAGCCGTAGTGGCAGTGGCAGCGAGGGATAACTCGGGTATTCCTCATTGCCGCCGCCTGTAGTCACGGCACAGCTTCACACTGCCGCAGTGGAATGTGATCCCCGCTCACATTCCACTGCCCGCTGCCCGCTGCAAAGCGTGCACGCGGCTTTATTATTTCATAGGTACGGTGAAACAAGTGGTGTTACCCTTTCCAGGAATGGGACTGTACTCTCGAAACTCTCGCAGAATTCTTTCTACCTACGGATTGCTCCGCACCTACTGGAGTTCCTCCGAATAACGGACTGAGTGCGGCATCGTACGTTTGATATTCATGGCACTATTGTACTTTCGGGACTCCAGAGAACGAGGAGAGGTCGAAAGCCCAAACCTCGTCCAGGGGGGTTATTTGGGATGCTGATCACAAATCTGACATTAGTTTTTGAAATTTCGGTCGATTACGGTAGGTTACGGTAGGTACCGGTGACTAAGGCTGTCGAGGTCATAATCACCGATTTCGCCCAAACTTCGCCTATGGGGGTTATTTGGGATGCTGATCACGAATCTGACAGCCATTTTTCGTTTTACGCTGAAGTACGGTAGGTTACGGTGGGTACCGGTGAGTAAGGTAATGGTCACCGATTGCGCCCAAACTCCAGCGTAAAACGAATAACGGATGTCAGATTCGTGATCAGCACCCCGAATAACCCCCATAGGCGTAATTTGGGCGAAATCGGTGATTATGACCTCGACAGCCTTAGTCACCGGTATGTACCGTAATCTACCGTACTCCAGCGTAAAACGAAAAACGGATGTCAGATTCGTGATCAGCACCCCAAATAACCCCCCTGGACGAGGTTTGGGCGAATTTTTTTTAGACCTCTCGTCGTCCTCTGGAGTCCGAAAAGTACAATAGTGCCGATACTCATTATAGAATAGCGCAAGAAAAGGCTTCGTGGATGGTAGGATTTGATTGCGAACCACAATAGCTTTATGATCCAGTTTGTGCCTCCCATTCTTGAACGACGCATGCTTCAAGAAATATGGAGACATTTAGAGCTTCATCACGGCGTGAAACAATATAGAGCTCTGTTATACTTGCGCCGCCACGAGACGTGGCTGATGGTTGACATAAGCCGCGTACACACTCCGCCGCGGCAGTGCGTCAGCCATGCTGAAGTATAGCGCGGAGGGGCAGAGTCACACTGCAGCAGTGAGGGGTGTGCACGGTTCCAGGACGTAACTCCAACGCAACGCCGCGTGCTAGCTGCATGCGACGCCGGGGCGCTGAAGTGCGGACGTGCGCTCGATGACGCATTATTAGCCGTGGAGCACGGAATTTCGCCAATGTTCAAGACCCACGACCCACGATCAATTAGTATGTTTAATAATGACGATAAAAGGTGTTCGCTTTTGTAGGAAGAAATGTGTATGTGAAGTTACATCAGAAATGACTTACCTCAGTTTCTTATATGGGTAGAACGCACCAGTGCTGCAAAAAATCCAGTTTCGTACACACCAACCGTTGTGTATGACTGTCCGACATGGTGACCACTCCCCTCTCCCCACCCGATCCTATTTGGTGCAAACTCTAAATGTGATACTCATTACTTAAAATGATGAAGCGCCGACTGATGCAAAAGCTGTACTGTTGTGGACGACTTTTTGATGTTTTTCCTGTAATCTTTTGTAATCAATTGATTTTGCATGGCGTTTGACTCAATAGGTGATTAAGAGTCTTATGCTTGTTATCCTTCCTAGCTCTAACGGACGCATAAATAAGAGAGCAATGTTCTACAAAACTCGGAAGTCCGAACATATTAATGCATTGCATCAGGTCTCTTCCCAGCTTCTTCACCCTGCGCGTTCTCTCAATGATTGTGCGTATTACGCCACTAGCCATCCCTGAAGTAGTCGGACCGCAACAACTCGTCCATTTTCGTCGCGCACCATGCGCGACGCCAGGGGGATTCGCGCGGCGTTGGAGTTATGTCTGCCCCGGGTGTGCACTCTTCCGCTGCCGCAGTGCTGCTGGCAACAGCCGCAGCGGCAATGGCAGGGAGGAATGACCTGGGCATTCCTCACTGTCGCTGTGTGTGGCCGCGACACAGTTCAACAGTGTTGTAGTGTGCGAGACCAGCTCCGCCCATATTCCACTGCCCGCTGCCCGCTGCAAAGTGTGCACATGGCTACACCTATCGATTTTTCGCGCCATTGAAGGGAAGGACCGGCGCGGCGCGATTAACTGCGGCAAACTCGGTATGGAGTCGGAGATTTCACCATCGGGGTGAATGAAGAACGCCCCCCCCCCCTCCCACGAACTGGATTTGCATCCAGTTGGTGTGTGTGTGTGTGTTCTTGGCACTCCTTCGGCAAAGGAAACGGAGATCTGTAGACATTCTTGAAGTTTCACCTACTACGTTCAAGACATGTTTAGTGCACAGTGACCCATAATGCCCTGGGTGATTCTTGACGAATGAGTACCTTCCGGCAATTATATTATTTGAACGCGTAGATGTTGTTGAATAAAGAGTCGTTTAGCACCATTTGCATTAAATGGGACTCGACTCAATATCTAATTCACCAGATTCAACCGTAGATTGAGCAGACGACTTCGACGCCAGCTTTAAGAGAGGATTCGTCGTTCGCCATAGGAATCCCCTCACTAGCACTGACATGCATTCAGCTGAACAGGTGGACGAATCCCATTTGTTTTCGTTCTCCAATGACCGTCTTCGTCGTCATACTCAGCGCTCGCACAGTCTGCAGTACGCAGCAGCTCGTGGCCGCGCGTCGCTGACGCTTTCCTTTCTAAAGGTCCCACAGACTTCTGCGGCGTTGCCGCTGCCCTATCCTTCATCATAGGGCAGGGACGCAGAGCTCGCCGCCAGTGGCGAGCCCAGCGGCGCCGGCGGCGCCGCTGGAGCTGCACCGCCGAAAATGATCTGAATCGTACGAGACGGCGCCGATGCAGCGGCGCCGAGAGAGTCTGTCTGCGCTCTGCCTTTCGCGACGGGGATCCAGAGCGAAAACGGGCGTTTAAGCAGTTGGTCCCGACTAGAAAGACTACAGTACCTCGCCGTCGCCGCTGGCCGGCCGGCAGCCGCAGCTGAGCGGCGTGACTCATCGATTTCGCCGTCCGCCGCTCGCCGCTCGGCGCAGAAGTCTACTGGTGCCTTAACTGCAATCGAACAGGGGCGCGTCAAATTGGAACGCGGCGTGGCTGCCGCACTGCCGCTGCGGAGTTAGCATGCGGCTTATAGTGATGGGCTGTCATGTCGGTTGAGGACAGCACGCAGAATTTATGCCTTCTGTTTTGAGATTTTCTATTGCCACTTTGGGCAGAACTCTTCGTTTTCTGGGAAATGGCCGAAATTAGTCAGAAAACAATAAACAGAATGGCACAGAAATTTCGCCTTAGGCCTTTGTCATACCATCGCTCACCCCGAGCGACGCCTAATGATACGCACCCATATCGATTCTATCGCGCCGGTCGATCGATATGGGAGCATATCATTAGGCGTCGCTCGGAGTGAGCGATGGTATGACAAAAGCCTTTGGTAGCGGACCGTCAGAATTTAATCTGTGCCACGTCACCGCAGCCACTGCAACAAAATAAATATAAATGTTGTTAGGCTTTCCCAAACTCGGAAGGAGCTGTTTGGGTGATGCCCAAACATTATAAGTCGCGCCATGCACTGGTGAAAATCGTTTGAACGATACTGTAAGTACTACTGGAGCGGCGGTCTGTAATGTTTTTATACAAGTTTAATTCTACTATTTCTACAATATACGCGATAATAAGGATACTACCACAACAGAACAATGATATATGGAACTAATATACGATGGATGCCAATGAGTAGGTATTACAGCTGTGCTATCGAATTTTTCGAATATTCGAATGGTTTCGAATGCTCACAGATTTCGAATATTTGATTCGGATATATTTGTGAAAAGCGGTTTTCCTGAATATTCGAATGAGAATGCATTCAAAAATTCTAAACAAGGCCTAAACTGGGTCTATAGCGCCTGCTCTGTCTACAAGATGTTCTCCAGGCCTCTTGTTCTATTCAGCTGTGATGAAGATCAACCTATGTATTGTGGATAGCGGTGGCATTTGTTTTGGTAGTGAATTAATCTTTAGCTCCGCCTAACTAATTTTTGCTATACGGTGTTGCTACCACGCTTTGAGTAAAGTAAGGGCTGGAGACCACAACTGAATATTGTTTCTTTACGAGAAAATTTATATTAGTAAAGCAAAAATAGGAAGAAGTGAGAGAGAAATGAGCTATTACAGAATTGCCACACCCACTGCGAAAACGGTGGACGCTCTTCTGAAGGAAGCCATAGCGACATGGCCTCCTTTACTTATGGCAAACAGCATTACAATCCCCAATCCAATTGGAACTGAAGTTATTTTCGATGCTCAGGCCAATGCCCTTCTCCAACCACTTGTCAACGTAAGTTTAAGAGCTTGAGAAGGAGCTGCTCTTATGATTACCTGTCGGTTTCAGCATAGTGAAGAAACGACAGTTATTGAAAAATGCAATATGGTATCCCTTATCCCTTTCTTTGTTTCGATTTGAAGGCTAAGCATGTTGTACTGGTTGTCTTTATATATTAAATGCGAAGCTTCAGCATGTAATGCAAGATATTATAACGTTACCGACCTGAGTCGTCCTTAGAGGCCTAAAAGTAGCTCAAGACCTTACATTTGTTACCTACCAGATCAAGCGCCTTCTCCCTCTCTTTCAGACATCGTTCTAGGACCGAAACGAAAAACCCCAACGTATGAGAAATAAACTCACCCGCTGACCCACCGTTCACGCGGAGCGTCGTCGCTATCGCGGTTGTCAGTTGCTGAATGAGACATACTGTGTCATGTAATAAACTAGCGGCTCAATTTATTAGCGTAAGGAAGAAGAGCCCGGAGGCACGGGCCCGTAGTGGAAATAAGATACACGATGCTTGTCGTTTATATGAGTTTATCTGGTTATTGAACAGAATGAATAGAGAATATGGAACATACGAGAAAGTTGGATGTAAGGAATAGGTTAAATTACATATAGAACGTATTAAGGAATTACAATAAAATTGCGAACATAATATGGAGGATGACATACAGTAGGAATGAGGAAGAGGGAAGGAGGGTGCCCGAGCTCGCCTAATGGGGAGGAGACCGCCAGGTGTTTTCCCGGCCTCCTCTCTTATAGCTGCCGCCTCCACGGGGGCGGAACGTTTGTCGTGAGTGAATGAAGGGCTTGAATGGTCCTGCTAGAAATGGGGAATGGATTGGTGCGCTGCCGAAGAATTTTAGCTTTGTCTCTGGTGCGAGGTCATTACAGTCATTCCAAACTGGGTGTATTGAGTATACTACAGTCATTTATAAGGACACGCGTGACAACACCGGGTCGTAACGTGAAGTGCACGATTCTGATGTATGAGACAGACATCTCGTCTAGAAAAGCGTTAGAAGCGTTCTGGATCTTTGCAACAAACCCACCTCTTAACAGCCGAAATGAGTGCCCCTCGATCACTAGTAACTTCCTAATATTTGTTTCGCATTGTAGGCTATAGCACGACCGGTGGTGACATGCGTGTCCTTATGCATGTCTCTGGTATACTCACCAGAGAAGGGTCTCAGGCGTAGGTCTGATCGGAGAAAATGGATAGTGCTACGAGAATCCCCACCCTTCAGTTAGTAGAAAAACATGTTTCATTTTTGCTGAGTCCTTGAACCAAAAGAGCTACGGGCCCTTGAAGACTGGGAAGGTGTAGTCCAGATGTTCGACTCCCGTGCTATGCCCTAATTTGCAATTTTTCATAACCGCTGCATCCTTTACCAGTTTGTTTCCTGCACATCTGCTACACATTTATTTTATTCTAAGTAGTCAAAAGGGATTCGTGATCAACACCCCAGATTCGTGATTATCACTAAATGACCTCGACAGCCTAGTTACCCGTATCTGCTATTAACCTGCCGTAATCAGCATAAATTTTAAAAACGGATGTCGGTTTCGTAATCAGCAACCCAAGTAACCCCTCTCGGGGAGGTTTGGGCTAAAAATTTCTTTCAACATCTCCTCGATCTCTGGAGTCGTAAAAATACAATAGTGCCTTGATGATGGTTTGAATCAGCTTACTTCATACACACCTCTTACACATTTATTTTTTCTAAATTGTCAAATAAGGATTTACTATGAGCTGTGGTTCACTCACTTTTCCCAGTTTCTGAATTATACAACGTTTTTTGTTTTTCAGCGAATATTAAACAGTGACTTCACAGCAGGTACGGGCTACAGCAGGTACGGATGACCAGGGCTGTCAAGGTCATAATCACCGATTTTGCCCAGAGTTCTCCTAGGAGGGCTATTTGGGGTGCTGATCACGAACCTGACATTCGTTTTGAAATTTCGGCTGATTACGGTGGGTTCTAGCAGGTACGGGTGACTAGGGCTGTCGATGTCATGGGGTGTTGATCACGAATCTGACCCTTTTGACAATTTAAAAGGATAAAAGGATAAAGGACGGCGTTACTCAATCCCTTCTGGGATGCGCCAGCGCATTCTACTTCTACGGGATGTCGTGGAGGCGACATGAATGCGTATTTGGCCATACAATGACTTGCGGTGGCCAGCCGATGAACAAGTCAGCGCTTTATCCTTCCCAGACAAGTCTGGTACCAATTCACCGACCCCGGAGGGATGGAAGGCTTGGTTGGCCTGGGCGGGAAATCCGAACCAGGAACCTGGTATCGGGTGCACGCGACAGTCGCGCCTCCTCCGACTGCGCTACACGCGCCCGTTTTGACAATTTAGAGTGAAATAAATGTGTAGGAGATGTGCAGGAAGCCAATTGGGGTAGGAGGTAGCGGTTATAAAAGATGCAAAAATAGTGCATAGCACGGGAGTCGAACATCTGGTCTAGCATCTTTGAAGCAGCACGTACCCTGCTGAGCCATTGACTCGCTTGCCGCTGGGCCTTTCGCCGCTTCCCATACAACAGCGCGCGCACGCATGCACGTGGGCACGTGCTGACAGTGCGCTACTGTACCCCCGCCTTCGAAGGCCTGCAGCTCGTTGGGTTCAAGGACTCAGCAAAAAGGAAACATTGTTTTTCTACTATATGAAGGGTGGAGATTCTCGCAGTACTACCCGTCTTCCCCGTTCTGACCTATGCCTGAGACCCTTCCCTGGTCAGTATAGCCATGCAGAAGGCAGAAGATGTCTCCTTCGGCAAACAAGAACCGCTGTAGCGACGTCGCTCCGCGTGTACGAAGGTAAGTGGATGAGTTTATTTCACATACGTTGGGATTTTTCATGTGGTTCCTAGAACGATGTCTGAAAGACAGGGAGAAGGAGGCGTCTGGTCGGGTAGGTAACAGATATAAAGCCTTGAAGCACTCTTAGGTCTCCGAAGACGACGAACAGGTCGAAACGTTAGGCTGCTCAATAAAATTTGATCCACCTACAATATCATTCGGCAACAAAACATTAACACGCTCAATTCACCAATTTTTTTTGTTGGCTGAGGAACACCATCTAGAAAATGCGCTTCAAAGAAACGTATTGCAGATGATACAAGGAAAGGCTACGAAGGTTGGGTGCAGTGCCAAGTTGTGCACCGGGAATCCTGGCGGAGTCGCTGTTTGTCTGTACGACGTCCCGTAAGTCATACTGTGGCAGATTTCTCTACCGAAGGCAGATTCTGCTTATGTATTGCTCGCTCTTTCAATTAATAGAATATACTGGTCAATACCAGAGCGGTGGTTCACGGCGCTGGTGGCGTAATCTACGAGATTGGAAATGGCGCATGTACAACAGCAGCCACCTGCACAACTCATCCCATGTCGGAATGTGACACAGCTACTGGTCTATGCAAGATCGCTGCGACAACGACTACAACTGCAGCAACAACTGATACGACCACGGACGGGGGCAGCACTAGCGCACCGTCATCAGGCGCCGTCACACCCTCCGGAGGTCGACTCTATGGATAACAGGCCCACCTAATTTCAAAACGTAAATATTATGTTAATACACAAGAAAGATATTTTTTAGGAACAAACGCGAGATGCCCTAACAATACCGGTATGACTGACGAGCTAAGATATCAATTCCGTGACATGCACAACTACAGAAGGTGTGTTTCGCACAGCCTAATTTTAGTTCCACTTAAAAATTTCAATCCTGAGTACTGAACGTTTGACGTGACGCAGATCTGCTAGTTGTCTAGTTTTGAATAAGCAGAAATACCAACTTATCAGTCTTCCACATTAAAAAAATTGTTATGAAATATATCACAAGTTTTCGATTGCCTAGACTGCCTAAAGGCTCTCTATCGCATAAATGAATTCTTCCATCGGTTGATCAAGGCAGGTATTAGGTTGATTGAAAACCCTTGCAACAATAACACCATAGCCTAACTGCAACAAATTATAAACTCAGTCAACAATATAGTCCACATTCTAGGGAAATGGTGGTTAGAAGAGAGCCTTGTCTGCAAAGTGAGGTGGGTGGGATAGAACTTCCTAAGTGTTGCAAGCCCTGCTCACAAGGCCTCTTCTCGCTCCACGGAACATCAGGTCGCCAAGAAGGAACTAAACCTATGGGGAAGACGCCCTTCCTAGCCCTGATACCACTTATTGGATGCGTACTGGTTTGTATTGACACGTAATGGCCTTACGTGCCTGTGATGGAATTCAGCGTGGGCCTTTGCCCTTCCCGTTCTCTGGCTCGTCGCTTTAGCTTCCCCTCTTTTACACCCAAAAGGACAATACCAAATTGGGACCCATGGAGAAGCCATATACAACCCAACGACGCTAACGACCCGATGCAACCAAGTAGGAGCATGACCAACACCGGAACTCACCCCTCTCCTCCTTGCCCGTGACACAGCAGGAAGTGAATCATGTTTATCTCGAATACGCAGGAAGCACGATAGAAGAAATAATAGAAATCATGAGAGATGTGTGCATAGGTTCTTCACGGTAAAAAATTGAGTTTCCGAGGCTGCGAGGGTGAACATAGTGTCCACTAAGAATCGCGGCCCTCTCCGTGTGCTGCTTCCGTATTGTGAACGTAGTGAACTGCAGAACCGAGGCCTCACGACGGCCATCCGAACTAGAAGCACGGGAAGGCAAGGTCCGTACCAGGCCGATCGATGGCGCCTCATCGACAAGCTGCCGGGAGAAACAGCGGCTTGCGGATGAGGTGCCATCGATTCCGGGCCAATCACAGGAGAGAGAAGCGATCGCGATCGCAACACCAGGATATTTTCTTAGGCCCCGTTTATACTTCTTCGCGGCGCGACGCGACGCCACGCATAAGGCCCATGCACACTTCTGCGACAGCGCGGCACGGCCATGATGAAGCATAGGGCCGCGACGGCCGCTGCGCGACACTGCGACATGTGCCGATGGGAGGGGCATGCACACTCTTGCGACTGTCGCGGCGGCTATCGCAGGCGACGCCGCGCTGAGTGCCGCAGGCTGGAATGGTTCAAACCATCACCCTGGCGGCGCGGCGTCCATGGGGACGTCGGTGCCGTTGTCTAAAACGGTGCTCTAAGGCGCCTTTTATACTCGCGCCGTCACGCGGCGCGGCGTGATGGTCGTCATAGGTATCGATTTTTCGCGCCGCCCGGCGGCGCCGCATCTATTTCATACTCCGCCGCCTCAAAACACCATATTTGACGGAATTTCGGGTTACGGTATTCAGCGAATCGCGCCGCTGGAGGGAAGGGCGCGGCGCGGCGCGATCAGCTGCGGCAGGCTCGGTGTGGAGTGGGAGATTTCACACCGGAGTCATTTTGCCATGCCTGTTTTGTTTTGGCTTCCAAACCAACAGAACAAAAAGAGTGTAGCAGAATGGTGGCACTACTGCACTTTCAGGACTCCAGAGCTCGAGGAGAAAAAAAAACACTTTTTCTACCCAACAGCGCCCAGGATGTAGGGGAGGGGGAGGGGGGGGGGTAGAGAGTGCTGATCACGAATCCAGCATCCGTTTTTTGCATTACGCTGGAGCTTGGGCGAAATCGCTGACCATGACCTTAGTCCCCGCCCCTAACAAGCGTAACCTAAGAAGCGAATGGGGATATGTAGACATTCCCGAAGTTTCACGTACTACGCTAAAGATGTGTTTAGTGCACAATGAACCGGAATGGCCATATAAGAGAGAATTCTGGCTGATTCTCGACGATGAGTGCCTTCTAGCAATTTTGGATTTGGACTTGCACATGTTGCAAAATGAAAGGTAGTTTAGTGCCATTTGCTTTGCAGGGGATTCGACTCCATATCACACTCACCAGTTTCAACCGTAGGTTGAGCGGACGACTTCGACCCGAGCCTCAAGAGAGGATTCGTCGTTCCTCACAGGAATCTCACCGCTAACATCGGCAAGATGCATTCCGCTCATCAGCCAGAGGAATCTCTTCTGTTTTGGTCCTCCAATGACTCATGGACCGTCTCCTTCTTCATCCGTCATGGAGCACGGACCGTAGTGCTCAGAAGCTCGTGGTCGCGCGTCGCTGATGCTCCCCTTTCTAGCTGCAATCGTGCAGCGGCGCGTCAAATTCGGAGCGCGGCGCGGCCCGTCGCGACGCGCCCCGACTTAACGCGCCGCCCCGCGGCGGGAGTATAAAAGGCGCCTAACGCGCCGCGCCGCGACCGCCGGATTTCGCGGAGGTAGCCGTCGCCCCACTTGCCGCGCCGCGGTGTCGCAGAAGTGTGCATGGGCCTATAGTGGCTATATTGATTGTGCGACGCGATCAATAAATTTGGCCTCATTGCGTGGCCATCGCGTCGGCCGCGACGAAGTATAAACGGGGCCTTAATTTTTTCGCGGCTCACTTTCGCGACAGGGAAAACGTTATCATACAATAGGTTACACATGTTCAGGTCCTGCGAGATCTTGGTCGCAAGGTCTGCTAGGGTTTGGAGCTGGTTAGCGTCGACCATCGTAGTTACTTTCGGCATCCAGCAATTCCCGACGAAGCATCTTTCTGAGTCCTTCTAGCAACACAGAAATACCTTCTTCCCGTATACTCCAGCTTTCAGTTGCCTTGGAGCCAGTTCTGCGCGTAGTACGTACCTTGTCCGAGTCCCGCAAATAGAGTGGTACTCAATACAGTCGAAATTTCGATAGGAAGGATTTTCAACTGTCTCACAACAGTGCTTTGAGAACATACAAGTGTCGCCGCTAGTACACGAGTGATTGAATTGGGCTTAGCTTTGAGGGTTTCCCCCAAGTTCTTGCCTTCTACAGCAGAGCGGCTTCCAGAGCGACGTCTGCCATCATTCGTTCAAAGGCCAATAGCCGCTTATAAACGTCTACTGCGGTAGATTGGTTTTGAGCAATTTTAATATATCCAGATTCGCTCCGATTTGGTCAAGTTAGTGTAAGATATGCGAAAAACTCGTGCTAACCAAAATGGAGACGTGTATGTCAAGATCAAAGGTGAAGGTAAAGCTGCCGTTAAACTGTTAGATGGGCATTTCGATGCTTGGTAATTGGCTAGCATCCTGCCCGGAAAGGCAGATGGTGCAGGTCTTAATCCCTCCATTCGCAATGTTTTGATCGAATCTAAACGTCTACCTAACAGTTCATAACAGCTACAGCAGCCGCTGTAGGCTTCATCAAACGTATTAAACGCTGCTTCTGCTTTATTTCTACAATATGGACAGTAGTTAACGTTTTCGTCAGGTAGGATGGAACCCTTTTTATTACAGTTATTATTCTGATAACAGCTATTTTGACCAAATATGCATGCGTTACCTTGCATGCATTTTCATTTTTATTTTTTATTTTGCATTTTCATATTCAAATCCTATCAACATTCTTCTAGCCTTTCGACTCTTTCAAGGAAAACACAATTTCAGATCGCAGCTTGCGCTTGGAAAAGTAACGAAAAACACAGGCAGGTATTTACCAACGGCAAGCAACATGCTGTACTTGGTAATCAAGTACTTTTTAAAAGTAAACGGCTTAGTTGCCTGCGACCAAAGATTTTCAGAGATACAACTGCAACCTGGAAGCGTCTGCAATACAGCTTGCCGCAACATGTCCAGCGTCGGCGACAGAGTCTGGGAGGAACATTGGGCGAGTGGCAAGCAGCACCGCCAACACTTGGATGAACGCAGCGAAAGAAGTTAGTCGAAAAACACTAGATTGAATAGTGACTAAAGACCATAATATCAGATCGTTAAATCATGGTGGAGAGTCGTCAGAACCACCGATGGCCCTGGCATGAAAGTGACATTCAAGACTCATCATGTCGGCACTCCTATCGCCAGCTTCGTCCAAGTGAGCAGGAACTAGACTTCGACTTTTGCTCACTGTGTTGACAGAGGTCAATGAACGTCCCGTGGAAATATTCAAAACGACCTATTGTGCGTTATAGGGCGCTGTCTGGGAAGCACCGTAGTGGTTTTCAAAATTCCTGTCGGCATCTGGATAGGACAAAAAATGAAAAAAATCGTAGCATTTCAGTGCGGACTGATAAGGCAAAAGTGACGCCTTGAATGACCTTGTAATGCCTGTACATTAACTGCAAAAGGTGCCACCATTCTACGTTTACAAAAACGCACAGCAATCCATAAGCCCCACTTCCAGATTCGAACCCTTGGTCCCTCCACCGCAATTCAGCATCGCTATCCACTCCGCCACCCACTTGCTGCCGCCGCCGAAGTGAATGGCTCGCGTGAATGTACCCTGCAACTTCTTTCTGGAAACCTAACCAGGTGTGTGTGTGTGTGTGTGTGTGTGTGTGTGTGTGTGTGTGTGTGTGTGTGTGTGTGTGTGTGTGTGTTTCCGTCCATCACAACTGGAGTGCGGGCACTGCGTAGTGGCACAGCACAGTGGCCGAACACCTCGGCAACCATGCATGGCGAGCTGTACGTGCCAAACACGTCTGCAACCCTGCCTGGCGAGCCGTAGACGTGCCGAACACCTCGGCAACCGTGCCTGGCCATTTAGATGATCATCGACGGGAGGGGTTTTGGAGGCAATCGATATCGATCGATATTATCGAATTTTTTGAGGATGACGTTCAAGCGGCACGAAACATTAGCCCTGGGGGTAATCGAGATCGCTGAACACGAATCTGGAGTCGACCAATCGATATCGATCGATACTATCGATTTTTGAGGATAGCGTTCAAGTGGCACGAAACTTTAGCCCTGGGGGTATTCGAGATCGCTGAACACGAATCTGGAGTCGACCAATCGATATCGATCGATATTATCGATTTTCTGTGGATGTCGTTGAAGCAGCACGAAACTTTAACCCTGGGGGCAATCGAGGTCGCTGAACACGAATCTGAAGTTCGGTTTTGAACTGTCGATCGCCATCAATCGATATTGGGCAAATACGCGTTTTTGTGGATGTCGTCCATTTTTTCGCTTTTTTTCTAATTTGCCTAATCGACGTAGTTAAGATGTTCTTCGTGAAGAAGCCATGACAAAGGTGTCAGCTACAATTAATGATGAGAAGTTATTGCCACGGCGAAGCCGTCAAAAAGCCGTCGGTGCGACCGAGAGGCAACAGTTCTTTTGTAATTTTGACCGATCCATATGCCAACAGGCAATTTGAAAACCACTGCGGTGCTTCTCAGACAGTCCCATATTATACGCAATAGGCCATTTCGGAAATCTCCACGGGAAGTTCATTGACCTCTCTTGTAAGGAAGGTAAAGATGTTCAGAGAATGTGATAGTGACTTCGGCAAACATAGCGGCAGCCGTCAAGCAGTACCAATCAGATGTTCACTTACAAGCAATGTCTGTGAACTTTTCTCCAACGAAGCCTTGTAGGCCCTCTAACAGGGAGTACAGTGGTAAAGTTCGTCTTTGTTGCAAACCACTGTGTGGTTCAAAAAATTTCGACTAGTAAAGCCGTTTCTACTTGCAGCGGCTCGAGAGGAATGGAGACCACCGATTTAACCCGTGTGCTAAAGAAATTCTGGCCCACATTTGGGTTGAAGTTGAAAAGCTTACGTGAATTCGCGCAAAATGCACTAGTTGCATGGGGAAGATACGTATCGCACCTTCCGTCCGTGAGTTACTAGGCGACAAATTTTTGCCATTTTTGGACCACCCAGCAGCCTGCAGCAAAAACAAACTTCACCCCGTACTTGTTGTGATGCGTTGGTGTAGGTTAACATGCCCTAAAAAGCAGGATGAGGTGGAGTTTCGCATTTAGATGGCTTGGGCAACGACTCAAAAGCATGGCTGTGCTATCGTTCAGTGCACTAATGAGTATGTTGCTGTTTGCAACTATACACCAATGTGAGTGTCTCTCCTACTACATAGGCTCCATTTTGTATATATTCATCTGAATATGACATTGGTGAGCTTTTTAGGGGCAATATTGTGAACCAACAAATTTATGTGCCTGGAACGCCTTGTGCGAGCTGTCCTAGTGGAGCAACCTGCACTGCTAGCCAAGGTCTCTGCACTCTTCCATGAGCGAGCATCCTAGCTAAGCGCTTATTAAACTTCTTAATAAGATGATGGTTAGGATTCACACCATTATTTGTGAATTGTTTTAGAAACACTTCACGCAATAAATCTTTGCAGAGCCCGTGATTGCTCACATAAGATTATAAAGTAAGTTCGAAGAGTTCTGCAATACTACGACAGTTCGACAAAATTAATGGTTCCCTGAGCTTCATAATTGGTAGTCCAATTTTACTGTTCCTTGACGAAGCTCGATATCTATGTTTATTTATTTATTTATTCTATACGTCAAGGAGACGTGCACTAAATCCAAGGAAAAAGAAGCAGAAACAACCATGTGCAGAAAAAGAGAATGAAGAAGAAAGCGTTAGTAAAAAAAACGATAGTAAAAAAATGGCAGTGACGACTCTTCAGTAACCAA
The DNA here is from genome assembly GCA_947396885.1 of Heligmosomoides polygyrus polygyrus. Lineage (NCBI taxonomy): Eukaryota > Metazoa > Nematoda > Chromadorea > Rhabditida > Heligmosomidae > Heligmosomoides > Heligmosomoides polygyrus. The sequence goes on along the minus strand of OX377204.1, from coordinate 95,798,702 downwards.
ATAGAAAATATTTTACATTAGAGACTCACCCACGTAGGTCCCTGGTGGCATGTAATTTTAAGACGGGCTATGGTAGTCAGGAAAATGGGCAGACATCACTGCGTGCCAACGAGGTTGTTTGTCCGCGTCAGCCAGCTATGACGCCCTTGTGGTAGTTGCCGGAACTTCGGCACATGGGTACGCTGGCCGCCCCATGGGACCGACAACTAGGGCAAACCACCTGTGGCACGCGAAGCAAAAATTGTGAAGTAATTTCAGATAAAGGAGGATGTATTACTCTAGGATGAAACCTAGGGACCCACATGAATGAGTGACAAAAAAAGGATATCAAGAAAAGAAAAGAAAGCTGAAGAGAAGTCACCGCACGCACTACAGAAGAAAGGTTATACATAAAACTAATAATCTCGTCAGCAACGAAAAAACCCTCAGCACGTTCAAGATCACAGAGGAGCAGGAACCATAACGTGGCTAAGTGGTTCAAGGTCACGAGCAGCAAGAAAGCATCATCGAGAATCGGAAATCCCTAACACCGACGTTTTATTTTTTATTTATTTATTTTATTGACGACGTTTTGGACGATAAGCCCTTTTTAGGTCTATAACACATTACTACATTTTCTATATAACACAGCGACTAAAAACGATCCGCAAAGGGGTGGATGAGGACGAAAATGAAGGGCTATGGATGTGACTTGCTATTTATAGGACAATGGGACACTAATGCGTCGCAGTACTCCTCAGCGGTCACTCTCTTGGCCCTATAGAGCGATAAGGTTCATAGCCATCTTCATCTCCTCCCTGTTGTTGATCGGTGGTCTCCATCGCTATAATTCCAGCGGTTCTTTAATCTTTCTCTCCACCATATGCGACAAGTTCTTGTGAAGAATTGACATCCGTAACTGCGGCTGTGGGTCCTGTGTGTGCCTGAGGGTACGGTGCTTCAAGGGTGGATTGTCTGGGTAGCTCTGAGGGCTACACAGAGGTCCGAGATATTCCTCTATTCTCTTTCAAAGTGGTCTTGCAGTTTCGCCCATATAAAATTCGTCACACGACAAACAAACCACTTTGTAATACCCCCATCTGGCATCACACCCCTCATCCGGCACATTTGGTTCTCTTCTGATGCAGTTCATCCTATCATACTGATTCTTTTATGGACTTGATGCCGTGAGAAGTCGTCGTAGAGATGGAGGCGGTCGGCACACGAGGCATACAGAGAGCCTTGCCAGCCTGACCACACGGATGACGTCCATGGCAAAGGAATCCCAGATAAAAGGAATGATCAGCGCAGAACCACAAGGTTACGCTGGCTGGCTGGCTGGCTTTTTCGAATCAAAGACAGAAAAGTTTTTTGCAGACGGGATCGGGAGTCTACCTGAAAGGTGGAGAAAAGTGATAGAACGTGATGGCGGTTACTTCGTTTCTTGACTTTCGCTCTTTTTGTAAAACCAAAAAAATGTGGTGTCTTGAAAATAACGAGAACTTCTGCAACAACATAATATTACTCTTTGTGTTGACTAGGTTTTCTAGAATTCCGCTGAAACGATCACGTTTATGGAAGTTGAGGTAAGACTTGTAGCGAAATTACAACAGCGTTCGGGTTTTTGGACGATGAGTTATTATTTTTGGGCACTACAGCTCCACCTCCCTTACTTGCGTAACTCATGTCCACATGTGTCGTGTGGGAAGGCGGAGATGAAACCACCCCAAAGGGTCCCCTAAAACGTAGGACACTGTGACGCAAGTCAGATGGTCATGGGCGCGAAGGCGCGCGAAAGAAGCTAGTATAAAGGGGCAGCTAGGGGAGCGAGCCGTTCTCGTCGGGTCCGTTCGATCCCCGCATCCGTGTCCAGTCCTCTCAGATCGATCTTAGTGGAGTTCTGAGATCAACTCTTAGTGAGACCCATCCCGCCGGGTCTTCTCTGTGGACTTCTGGCTTCTTCGTGGACGCCTACTACCGACCCCGGTTGCCGTCGAACGCGTCATCACCGCCTCGCCGATTCGACTCGTCGCTGCTCAACGTTGTGATCCGGTGTATTTTTATTGCGTGTTCTTTTGTTCTTGATAAACCTAGTTGCACTATCTGTGTGTTGGATCGGACCAGAAGGTTCATACCTACCATACCTCTAGCTAATTCGGCTTACACATGAGCTTATTTTTCTTTCTTTTGAGTTCCCTTCCAATCTTCGGTCACCTTTCTGTTGGAGATCTGATTCCCACACTAATGTGAGTTATGGAATCTAATGTGCTCTAATAGGGCGTTTAGGTGAGTGGCCACTATAACCTCATTCCTTCTAACACATAGAGAATAAGTATTTTACAAACCTTTATAAGGGCACACAATTGCTTATAAAGATGACGGCATTTCATCATGGGGTAACACTTGAAGCCATGCAGGCACGAAGTGTGCGTACAGTTTCCACATAAACAGCACTGGATTCAGCAAAACTTATTGGAAACATTTTCTCCATCCGGTTGTAAGCGAAACAGACTGAACGGTATGGAATGTCGTCCTTCTGATATTTTGGGAGCATCTTCCCCATAAATTTCTATGAGTGATCACTCCCTTTTCCTCCTTGCATTCGGCTCAGATCTTTTTTCCAGTAACTTCTTTCTCCATATGCTGTTGTGATTGAAGAAACACGGTCTGAGGACATCGTGAGGATTTTGGGTGGCGAGGATCCGGGTCGCGCGGCTCGCGGCGGATCCTCGCCAGACTTCGGGGCGCTCCCGAATCGCACGCCTTGTTACGGTGGCAGGAAATCCTGGTTGATTTCTATAATTCAGTCTGGAATAGTGCCCGTCCGCGGGACGGTCTCGCCGGCGGACAGCTTCCCGCGGTGCACAGCGCTGCGGAAGGCTGCCTGTTGGCGGCATCTAAGTAGTTGATTGGCTCTAATGTTCAACCGTATATGGATTCTATGCTATTGCGTATACATACTATTACGTTGTAGGATTATAAATGTCGTTTTTGCTCAAACAGAAATTTTGCTACAAGAAAAGAACGACCATATCTTAATACAAGAGATAATCTTCATTATTATCAGCGACATGTCGCCAATGTCCTCGCAAAGAATGGATGCCTTTCTTGAAGAACTCCGTTGGCTGCGACTCGAAGAAATTGGGCACCCAAATTTCGAGTTCGTTACGGTTCTTGAATTTTTTCTCCTCCAAGGCGTACAGCATCGAACGGAAAAGATGGTATTCTGATGGCGCAATATCTAGGCTATAAGGCGGGTGAGTCAGAAGTTCCCAGCCCAACTCCTCAATTTTTTGCATTGTGATATTTGCGGCATGCGGTCGAGCGTTGTCATGGAGGAATTTCACAATTGCCATGTTCACTCCTTGTTGACGCAGTCCTTGGTCCACGTGTTGTTCTTTATAAAGAAACGGCTTGACCTCGATCCAGCACCTCAAAATGCACCAGACATCTACTTTTCACCAAGCACAGAGCATGCCTTTTTTCCGTGAATGTCAGGCTTCGCCGTTGTCTTCGGAACCTCACCGGGGCTCAACCATTGCCGCTTTCGTGTGGTATTGTCGTAGTGGATACACTTCTCATCCGACGTCGCGATGGAGTCATAGAAACCGCTGTTCTTGGTTTTGCGGATGAGAATTCCAGCGATGGAGACTCGTATTTGTGTTAGTACCCATTTTCCACACCGATTTGACTTTCCAATTGCATGCAAACGATCGGCAATGGTAGAATGGTGACAACAGAACACTGTCGGCGAGCTCACGTGTAGTTTGTGTTGGATCCGTCTCGGCAGCTTCCTTTAATTCCTGGCTATCCAGCTCTCATCATTGTCTCGGATACGTTGACACCATCGCTGGCGTTGATGTAATGATGGAACTTCGTTACCAAGTGCTTCAGACAAGATGCGTTGGGATTCTGCAGCAGTCCTTCCTTGCTTGAAGTCGTCCAGCAAGCAAACCTGCACTCGGTACTCTCGATCATCGTTAATCTAAAAAATTCTTCAGAATAGTCAATGAATCGGAACGAAACTTTGGCGAAAGAAGCCGTCGGAAACGCTTGTTAAACAAGTAGTGTTACATGATCCAAGGAATAACAATAGCAAAGAAATGACAAATCAAAAGCAGGCGACATTTATAATACGACAACATAATAGCTTCTTTTCCAGGTGCCCTCGTCAAGCATTGTCAGCATTGTAAAAGGCTCTCCACAGTTTCAAGTGTTTGTGAATTCATGATCATGATGCCACTTTGATAGCAGAAATTCAAAAATTTCGTGATTTTCGCTGGTGACCAGCTGGTTCGATCGCTCGTCCCAATACCGAAGTAGTATGCATGCGAGATTTCGGTGCTTCACCAAAAGCCGATGAGAATTCCATCAATAGTACGGAAATGAAATGAATCTGCAGCCGTATTCATAAAGCGGCAAAAGCTGTTAGCGAAATCATCGCGCTCCCCTCAGCGACATCGCATCTCGATCCAATCATGTACAACCACGTCCACAACACACAAGTTGTCTCGCAGCAGTTCCACAGCAGGGTTATCCAGCGCAACTGACAATGTCATTCCAACGCGGGCGCATGGTGGCACCTCATTAATCTAAATACTGGGCACTGGCCCTGGGGAAACAACTACGCATCATAACAACTTGTAACTGGTAAGCGCGTCTTGCACAGAATTTCTTATCCAGGATGTAGCAAAAGTGATTCTTGTTTAACTGTCGACTGTCGCAAAATTTATCTCCGTTTCGGGGTATGTATAAATAAAGAAGTTTTTTATTTAACCGTAAATCATTCCGGCTCAGGGAAAGCCACACATACCTTTCGCTAGTTTTTTTCCTGCTCTTTCAAAAAACATGTGTGAATGTCGTTCTAATTCTTCTAGTCGACCTTCTCCAGGGCTCCGTAAAATCATGAACCGACGAGACTATCAAGCCATCATGGCACGTTTCGACACCTGCTCCAACCTGCTGGTTTGCTTTAAAATGAGCCTTTTTTAGGCCGTATTATAGCGGTAGATCTGCGCCAGTCGCCAGTCGTCTGTCGTCCTTCGTAATGCCGCCGAAACCGTCCACCAAGGGTGCGAAGAAGGCCGCCAAGAGTCAGAAGGCCAGCCGCAGCAGCGACAAGAAGAAGAAGCACCACCGGAAGGAGAGCTATTCCGTCTACATTTACCGCGTCCTCAAGCAGATCCATCCGGACACGGGCGTGTCGTCCAAAGCGATGTCCGCTCCTTCGTCAACGACGTAGGCGCAGTACAACAAGCGCTCGACGATCTCGTCCTGCGAGATTCAGACGGATGTGCGTCTGATTCTGCCCGGTGAACTCGCCAAGCACACCGTATCCGAGGGCACCAAGGCCGTCACCAAGAACACATCAAGCAAGTAATCGTTCCGTTTATCGGTTGTCATGGTCTCATTGTCATCGTAACGCGTTGTACTGTATTGTTCAGTCTGTACCTATTTTGACCTGTATTGCTGTCGAGATTTGATAGATGAAGAATGGACCTTTGCAAAAACAGAAAGCGGGAATTGGTATGGGTAGATAAGGATGCTTCTCCAACATCCTTTCCTAAACCCGACCTTCGGTTATGTGGGAATACCTGAAGAAGAAGAGAAAAACAAAGCAAGGTTCTCAATCTAACTCAAAAGAGAAATTCCCTACTAGGAAAAACATCAATAAAAACACAGAAAGCATTTACAGTACCAGCGGTGTTCCGGAGGAAGAAACACTTTCAAATCAAAGTGGTGTCGAAATATGCACCTAACGTCGCCTAAGACTGTAGGGTTCAGCCTCTTCGAATAGGTTCCGTTCCAAAGAAGGAAATTGTCATGCTGTGACCCCATACCAATGGTCAATAGCTTTTGTTTTAGCATCATCGAAATGCGCTAAGAACGCAGTAATGATATCTTTAACGAAAAGCAGTTTCAGCTTTTACTCTTTCACAGAAATCTGGTTTACCAGTGGCTTGTACTAATTGTATATGATCAGAGCTTGTTGTAGGCGTAGGTGCATCGCGCGCTTTGCTAACTATCTTGTGTTTCATAGAAGGTTTAGCGGAGCTCCTGGGCTGGGAGTGGAGGCAGAGAAGAGGATCTGTTATGAAGTATCTCTTGACGAGTATGCGTTAGTACATTTCATGAACTTCAGGTGAGAGAAAATGGTTGCCTTGCTCATCGCTCTTTTTGAGCATGCGGATGAGATATTCTCACGGCTCCAGTCGCCACGCCCGCCCAATCCATGACGGATTGAGAGAATGCCGTATCCCTGTTCTTGTGACTACCGTGTTTTGCTGAGCGAGTTTGATCGCGCTATCGACAACTGCTCGTTGGTTGCGGGCATTTTCCCCTCTGTTTCGGGCATTTTCCGGCACCGAAACAGACGTGGCGCGGTCCGGGCATTTTCTCTGGTAATCGTGCTTTGCGGAAGCCGGACCATTTAGTGAAAAATCTGAAATATCAACAATCAAATGAACTGTCACACGATCTTCGTAGGCTGGCTTGAATCTATCACCAACATTCGATTCTCCTTGTTACCGATCCCCAGACCAAAGGTATTTATATGTACATATGTCAGTACCTCGATACTAGTCGGCGGTTTAGGTGGATGATTAAAGATAAGAAACAACAGAGGATCTTCTAGATACATTAACATTCGAATTGTAATTTGTTAACGTTCAATAGATGTTGTTTCTATCCAGCTTCGTTCCGAGGCAGTGCCTGAACAATGACGCTAGGCCATCCCGAAGAACAATAGCTGATTGATAGTGCAGTTTTTTTAGTGAAGTGTGATATAGAGCTATGTTCCATAAAATGTACAGCCATTTATGAAATTAGAGGAAAAAACTGCCTCTCATTCAGCTCAACATCACATCTGGCGTACCAGCACGTGGCTCACAGATAACAACAACGAGCGGCTCTTTAGTGCATAGTTCTAAACGAAACGTTTGTGTGTGAACGCAGTATAGCTATATTGATCAACCATTTTGGTCATTTGTGGTTGGAAGGATAGGTAGCGATTTAGTGAGGGATTGGAAAAGTACAGTGCCCTCATCACTCACTGACCTGGTTCTCCTTCAAGGTGATCTCTCCGAGCCTATTTGCGCCCAAAAAAAACAAGTACAAAAAATTATCAAACATCAGGCCATAAGTAAAAACATGGTAAAACCTACAAAGGTAAATATTCGAAGACCCGATACATACACAGAAAGATACAGAGTAACCAGCAAACAGACGGATCGCCATAAAAACATCATCAAATCGAAAAAAGTCAGGTCGTAGCCGTTCTCCGCGCCGAGACGGTGTTAAGCGCGGACTACACTTCCGCTGGATACCGCCGAGGACTGCGGCTCTCCTCGCGGCACGTCGCGGCATGCGGCATCGAGACAGCTCGTCCGCGACGCAGCTCCCACCACAGTGGTTGGTTGGTCCCATCACTGTCGCAGTGGTGAACGGACGAGTTCGCGGTGCGGTGCCTCCAAACTCCCGGCCTAACGAGTAGGCATCGGTCCTGTTTTACTACGGAATGTCGGGTTCACCAACTCTGACATTGCCGCTGTCCCGTACCAACTCCGGACCATTTGTAAGGAAATGCTGGTTCCGTCCTCCTATGCCTCACCACACAGCGTCAGCAGCGGGGATGAATGAATTTTCAGAGGGCCGTCTGGTGGCTGAAGCGATCTGGCTGCCAACGGACTATTAGGACGGGGGGGGGGCAAAAGTAATGAGACTCTCCATGCCGTGCCCATAAATGTTGTGACTGGGTCCGGTTTCGTGCTTAGCGTAATTGTATGTTTGTTTGTTACTTACTGAAGGCCACCTGAGAAGTGACCACTTTCGCCCTTTCCAGAAGCATGCCAAGAGCCAGTCTGTCATACCCCGAAACCCCATTCCGACGAGTCGACCTGTGTCGCGCAAATCTCGCCCAATTAAATTGACTGAACTTTTGCAGTCACCGCATATGGCAGCTGAATATTCTTCTGTGAGACACATTCAAAATATATTTATTAACCTTAAGCGTTTACCCCTTTGAGAGCTTTAGCGAGTTAGTATAAAAGAGTAAACATTTCCGGGTGTAAGTTAATTAAATCTTGGCTTTGTCGGTTGTTCTCGAAGTCGCTTCCGCCATGTAAAATTATCCAAGTTTTATTGGATGAGGTTTCAGCAAAGCTGTCTCTTTCAAGAGTCTTGGAATAGATTCGCAAGGTGGAGGCGACTACATCTAGACAGTCAGTTTTCGAGCTGTTCTTAATTATACAAGGTTGCGAGAAAAAGATGTTCTTCAAGACCTAAATGAAACAATTCAGATAGAAAATTGAGCGACCAAATGCTGCAATGAAATTTCGAAATAAGACATCAGAATGGCACTCACGGTTTTCTACTAAATCGGCTTTGCTTGTAACCATATAATGCATTTGTTTTGGCAGAACTCAGAATAAACAACAATGCATCATTTTTTCTGCATCAGTGTGTTATTCTTCACTAAATTTGATGTACTGTGCTCGCATGTTATTCGATCGCGTCAGAGGGATGTTTTCGCGGAACACGATTTCATCACACCCGGAAAGTGTACTTTACGATGATAACAACAGAATAGTAAAGACAATAGTAAAGTGCATCAGGCAATGTCATGGGAGCGGCAACTGTAAGGTCCCCAAAAAATAAACCGATAAACGGATGATAAACGAATTGCAACCTTATAGTTTACGCCGAACTTCTGTCGACCCAAGAAAGACGTAATCACTGAAGAAAGTTCAATCATGTCAGGTTTTTTAGATTTGTCGCATTTGCAGGTTATTTATCTGGTTTTAGAGTACAGAGTTCAGTTATTTGTTTTGAGATCTAAGTGGTATGTCCACCATAGTGTTGTTGCAATAAAAGTAAGGTTCGTTGCGTTATTTAAATTTTTGAGACTATTGTCTTCAACCTTAGCATTCCTAGATGCATTCACACCTAAACAATTTCGAATCCTTTTTTAGACGGCAGCTTTTCGCCAGCGGTGATGCTTATAACCTCTTAACCTTGGTTTTCAAGAAAAAGAATTTCTAGCTAAAATGAATGTTGTATGGGATTAGAAAACATGCTGCATCTAGTGGAGGCAAAACAAAGAAATAAAATTTGTTTGCACCTTGAGTCGAATGAGGAGAGTTTACAACGGTCCAATAAACAAACAAAAACGGCTTTAAGAGGCCGATGCACTTTTGTGCTTACTATCATTCTGCCCGCACATTAAATAGTGACTCATTTTAAGAGTAAGGTTAAACAACACTCAAGTAAGGGATTGAAGGAAATCAGCAGTCGGTGAATTCTTTTGTATGTACAACACCAGCCCTATCTTTTGCCCACTCGGCGCAAACCGCGTCTTTTGCGGCGAATGGACAAAAGATAGGATTGGTACTGTAGCCCCCATAAGTAAAAGACATTCTCTTCTTTCTTCCTTTAATTCCCCAGGCTTTGGTTTCCGGCTTTTTCTTTCAGGTGCTGATATCCCGACGAAAGTCGACATGGACGAAGCGACGACCGAGAATGGGCACATGGAACCAGCTCCCAGCGTCGTTACTTATGTCGTCATCTCCTGCTAGCTTCAGTCGACAACTTGAAGGCTTTTTAAAACAAAGAGGTGTTTTTTGATTCTAATATCTTTTGGCTCACTAAAAAACTACGCTATTATTTCAGGCAATGTTCGCATCACGCAATTCATCGAGGAAACTATTTTTTCGCAGATCTCTAAAAAAGCTCCTTTCCTTGCAATTTTTTGTGATCAACTGTTTTCGTATCACTTTTGAAACAATAATTTACCTCCACTTTTGCTGCTCCTTTGAGAACAATTTTTGCTGTATTCTTTTGTGATAAGCAGATTTTGCAATACTTTTGGCTCAATAAATATTGTATTGTAAACAAAAAAAAAACTGCTGAATGAACACTGCATGAATAAAAGCAATTTTCTTATCACGTAATTCTTCGAAGAAGCCATTTTTCACAGATCTCTAAAAAAGCAACTTTCCTTGCATTTTTTTTCTGACCAACTCTTTTCGCATCACTTTTAAAACAGTAATTTTCATCCACTTTTGCTGGTCTTTTGAGAGCCAATTTTCGCTGTTCTTTTGTGATAAGCAGATTTTGTAATAATTTTGGCTCAATAAATATTGTATAATAAAAATATTGTATTGTATAGCTGTCAAAGACAGGCACTCACAGGTTAACGGGCTGGCTTGAGGGAGCACCGTGGGACTGCCACCCATTCTGCACTTTCTGGGGTTCGCGCTCGTTTCTTGGCAATCTCTTTCCCCTTAGAGAATGTGTGTCGTGTGCATTGTATGATATTCCTAACAAATTTACTGTGTATCGTTACCTAGTTGCGCATAAACGCACGGGGTGCGGCGTGTAAATCAGCACCCCGTGCGTTTATGCGCATTAATCATTTGTGCACTTACAGTAGTCCTTTGAATTTCAGCAGTGACTCTTGGAGCTGAATGGTAGGACGAAATGTGTTCTGCCTGCACGAGATCTATTAGGAGGGTTAGCGTGAGATCTCCTATGACGACTTTAAACCCTATAGCTGTTTGAAACGGCCATATCTAAAGCCAAACGCAAAGACTCAACCAACTAACATTCGGAACATGTTGCTTACAACAGCACGTTTCAAAGCAGTGAGGTGTGTTGACCTTGCGTGAACCAGAACGATCTTAGAGCTTGGTTTCCGTTATTATTTCACTACTCCTTCACAGGACAATTTCACTTGCGTGTTTAGATACGGGAGCCAATCATTATTTGGAGTTTCTCGAGTCAGCCCAATGTACTAAGATTGCTCGTTCAGTAGTCTGAAACACTCATCCATTTCAGACTGTGTTGATGTTAGACGCAACAGTCATCTATGTATCTGCAATACATTAGCGGTGAGCGGTCAAGCACCGGTTATTCAATCCTACTCATAAAGCAGACAGCAAGGACCGGCGCTAGTCGTTGACCCATAGACAATCCTCTTACTTGCGAATAATAAAACCTACCTAGGGGTCAAATGAGAGGGGCCCTGGGTCAACTATTGGCTCACACAGTTGTTGACGAACCAAGAAATCCGATCGGTAGGTCTGCCAACACAACGAATTATATAACTTTTTTCATAAGTGTACGGCGACGTAGATTGCAAATCCAGCTGGGAAAGCATATATATATTTTTTTTACTAGGATAAAAAAAACCGGGCAACAAGTTTTATTCAGTCTAAGATCTCTGAGATACCTTTTGTTGATTCATTGCGACCTAAAGTCTTTCTCAGAAACGCGATGGTATAATGAGTGAACATTAGTGGGCATTCCTAACGATAACACCAGGGCAGTTAGTTCGAAATAGGCCTGCAATCGGCAGTGTGTTTTGGAAAACTGCGTTATTCGTCCAAGTGGTTGCTTAGGCGATTGCTCAAAGGCTGAAGCAATTTACGAGATCGAATGCTTGGCATGTAAAGCCAAATAGTAGGACAAACGGGTTGGGCTCTGACAGTGCGCGTGAGGAAACATCTATTTAATAAACGACGTGGATCGCTAACCAGTCTGCTTACAAGGCATAGGATTGATGCGCATAAAGCGACTTTAAGGTGAAACGTACCACTATGGCCAGTGTAGGAGATATTTCGGCGAAGAAAGCGTTAGAGACATTCTGGATTTTCGCAAGAAACCCAGACTGAACAACCGAAAAGAGTGTCTGTCTGTTACGAGTGACTATCTGCTGTTCGTGTTTCATTGTGAACTGTACAAGGACGACAGGGTCGGCAACAGTGATGTGCAGTATGCCCCATTCGTCCCTACTGACAAACTGACGTGAGCGAACATTAGCTCTAGCATCCAATTGGTAAGCTTGTTTCTATCACTTGGTCCCTTCTTTTGTATTTGTAGAGTAGGTCCGGAATGCTAGGGTAGTTAAGGTGCATGATGGAGTAGAGCGCAGATAAAACTAATTCACCACGTTCAGGCCTCTGAAGACGACGGGAAGTCGAGACGTCAGGCCCTGCTAAATAAAGATCCACCTAAAAACCTCGTGTTGGCACAAAAACCTCAAATGACTAACAACTTACAATGCCAAGTTTTTTTTAAAGAAGAGAGAAGTTGGAGATTAAAGATATAGAATTTCCCTAGACGACAAACTTGATTTCTCTGAACACCAAAAAATAATTGAAAAAGTGATATATAGTAAAGCATCATCTTGCGTCCTCTTATTATTTAGAGCTTTCACTATAGCTAACAAGAAATTAGAGCTTACATGTCATCTAATCGTCTTATCATGGAGTCTACTGACTTGTATCATTCGAAATCAAAAGATAGTATCCTTCGAAATCAAAAGATAGTATCCTTCGAAATCAAAAGATATTATTCTTCTAGATAGAAACTTTTCAAAAGAAATTCACCGATAAGTTACTTTTATTTCATATTTGTTTCTTACTTATATACAAGCAAAGCGTCTTCTCACGCCTTCCTACTATTTGTTACAGTTAGAAATAGCGAATAGAAGTGTTCGTCTTAGTTTCTCAGCTAAAAAATCATGTAGATTCACATATTAGGCTGAGATCCTAAATCAGCGCATTAGCGGCTGTTCAAGCATATAGCTAGAGATAGACCTTTGCATTTCCGGATTTCCTTACAAGCGTTTACCTTTTCGTGCCATTGTACTGGTATCTTTACATCGCGTATGATTTATGCATCGTACAGAAAATATAGAAAAAAAGAATAAAGGATGCAGCATGTGAGAAAAACGGTGTGGAGAATACTCGAGGCTTTGATACATCCTAAGCCTTCCAAATAAAGAATTGGGTTAAAATGAGGTTTGATTTATTCACCGACCAACGTCTGTAATTCGACAGCGCCAAATATCAGTGGGCGTTCCCACATGACAGTGGTTATCTTTCGATATACGTTTCACGTGGCATTCCGTATTGAACAAAAGAATAAAAAAAATTAAACCGTATATAAACCGATCTCGATCCTTGTGCCCCAGTCCGAAATGTGGCTTCTCCTAATCCTGCTCACTGTTGTAAGTTCGCTTCCATGCTATCAATACACCGGTTTGAAGCGTGCTCAAGTCAATATTTTTAGGCGAATCTGGAAAGAGGAGGTGAGAACCTGTTGCTCCTACAAAGCAGGCGTTTGCGCAGAAGAAACCTCAGTAGTATTATCTCAAAATACATTTTTAGTAAGCAAAAAAAAATGTAAAAAACCATTGTAGATAGCTGCAGGTGCTCGCTGGTAAATAATGTTATGGTAACTGTCTTTATGTGCACATAGCTAGTGAGTACTACATAACCGGTGGAATAATAGCAGCTTTAGCAACTCAATGCACCAGCAACAATGGAGTTACGGATGCCGGTAGACAAAATGCCCTAAACGCTATCAATGATGTTCGTCGAACGGCAGTTAACGGACTGCTTCAGAATGGTGGAACTGCTGGTGTTTATCTTCCACATGGGAAGAATATGTACAAATTGGTACGCCTGTAGCCCGCACGCTTTTTGGCATAACTGTATGCTTGGCACATAGCTTCGTAATGTTCAGGAATGGGACTGTGGGCTGGAGTCGTTGGCGGAAATCTTGCTATCGCAAGATTGCGCCGCTCCAGCAACTATATTACCAAACAATGGCATAGGAGCAGCAGTGGTGTAAGTCAATCATTCTAAACGAGGTGCCAAGAAATGTTCACATCAATTGAATAGAGATGAAATCCGTCTGCGCTCGATGCTTGATTGAATGATCCTCTACGGAAAGTTAGGGCAAGAAGGATAGTTGAAATCGAGGCAGAGACATCTTCTAGTTTTAAATTTTTAGTGCCTCTTATCCTTACGAAGTAAGCGCTCCAAGCCAACCAGTAATTTGAAGCAACAGCTAATTCGCAACCGCCCCTAGTCTCCTTATTACATGCCAAACCTGTGGAGTAGAATACAAAGAAAAAGTGGAAGACCAAATCAGCCCGTGGGGCGACGAACTCTTTCCATCTCTGTCTGTCCTGGATGTTCTTTCGCACCCATTCCTAGAATTATTCATAACTTTCAAGTCATTCATGAACGTGCGATGCCACGTGTTTCTTGAGCGACCTTTGGCTCGGGTTCGCGGCGGAATCTCTTGCATGGCTGATCTTCGCAGGCAGGATGTGCCCGGCCAACCGAAGCCGGTGTTACGTAACGGTCTTATAATGGTTGACGGCAACTGCACCGTATCTAGCGTATATGTATCTGGTCTGCCTTTTTTCATGGCAGACCTGTAGAGCAGAATACACCGAGGGATCTAGAAAGCTACCTCTTTTAGGGATTAACGAGTAATGGTACTTAGTACCTCCCGTGCTATTCAGCGCACAGGGTGGCGAACTCTTTCTACCGCTGTCTCTCCTGGGCTGTTTCTTCCTATAAGTATTCGGATCTTTCAAGTCATTCATGAACGTGCGACGCCACGTGTTTTTGAGCAACCTCTGGCTCGCTTTCCTGACGGAAGCCCTTGCATGGCTGATCTTGGCAATGCACCGGCATACGCATGCCTGGCCAAACGAGGCCGGTGCTGCATAACGGTCTTGTAGAGGTTGCTCGAGCGGTAGCGTTCCAATGCTTCTGCGTTCGCCAAGCAGTTCGTGTATCGTATGCTCATTTTTTGTCGAAGACATTTTCAATGAAAAGTTGACCCGTCTGATAATGCTAGCTGACATCTTCCATGTTTCGCTAGCGTACATTGCCGTGGGGTGACTATCGAAATATACAAACGCAGCTCGACTTGAACATGAAATGGAAGACGACGTCCACAGTGGCTTAAGCCTCCGGAATACTGTTGTCGCCTTCACAGACCTACACGAACGTCAGTCTTAGCAGCTCCGTTACTGGTGAAGCAATTCACTACTTTCAGCGATCCTTTCCTATGCAGATGCCACCTCTTAGGCACGTGTTTTCTACCTGCATGACGTTTGGCTTTTCGGGACTAATTCTGAGTCCAATGCTGCCTGTTTCCTGCCTAAGGCGTTCGTTCTAAGCAATATCTTGACGAAAAGTAAGGGCATAGAGCTTCCACTGCTCTAGGTTACCACAGAATCTATTGCGATGAAGGAGAGAATTTTGGGACCAAGGTGGAAATTCTGGGGTATGAGATTCTAATAAGATCAGCAAGCGAAGCTCTTGAGGCATATTGTATGTACCCTAGAGACCCTGTGGTTAACCTGAAAGGGAATTGCCTATATAAAGCAAGACCTTATGTCCCACCTCACTCTCGGGTACGACACTTTATCTGTCTCTCTATTAATATTATTGGCAAAACCTTGGCAAGCAAATCCATCTATACAATGCCAATGTTCATTGAGAGTCGAAAACCTTTGAAACGCAGTTATTAAACTCTTTAGCAGTAATAAAACTATAGTAGCCAGGAGGCAGCAGTTTTAGAGCCCCCTGTCTTGAGGACTATAAAGGCTATGCTCATTTCACCCATCAATCTAAGAACGTTTATCAATTCTGGCTTTGCTAAGCCTTCAGAAATTTGAGTACTTCCATTAGTCAAAATTGTTTCTCAAACCTATGAATTTGTGACCTTGAGCTATTGCTTACGTGAGTAGTGATATCACGTGTGGCTAGAGACAACGGTCAAGATCCCCTAATCGATGGTTTGGGAAAGTCCTCACAAATTCTCTGCCCACATTTTCTTTCGGTTGAGTGCAAGGCGGCTCTTGACTAAATGGACCTCGCGTGTTAACGACAGAGCGTAGCCCCAAACCTAATTAATGGTTTAATTGAATTGCATTTGTTATATTTACATGTGATCGGTGATTATTCATCAACACAGTGCAATGCAGGCTGGGATAAGTAGCCAAAGGTTGGATTGAAAATGTAGTCCATTAGTTTTAGCATTTTAGCTACTACACCCCGGTCGTACTAATAAACACAGTTCCGAAGGCATTCTTAAAGCCCCACACACCTTTGCGGCGAGCGGCGGGCGGCTGGCGGCGAAAACGATGAGTCACGCCGCTCATGCAGCCAAACAGCAGAGGCATGGAGCGGCGAGGTACTGTATTTCTAGGTGGGACCTACTGCTGCTATTCGTCTTCTCGCCTTCTGTCCGCGCTCTGGCCGCTCCCTTACGCGAACGGCTAGACGCAGACAGTTTCTGCTGGCGCGAAATTAGCGGCGGCGGCAATAATGATGTGAACCGCGTTGAAATGTAAGACCATCTGTAAATGAAGGGCAACCACAACTTCCTCGAAAAGCACACAAACACAGACGGAAACGGTCAGCACAGATGCCAAGGTTCTATGAAGAGAGAAGCTAAAGACTTACTGTATCACGGGTGGGTGCTGAGAGACCTGGAGGATATCGCGGATGTTACGTGCAGACAAATAGCGTCGGTGGTGTAAGGCGAACATCGCTTCCCGGAAAGCAGAAGATGCGGGTTCGCGTCCCGCCTGGCGCAAGAGTTTTGATCGCAACAAAACATCCTGTAACAACATAAAGACTTACCGATATCGTAACTCGGGTGGCGTGTTTTTATAGCTCCCATTGGAATAGTAAAATAATGGCCACTGGTGCTGCCACTCTTCGTGATATGAAATTTTTTGGGAGTGCCTTATTATTTATATTTTTATTTATTGCACCAACTGTGTTCCATAATTAACGAACGAAATAAATACTGTAAATTAAACCAGAACGTATGGTGTATGCTCAGTCATTAGCACGTTTAGGTTTATTAATATTGATCGGGAAGGATGCAACTCTGCCAATACACTGCACTAGTTATCCTTGAGCTATACACTGCAATTTCGTCTAGAAGAAAAACGCGATTTGAGAAATTTGAAAGGTCTTTAGGACGCCTGCTCCAGCGGACGTGGACGCAGTTATTACTGGAGCTGTAGCTGCTTGGCCTCCTTTGCTTCAAGCGAATGCTATTGCCACGCCCGCGGCAGTAACAGATCCAGTTGTGTTCCAAGCTCCTGCTAATGCGAATCCTGCGCCTGACCTAGCCGCACTACAGCCACTTATCAATGTAAGTTCAATTTTTTCCAATATTCTTTTCAGTATTCTGCTTGTAGTAGAGCACGAGATAGCCACGCGGTGCTTGACCGCCTTCCGTACACACCTCAAACTTGGCTAATTAAAAGTTCATTCTTAATATTTTACAATTAAAATAAGAACTTGAAGAAACATAGAGAAGTCCTGTCCAGACAGGAGACACACGGAAAGGAATAGAGCATTCTGGACCGGAACGCTTTGGTTTTATAGGTGCTCCCTTTTATATGAGCTTGTATCATCAGAAACATCTCTGTGAGAAAAGCATTTTACAAAACATTTCTTCCGTAGAACCAACCATTCTCATAACATTGCAAGCCTAAACATTCGCAGCATTTGAAAACATTTGCAACGTCTACAGCATCCAGAGATTTTTACTGAGACATGAGAATAACGAAGTTTTTACATGAAAGTAGAGGAGCTAATAAATAGGTACGTGTACGTGTAACGTATTCTCTTTTTTATCGCAGCCGTTTGCAATCAAATGTTAACCCGTCTGATGATGCTGGCTATCACATTCCATTTTTCGCTAGCGTACACTGCAGTGGGATGACTACCAAAGAATACAAACGCAGCTTGATTTGAACTTAAAATGAAAACGACGTCCACAGTGGCTTAAGCCTCCGGAATACTGTTGTCGCCCTCACAGACCTACACGAACGTCAGTCTTAGCAGCTCCGTTACTGGTGAAGCAATTCACTACTTTCAGCGATCCTTTCCTATGCAGGTGCCATCTCATAGGCACGTATTTCCTACCTGCATGGACTTTGGCTTTTAGAGACTAATTCGGAGTCCAATCTGCCTGCTTCATGACTAAGGCGTTCGATGTAAGGAATATCTTGACGGGAAGTAAGAGCATAAAACTTCCACTACTCTCGGTTGCTACAGAATCTATTGCGATGGAGAGAATTTTAAGACCAAGGAGAAATTTCTGGGGTATAAGGTTCTAACGATAAGATCAGCGCACGAAGGCAAATGGTCTACACTTCCTTTGTCGACGAAGGCCGTAGTAGCCAATTCAGATTCTCTTTTCAGATTTTTTCCATTGGTTCGTTTTTCGCTTATATGTGGGTTCTACTAATGTTTACGGCAGATTATGTTGATGTATTATAGATCGTTCATTTAAGAGTTTTATAAGGCGTTCTGCCACTGACCAAATGGTATCAAAATGCATAGAGATTAGAGAAAAAGGATAACAAACAAGCAAATAAAACCCATTGTCTGCTAGAGAGCGCAAAAATTTGCTCCACGTCTCGAAGTCAACTCGGTCCCTCTGCGAAGACTCGTCCCACGCGAGCTTAGTAGCCGGTCACCCTACCGTAATCGGGGGGAGGCGATCACGTTAGTCGAGAGAGGCACCTAACGTTTCCTCGCGCGTGCAAAGCAATCAAAAAGCGTTCCCTCCAATGTGAATATAGCATTCCTATGCACATCTTGCATTATCAATCCTTAAAATTCAACTTTTTCCAACAGAACTTTATCATATTTATCGCAGATGATACAAGACAAGGCGACGAAAGTTGGATGCTCAGCCAAACTCTGCGCTGGAGGAGCTAATCCGAGCCTGGCAGTCTGTGTTTATGATGTACCGTCAGTAGAGGAAAACGTTACTTTTTCCTAGAATCTAGGAATAGTGAGTGGGTTTTGTTCAATTTCAGAGCTGTAGCTCAACAAGGTGTCATCTACGAACGTGGAAATGGCGTCTGTACTGCAGCATCGGCTGCTACGGAATGCACAACCTACACGCCGTCAACATGTGACATTGCTACTGGTTTGTGCTTAAAAACCGATGCGACAACAACAGCAGCAACAACAACAGCAGCTGCAGCTACAACACCATCTGCTTCGTCAGTAGTCACTCCGTCTGGAGGTGAATTATTCCAGAGATAAAGAATAAAAAAGGATAATTGTTGGGGTGCCATGGCCTGGGCGAGACTCCCATAGGCCAAGAAACTTCGATTCGGGATGCTTGCGAAAGCCGGCACTTCAACCGACTGCCCAACCACCCGCCCTACTTAAGAAAAAAAAACACCTAATTACTCGCTTATGACCAAAAAATAAATTGTTGTACAGTTTGAACTTTCAAGAATCCAGAGGTCAAGAAGAAGTCGAAAAAATGTTTTCGCCTAAACTTTGCACAAGGGTTATCTAGGGTGCTGATCACGAATCTGACATCCGCCTTTAAGATTTCGGCCGATTATGGTAGCATACGGTCGGTACGGGTGGCTAAGGTGACCAAGGACATGGTCATCGATTTCGCCCAAATTTCGGCTAGGGGTTATTTGGGTGCTGATCACGAATCTGACATCCGTTTTTTGTATTACGCTACAGTGCAGTAGGTGCGGGTGACTAAAGTCATGGCCATCAATTTCTCATATATGCGCGACTTTAAGCTTAGGTATTCCTGAAGACTACATCAAAACCCTAATCTCTTATCAGCGTTTTTCTAACAAGCTAAATAGAGACCGTTACAACTGCTGTACAAAAGTAAGATGCTACTTCAGACATTCTAAAACGTTCCTTACCCGTAGCTGCCGTACTGCAACGGAATATCAAAAACGGATGTAAGATTCGAGATCAGCACCCAAAATAACCACACTTGGGCGAAGCTTGGTGGAAATCGATGAAAATGTGACCTCGGCAGCCGTAGTCACCCGCACTTATCGCAACCTACAGAAATCGACCGAAATTTTAAAAGCGGATGTCAGATTCGTGATCAGCACCTCAAATAACCCTGCAGGACGAAGTTTGGGCGAATTTTTTTCTGCCTCTCTTCACCTCTGGAGTCCTGAAAGTACAATAGTGCCCCTTTTTCAAGCGTTATATGACTCTTGCATAGTTACTGGTAATAATGCTACTCGTCTTCAGGAACAAACACTAGATGCGCTCAAAACAGTGGTATGATTGATGAGTTGAGATTCTTATTCCGTGACATGCATAACTACAGAAGGTACGTTCGACATATTACATTACTTGCGTACTTATTTTGAACGATTGCCTTCTGTACGAAGTCAATTTTAAGCTAATTTTCTTTTTCTTTTTCCTACGAGTACCTGCTCAAAATGTGTACAGTACTACAAACAAGGATGTCGACTAGTAAAGTACATCCTGACTGAGTAGGTCCTTGCTGACCCTTAGCCATACAATAGTGTAGCCGAACAAAGTTGAAAAGTTATAAAAGAACCCTAAAAAGAAGAAAAAACACTCATCAGTGGTAGCATTCCAATAGACTTCAACCCGCCAAACTAATCGTAGTCAAATCTTGCTACTTATTACGGAGAAAACTCATATTCTGCTTTGGGTGTTTTTATAACGCATATTCTTATCATAGGTCGCCCCAAAATTAACAAATCGAAGTAAAAAATGGCGTAGGAAAATATAACAACAATCACTATAATCTACCATGCCCGTTTTGTAGGGAGAGGGATTGCTTTGCTTCAAAGTGGTATGCCCCTAACCTGTTCTCAGTGCAAGGATAAATAAGTACTTATATGGACAAGTCGCTTTAGACATGAGTACATGAGCACATGGATCGACGACGTTGGAAGAGCCTAGGCTGAGAAGCCACGGTGACTGTCGTGTCCCATCCTGGTTTCACCTGCACCGGTGAAAGGTGGCCCATGCCCGAGGCATTTGTGACAGAATCGGAGGGGACTTACAGCACGCCTATGCTCCTACTTGCATGCCATGCGACTTTTCCTATGTTGGACCCAGCTGAGCCTACAGAACCACTTTGGGTCGTAATGCGATCTCCTTTAGCTCTCTGGCGTATTTGCACTCCTTCGCCATTCCCGAGCACGTCTCTGCGCCTCTTCCCTCTGTTCACAGTATTGCGAACCGGACAATAAAGATGATGTCACTTCGACCATTCTTCCCGAACCTTCTGCAGATACGAATAACCTACACCTTTACTACTACTAATCACGCACTACCGAGGATGCATAACCAACGAGCCAGGCATCTCAACCTCCTAGGTCATTAGGGGAACCCTAACAACAACCCGCAAGGCATGAACGAGGTGCTGTCTAGGGTGTGTGCCCACAACGCGGTGCTCATCGTCAGGAGCGCGCGGTTATCTCAGCCCGGCGTCTATACCGGAGACGACCCTTTTCTCTTTATTTCGTACTGCGCGACTTCGATCCTTGCCTCGTCACTGTCATGTCACTGCGGCTGAAAGCCGGCTCGCTCGGGAGAATCAATGCAGTCGTCCTGCAGATGAGAGAGACAAAGAGAGCGGACGGACACAACAGTCCTCGTCGACGGCGGACAGGAGACCGACAATGGTGAGGCCTGCGCACACCAGCGCTCATAGTCGCTCGCGGCGTTTGGATCCTGTGCGTCGACTAGCGCGCGACAGGACCTGAAGGACACAGAGAGTGCGCCCTTGGAAGAGTCGTGCGAAAATTACGACAATGACGCACTGATTGCGGTGCAGTGACAACCCTAGTGTGGTGATCATGACTTCGACCAGCTTAGTCACCCGTACCCACCGTGAGCTACCATAATTCGCCGAAATTTCAAAAACGCAAAAATCTTGAAGCGCTGGGAACCCCGTGGTAAAATGAAAGAAAAGCTTGTGATGGTACCCAGGTGCTCGTCTATTTGCTGATCTTCGTGGCGTGACACCAGAGAGCAGAGGAGGGTCGTTGAGGGGTAGAAACCCTTCTAAGCCTTATTTAATCAATCGACTTCCAGCCGAGGATAGCCTGCCTGCCTTCCAGCCGCCACAGAGCGGTAGTTGGGTTAGGCTACTCCTCCTTGGGCTCATTTCCGTTCACTACCTTTTTAAATCGCTACGGCTAAAAATAGTCAGTGTCTTAAAAATAACATCTTCTTAACTACATAATACTCCTGATGAATGAAGTAGTATGGATTAATGCCACGAAGGTGAGGCAGCATCTGGAGGTATATGCGCGCCATACAATCTTAGTCAAGTAGAATACCGACCGAAGACACGCCAGTTAATTAGCGTATCGGTCGTAAATGCTAAACTCCTGAACGGCACGCCCATTCGGTGCGAACTGATTGATTGGCGCATTCCTACATCCCAATGCCGCCCAAATTCACGACATGAGTCCTAGTATGCAAACAGACTCCGGAGGCAAATGAGATCAGCTTTCTAAGGGATTGGAAGAGAGTACCGCTTCTAAAGTGGGGCAGCTGAGCGCAATCTCATTTAAGTGCTTGCGGTATCACTAAATCGTACTTGTGGATGTTATGCAATGATGCCTATCTTATTATATATCGCAAACCCAAGTATCTTCAGACTTATTACTCAAAGCTGGTTGCTCTATACTACAAAATTAAGTACTTATATAATGTGATTTAGACCCTAGTGGAGTAATCACAACATAAACGTTTCTGTGTGACAGAACTCAAAACAATTTCAGATCTCAGACTGCACTAGGAAAAACCATAAAGAACACAGGAAGATATCTGCCACAAGGTTCCAATATGCAATTCATGGTAATTATTCTTATTGTCTTTGTGTGGAACTGAAAAACGATGAGCTTACAGAGATACGACTGCAATTTGGAAGCGTCAGCTATACAGCTCGCTGCTACTTGTCCATCTGCGGCCACGCAGTCAGGAACGATCATTGGACAGTTGCCTGTCAGCAGTGTTGCCACGTGGACAGATGCCGTGAGAGAAGTCAGTCAGAGGAATTTCTCAAATCGGCTGAGGCCTATAACGTAGTGTTGTCAGATCGTCAAATCATGGTGGAGAGTCGTCAGGCAATACAATGGCCCCGGCATGCAGGTGACATTCAAAACGCAACATGTCGGCACACCGATTGCCAGCTTCACACAGGTAATGAAAAACTTGGGTTTTCTTATGATATTGATCGTCAAATCTTCAGAAATTGCTGCACTATGAAGTGCTAAGTCTAGAAAGGACAGCAAACTTGAATAGACCGCTAGCTCTCCGAAAAGGGCAGTTAACATGCTGGGGTCGGATTCATCAACGACTTACATAACTTTAGCAGAGAATTCACGGCGGCAAACTCAGATAACACGGCTTAACACAGAACTCAGAAAACGCGGCTCACTCACCATATTGCTTGCTAAGCCGCGCTATCAGAGATTTCGACTGTAATTTTCTCTGCTAAATTACTGTAAGTCGTTGATGGATGCGGCTCCTGGTTTGACACTGTGCACAGTCGAAATAGTCCGTTGACAGTGAAAAAGTGAAAACCGCTTCAGATGGCTTGGGCGGCGAGTCGAAAGCTTGGTTGTGCTGTTGCCAGATGCTCGACTGTATACGTGGGTGTCTGCAATTATAATCCCAGGTTAGTTCCTCTACACCTGAGTAGAAAAGAATAGCACCTGACCGAGCTATCCTTTTAGTGGCAACATTGTGAATCAGCAAATCTACACTCCCGGAACGCCCTGCTCGAGATGTACTGCTGGAGCAACTTGCACAGCTAATGCAGGCCTCTGCACTCTCCCTTAAAGCAAGATCGATTACAAATTGATTTCACGAAGTCCAATGGGGTTTGGGTATTTAGCATTTAAAGTAATTAATGAACTTTTGCAAAATAAACTTTCTTCAACTGGATTGACCTGCAGTCTGGCAGCAGTATTTCTTTAGATCAAATAGAAGCGGATTGTACCGTTGACCAAACATATTACTCAGGGTGGGTAGGCAGTATTGATCGAACCCCATCGTCTGAAATGTACCAGTATGGTGAAAAGACAATAACTGGGAACTTTCCCTGACAATCTTTTCCTCATCCATAAAATGAAACGAATGTTAAGGAAACTTCTGGCATGTTACCTAGATACTTCCTTATGCGCTCTATACATGCACCATATCAAGTTGTGTGACGTATAACCGGTACAGTATAGTTACACTGTTCCCAAGTCGAAACATAGGATAAATTAGTCAATTAATTCTGGCGATGTGCTTTCATCCCTTTTGAGGGTTCAGGGTCGTGTCCACAGGATCACCGTGGAGGAAACAGAAGCGGCTCTGAAGAAGATGAGCCCATGAAAGGCGACATGACCGGATGATCTGGCAGCCGATGTTTGGAAGTCAAAGCTCTGGTATCCTGCTGAGTGGTTGGCTGAGTTCTTCAACCAGGTAGTAAAGGAGAAGAAAGTACTGGAGTGTTGGCACAAAGCACGACGGTTCCGCTTTGGAAGAAGAAGTGCAGTGCAGACTGCTCCAATTACTGTTCGATTCTCTTACTTTCGCACAGCATGCAGATCCTCGAGCGAGTTGTCGATGGAGGAATTCGTGACATCGTTCTGCTCTCCGACAACCAGTGCGGTTTTGTGTCTGGTTGTGGGACCGTTGATGCTATACACGCCGCCGCCTCTTG
Organism: Heligmosomoides polygyrus polygyrus; assembly: GCA_947396885.1. NCBI lineage: Eukaryota > Metazoa > Nematoda > Chromadorea > Rhabditida > Heligmosomidae > Heligmosomoides > Heligmosomoides polygyrus. The sequence goes on along the minus strand of OX377204.1, from coordinate 95,774,399 downwards.
ATGGAGAAGCACCGCGAGAAACAGAAGCCGGTGTATATAGCCTTTCTCGACTTGGGAAAGGCCTTCGACCGCGTACCCCGTGAGGTTATATGTTACGCCTTGCAACAACACAACTCCATGATGAACTTATAGAGTGGGTGCAGATGCTCTACTCTTGCCCAGAGTGCAAGCTGCATCTGGAACCTCATTGGAGGTTCCCATCTGTTGGTGTGCACCAAGGTTCTGCGCTTTCTCCAATCCTCTTTGTAGTCGTCGATGTCATTACGTGAGATCTCCAGCAACCTGTCCCATGGACATTGCTCTATGCTGATGACGTGATGCTCGCTTGCGAAGATAAAGATGATCTCCAGCGCCAGGTGCAAGCTCGGTGCGACCGAATGGGGATGTTCGAGCTCAAATTAAACGTCAAGAAGATCCAATACCTAACGACAGACGTAAACGAGTCCGGCTCCATTAGGATTAACGGCACTGAGCTTCACGCACTTTGGTGTTTAAACAACTGGGATAAGCAATAGCGTCTGACGGCGATCTGATGGTTGAACTGAACTCACGCGTGAGTGCAGCTTGGTCCAAGTGGAGTTCGTGTTCTGCGATAGGAAGATACTAGAGCACCTGAAGTCGAAGATCTACAGAGGACTCGTCCGCCCAGTAGCGATGTATGGCGCTGCGACCAAGGAAGTTGAAACGCGTCTCAGCGTCCAGGAGACGAAGGTGCTCCGCTGGACAACTGGAGTCACCCGCATGGACCGCAACGAAATAATGCCGTTCGGCAGAAGTTCATTGTTGCACCGATAGCTGATAAGATGCGCGAAGCTCGCTTATGATGGTACGGTCACGTTTTGCGTGGAAAAGAAGATAAGACAGGCCTTGAATTGGAAGTGTCAAGAAAGCGACCTAGATGACGGCCGAAGCAGCGTTGGTCGGATATGTTACACATGGACATGAAAGTAACTGGTGTCCTCCCCGATCAAGCGCAGGATCGGGAAAGGGGGCGTCACGACACTAGAAGAGCGGACCCCTCGATGAAGCGGAACAAACGCTGACGTTTGCAAAGGTTGGAGAACAGTATTGTACTTGAACTTCGTCTTTTGTAGTGAGGGTATGCTAATCTTTTTATTTATTTATTTATTGGGGGCGTCAAATGACAACTCGAAATACATAAAAAAGCAATAAGAAAGAATTTAAAACGAGACCAACGATAATTCTGCTAACAACAAACAAAGAAGTGAACACAAGTAATGTAGGGCAAATAAAACAGAACTAAAAACTAAGCAATAAACTTGGCGACATGCTTCTTGAAGGTGGCATAACTAAGAGACCAAGTGGTAGAGCAGAGAACACGATTAAAATTAGAGCGAGTTCTGAGACTGAAAAACTTTGACCTGGCCGAAGATTTAGCATTAGCGGTAGTAAGCCTTATATCTGCTCCTCTGGTAAGGGAAGGGGCTTGGTTAAAGAACTGAGAAATAGGTAGATTAGATAAGCCTTTAAACATTTTAAACGCCATTAAGAGGTCAAACCTTTTCCTTCTCCATTCCAGCGAGGGCAGACCCACCGATTCATTTCTAACACCAAAATTTGGAATTTCAAAATAAGCGAGCATGTAACAACGACGAAGCAATTTACACGTAAAAGAATTTTGGACCCTTTCTAACGCCAGTATGTCCTTCTTCTTGTAGGGACTGAAGAGAGTAGTATTGGTCTCAATAATAAGAGGAATGTAGAGTTTATAAGCTTTGAGCAGAATATTAAGATCTTTAGTGTAAAGAGCCTTAAAAATGTTGTAAACTCTACGGAATCCCTTGTTAACAATGACCTTATAGTAAGAATCAAAGCACAATTTGCTATCATATGTAATACCCAAATCCTTGACCTCATTAACCACCTTGAGAGAGGATCCATTCATGGTGTATGTGGGGACTCTAGGATGCTTGCCAATGCTCGTAACACAAGTCTTTTCGCAAGACAAAGGGAGACCGTTGCAAGATGACCATTGGCCAACCTTGTCTATCGCTTGCTGAATTATAGTATCTGGGGCAGTACCAGAGGTGGCCTTAAATATTTTGACATCGTCAGCATAAATACAACAAGTGACCTAAGGTCACGAAGTGAAAGAGGTAGATCTAGTGTGAAGATGTTGAAAAGTAAGGGTGAGAGCACTCCGCCCTGAGGAACACCACTCGTGACAGAATGAACCGAAGAGAGAACATTACCGACAAGGACCTGATAAGATCTATTGGTAATACATGAAACCAACCATCTAACAATGGAGGGATGAAAAGCATATGACTGGAGCTTGGACATGAGAAGGTCATGCGGAACTTTATCGAAAGCTTTGCTGAAGTCAAAATAGACCACGTCAACATTACAGTTGGCGTCATAAGCTTTAGTCCAATCATTGAAACAGGACAGCAGTGCAGTCTCAACAGATTTACCTGAGCAGAAGCCATGTTGAACAGACGGGATGAGGTTGAAGGCGTTAACATGGGCAACAATATGCTTTTTTAAGAGTTTCTCAAAAAACCCGAAAAAGATGGACGTAAGACTGATGGGCCTGAAATTATTTGGATCAGAAAGCGGTTCCTTCTTAGGAAGAGGGATTATGATGGAATGCTTCCAGACTGAAGGAACTTGGCCAGTTGTGAATGAGCGATTGAAAATAAATTCAAGTGGACCCGAAATTTCTAAAATAATGTTTTTAATAACAGCGTACGGAATGCCATCAGGATTTGTAGAGGAAGAAGATGGCCACTTGCTTAAAATGTCAATAATATCCTCTCTGTAAAACCAGGGAGCCAAGGCAGTGGCTCGGGAAGGCTCAGCAAAAGATAAGTTAGACATAGGGTTTGATGCATTGTTGAAAGCTTTATCAAAGCTGTCAGCAAGCATCTCGGCTTTATCCAGATCAATGATGACCCGATTATTGCCCATCAGCAATGTCCCAATGCGTGTTTTATCAGCAAGTCTATGCCTGAGAATACCGTAAATTGCCTTTAAGCCTTTTTTCCTAATTAACTGATTTTCGACATAAGCATTGTACTTGCACAGTTTCTTGTTATATTCAGAGCTTTGAAGGTAGCCCAATCAAAATTGGAATTAGTGCTATTAGCTATCGTCCATAGCCTATGAAGAGGAGTAGCCATTTTAGTCAGGTTAAACGGAAGCTTGAACGACGAAGAAGTAGAAGATATAAAGGAGAGTGGGATGAAAAGATTAATAGAGTGATGGAGGATGGCAAGGAACATGTCGTAAATCTCATCAATATTGTTGAGACAAAAAACGAACCCAGCCAATCAATCTGTGCTAAATAAGAACGGAAGGCAATGTAATCTCCTTTAGCAAAGTTTCTGACCACGTTAAAGACATTGTGCTCGTACGTAATGGAGAGAGTGAACCTAATAGATACGTGGTCGCTAGAACCAATAGGAGGACATCAATTTATGGAACCTAAAATAGAAGGGTCATTCGCCAAGAGCAGATTAAGATAAGAATTATGTCTAGTAGGAAAAGCGATGTAATGTATGAAACCGTGTGTCTAGAAAAGATCCCTGAATTTGGCACAAATGGTGTCACTGCAAGGCTGAGAGGAGTCATCACTCACATGGGAAAGATTAAAATCACCAGCAATAATACATTTCAAATGGCAGGAGGTCAGTTCGCCTAAAGCTTTTAACAAAAGATCATTTTTTGAAGAAGAACAGTCTGGCGCACGGTAGACAGTAATAAAGCGTAGGTCCGTGGAAGGGAAAGAAATATCACATGCCAAAATTTCCTAGGCACCAGGTACGGACTCAGAAAAAACCGTAGATGCGGAGTGCAGTTGACAATAATAGCAATACCCCTCCCCTTTTGCTTAACCTGTCGCATCTGAACCAATTGTACTGCAGTCCAAGAGGTCCTAAAATAGGAGCTAAGTCATGTTTATGAGAAAGCCATGATTCTGTTAAAATGGCCAAGTCATAGTTCTCCTTACAAACAAGAGAAACAACGGGTTCAGCAATTTTTACTAAGGAACGTATATTGGCTAACAAACAGCAAATTAGTCGCTGAGGACTCCTGCGACACGTCTAAGGTTTTCCGACTGACGAACAGGTTGCGAGACGGACATTTGAGAACGAATCACGTGAATCATGAGAAGGAGACTTGGCCAAGGAAGGCACAGAATTGAGAGGAAGGATTGAGCTATCTGCAGGAGCAGAGGAGGCAACGTCACTAGTAACAACCGAAGAAGTCTTAACACGGCGAGCTTCACGCATGCGATCTCTCTCATCTTTGGAGAGAGATGGGCGAAGAAATATGCCCTTTTGAGGAAAGGTATGGGGGCGAGGAGACCGCCTTACAGCAACCAACTGATGTTTAGAGGAGGAAAGGATGACATTGATGAGGCGTGGTTTATTGATATCATATCTACCAATACGATAGACGGCGCATGGAAGACATTCGACATTCAAGTGATCGAGAACAGAGTACACAGTCTTTAAATCATGAGAGGCACGCTCAGTTGACAATGAAGATGATGATTCAGCGACTCCAGATAAAACTATTGATCAAGAGCGTTCAACATCGTGCTCTTGATCCTTGGAGACCGAGGAGACTGGTGCCGAAGACTGAGAGAAAGATGAGTGAGGAGCCTGAGGAACTTTAGCATCACGTGACTGAAGAAGAAGTTTGAGCTTCAAATTTTCAGCCTTAAGCGCGCCATTTTCATCACTAATCTTAGAACAGACTTCATTAAGCCGCTTCAATTGCTCTCTAGTGTCAAGAAGGATATCGAGAATGGGCTTAATGTAAACAGGCAGGCCACTCGTAGGAAAATCTATAATAAGATTGGCGAGAGAGTTATCCTTCTCTGGCGAAGAGAACTCGAACTCGAAATGCTTCCTCTTGGCAGCCGGAACTGAAGCCGATCGAACAGGAGTTTCCATCTCAGATGCGAGATCCACGACAATCCGAACGCGAGGGCGAGTGGCGATATGAAAAGGTATGTGAAAACTAATCGATGAAAACGGCAACGTGTAAAATGTGAAGACGATGCAAACGAATAGACCTTAGAGGTTGGCTATTTAGGCAGTAGAACGACTCCAGCCACGAAGGGTCTCGAGACAGCCAAGAGAAGCGTTGACGCGACGTTGAAACGAAGCCACGACGTGAAAAACATCAGCCACCATACAGCTTGACGATAGCCGGAGAAAGGACGACAGCAGAATGGCTGATAGTACAGTAGTAGTAGCGGGGCAGGCTGAATAAGAAAGGAGTGCGCAGAAGAAAATTCTCGAGCCGGCCGGACGGATCGATGATCACGGTGACACGCAGCCGCACGATGCGAGCGCATCCGCACGAATGATGTCCATCAATCGAGTGTTATTAAACCACCTCAAATGGATGAAACGAAGCTGAGTAATGAGTAAATGATGGGGAGTCAAACTTTTGTTTTTAATTTCAGAGAAACGTGGTAAAAATGAGAAAATGTTCAGTTGTTGTTAACTTGGACTATTAATTTGAAGAGTAGATCAAGAGTCTCTACATCTACAGTACCGGACATGTCTTTTGGTCATTGGCCGAAAAAGCCGCGCCGGTCAACATAGGCCGCTTTAGAGCGTTCCAAAGCGGCCTTTTTGAATAACTTCTTTAGAAATCAAATACTTGTGAAAATAAACATATATTTGAACTCAGCAGCTCAAGCTCTATCTTTTACTATATAAATCTCAGTAGAGCTGAACAATGCATATAGGCCCGACAGAATCAATCGAGTGGGCGTGACAGCTTGTAGAGCGAGCGTTTGGGGAGTTTTATCGAAACTTCCAGTCGTCCTAATCAGAAATCGCTCTAAGACTGTCCAGATTGCATTTGGAGTGCGCCGTGAACAATGCATACGTCATCGAACCTATCAATCGAGTGGGAGCCACCGCTTGCAAATTGCACACGCGGCCATGTTCGGAGCGCAATAACTCTGTCAGGTCCGAATCGTTTCGGCTGCAACTCGTGGGTCTTGTAGGCAATGAAATGTTATAGTAGAAAGCTAACGTAGAACGGTGTAGCTTATGATTATGTAAAGTTACAGGGGCGCGAATATGCAGGTTAGCCTTGTGTTACACGATTTTTTCGGAATTCAGACGACCTCTGCAGGAAGACGCGTAGACCTAACGGCCTACAAACGCGTAGGCGAGCAGTACAATTAATGTACTTTATGATGACTTGCTCAGAACTCCCTAGTTTCCTGAAGTGTCTTAGCCCCATCTGCCAATTAGAGTGGGTGAAAATAGCGGTTAGTGTTTCTTGAGTTCTTGCACGCCACATTTGAGTTTTCGACACTCGCAATAATACTGCTCTGTTCAGAGTAAAAAGCGCTATCGAATGGTGTCTATTTCGGCCGATTTTGGAAACATCGATTTTTCGACAATTTCGCATCGAGAACGAGACCGCTCCAGGCCGTCACAGACGGACGATGACGTCATCGAAAATCGATGTTTTCGAATTGGCCAAGCTTGATACCATTTGATAGAACTTTTCCTGCTGATTTCAACGGTGTTACTAGCAGTATCGAGAACTGTGATCTGGGCGAATAAAAGCGCGGAGAACATCGACTCTCGTCTTGCCAAATAGGACGCAAGGGCGTATTCGGAGCACAGTAACTCTGTCGAGATCCAATCGATCTGGCTGCAACGCGCTGGTTTTGTAGCCAGTAAAACATTCTAATAGCACGCTAAAGAACATCGATATAGCTTGTGAGTGGACGAAGTAACAGCGGCGCGAATATGCAGGTGAGGCTTGCGTGACGCATTT